>JAZHYW010006456.1:0-319914 GCA_037355805.1 Ixodes ricinus | reverse complement strand
GGCAGTTAAGAGCAAGAGCATCATGGTGGCTACCGCAGTTTACGCAGTTTGGCTCTTCTGCATCACAGGTGCTTCGACTGTGTTTCCCGCCACACCGACTGCCCATTGCTTCTTTGAAGCAAGCTACTGTCTTGTGACCGTATCGGCCACAGTTAGAGCATTGCAGAGGGCGCTCTTCGAACGGGAATACCTGATAGCGGACGCGAGATATTAGGGCATATGCAGGCAGTGTAGTTGACGCAAACTGGATTTTGACTGCACTAGAATTACCCAGTCGGCGCGCATGAATTATAGGCGCCGGATCAGCGCGTAGCTCAGTTTTTAGTTGCGTGTCATTGATATCTTGGTCCACACCCCTGATGACACTGACAGCAGCCAAGCGTGGACCGGGTTCATAAGCTTTCACTTGCACTTTGCATAGAGAGGTTACCTTGAGTAAAGACGTCGTAGCTTCTGAATTTCTGGTGTCGACTGCAATTAAATTGAGCCGCGTATTGGGGCGAATCAAGACGATAGAGTCCTGGCATTTTTCCTCGAGTGCCTTGGTAAGCCTTGTCGAATTGAGCTTAGTAATATTGACAGTTGGATCTGTTGGAATAAAGATGACTGTCAAACCTGTTTTTTGAAGTGGAGTTGACAATAGTTGTTCCTCTTGTGAGTCATCACTGGTCTCGAGTTGGCGGTTGCGTTTTCTTGACACTAAGGTGAATCCGCTTTCGTCGTCTATGTCCTTGTTTGAAGAATGATCCATAGTTTCGATGTTGTCTTGCGGCTCAGGCTGAGCAGGGGTGATTTGGTCTTGTAATGAGGAAGCACTGGGGTTCAACTCCATTTCATTCTCCCGATGCTGGCCTGGTTCTGCCGAGTATGCATGATCCTGGGTGCTTGGTGGTTGCTGAAGTGGCAGAGGATTATTCTGCTGACATTGATCTATGCCTTTTTCTGGTTGTAGCTTGATAGGAGAGAGCTGTGAGCGCGGAAGCGCTCTGCGGGTTTGCGCTTGCTGATTTGTTGGTGTGTAGGATATTTAACTGAATAAATATTCCCGGAAACAAATTTCTTAACGTCAGCTCACTCAGTCGTCGTCGTCGTTAACTCGGGTGTATTCTTTCCCTCTTCGTCTTTATTGTTTATTGATTTCAATTATATCGAATAATGAACACTTTATATCACACTACGCTTGTGTAATTATTTATCTTAGATTTATTAACCAGACCCAGTACTTAAACCGTTCATTTATCGATAGTAAATCTTCCAATATATTTTCTAAATGTGAAGGTGAAACCACTCGGAGATTGATGATGATACAGACGCCAACGCCGCCCTCGAAAATTTTTTGAACATTAGAAATCAGCAGTTTTGTCTGCCAT
This sequence comes from Ixodes ricinus, assembly GCA_037355805.1. NCBI lineage: Eukaryota > Metazoa > Arthropoda > Arachnida > Ixodida > Ixodidae > Ixodes > Ixodes ricinus. Next base: position 318,544 of record JAZHYW010006456.1, on the reverse strand, counting down.
CCGCCAGGTAGCGCAACAAAACACCGAAACAGTTTTTAATTGTTTTTAAAATTAGCTAAGCTCTACACCTATCAAGAAACCAAAGCAAGATCATTGTGAAAATCTAATACATCGCAATGTATATCTATTCCAAACAATAAATTTTATTAGATGCCAATAAGTCTGTTTGATGTCCAAAAAAGATATTCGTCAAAAACAGGGAAGTTTGAAGGGCTCGTGGAGCGTTATGACTTTGAAAATGAAAAAAAAAGCCATGGTCCACCTTTTGGGCAACCATTGTAGTTCTAAATGTTATAAAGGATTTTATGATAGTTTAATTATTTCCTCAGGGGCATTTGAAGCACCATGACTCGAAGCACAAAAAGTGCTACGTTTGATATAGAATATCTAAACAAACAAAGTTTACACAACATTAATTTTTTTTCAGCATATTTCCCATTATAAGCATTACATCTGTAGCTAATTTCATTGCCCCAGCGCTTCTCATTAAAAACATATTTGTGCTGAAAAATGTCAATTTTAGGGCAATATTTGGAGGGGTGAAAAAGACAAAGTAGTGCAAATACCAAAAACTTATATTGTTACATTCTGCTCCGACAACACCTTTACAAAACTGCTCTATTGGAACCGTGTTATCTTTAATGGATCGTTCATAAAATATGAACCAGCGGAGCAAGTGAGGGTCCGCGCCATCATATTCGCAACGCTACAAATGTGCATGAACAGTATAAACCAATAGATAGATGATATCAAATGAAAGAGGATTGCATTGCCTTTCGAATGACATCAATCCCACAAAACAGTATTTAAAAGCAGATGAGTAATGACCTGCCAAAAAGTACCTAAACTGCCACATTCAGTGGGGCCGTGGCCTTAAAAAATGTCAGTTTGTTTATCTTGGAGTGAATGGACATAAATTCCACTTCGTCGTCGCTATCATATGTAGTTCACTATTTGCACGTTCTGTGATATCGAAACATGGCGGGCAGTATTGAGTAGCTTAATTATAGGCACTAGATGTTTTGGAGAACTTGCTCGTGACCCTTGTGACGCGCTTCTCGCTTTTCTTTTTGCAAGACCGTGATTCACTGCAAGAACGAGGAAGATGCGTGAGGGAATATTTGAGACAAGAATCCTCTGCGTCAGGGACAGAATCAGCGCCACTTTTCCTGAACTTCTCAACCTCGAATTTCAGCCACCTATCAAAAGATGGCACAAGTGCGCGTCGTCTGCTACAGCATAAGTTATGTTTGATATTTGGGACAAGTAGTATGCTTTAAAAATTACAATCATGGAAAGTGATTTTAATTAGAATGAGAAAAGCTCTAACTAAAGAATCTTTGTTTAAATATACCTGTCCTTTTCTCTGAAACCGGTTTCTTGCTTACAGAGCCGAGCTTCAAAATAGCCCTTTGATTTAAAGTTATTTGAAACAAATTTGAATATGAATACCACCAAACCAGCCTTACAGATAACCAGCCGATTTCCTCTTGCATACAATTTAAAATAAATAAGATCAGATACCAGAACGCTGTCTGAGAAGACCAAAAACAGGCCGAGTGAATTTTTTGAAATTTTCTCAGTATCAAGTGGTGTTTACAAACAAACTGCTGGCGTTGCACTTCTAATATTTTTTATGCCGAGTTCCTATATTTACCAGGAGCATGCCCTTAAATGACATTGCTGTGTTATGATGTAAAACTGAGTTACGACAGTTCAAAATCGCATACGAAAGGCACTTTTTGAATGAATATTAAAAAGTGTGAGTGTGCTAATTAAGAAAAAAAAGTATACACACAACCAGGCGAGTCCTTCATCTATTTAATAAAAAAATAAGAACGCGTCATGGATGCATTACAAGTCTAGAAACTTGGAATGTATAGAGGTATATGTCCTTGAAAATATAAAAACATTACACTTTTTTGTTTTCTTATTGGGCGCTAAATTTTGAAAAATGCATATCACATTCTGCATTAAGAGCGTGATGATAAATTGACCATTTATTTGCAAAGAAAGAAAAAAGAAAACAAATACGTGGTACGCGTACATACGGGACATTTGCACCGCAAACAGGCGTGTTGTTAGCGCTGTGCTAACAACACGCCTGTTTGCCACCGGTATTATGGTTGGGGCAGTAGGACCGCTGCCTTAAGATGACACTAGACTGACTGAAAAATTTAAACTCTAACCAAGTTTGAATTAAAAAAATTGGGGCTCCAATCTACGCTGTGAAGGTGGTTGGTCAGCGAAGCTGTGGTATCACCTGCAACGATTGCCTACTGCACTATACGAAATGCCGCCGCCGGTCGCAGCACGCCGCCGCTGGTCGTATTGCCGTTTCTTTTCCCTATTGCCGCTCCCAGTATTCACGCTGCTCCTCGGGAGTCCTAACTATGCCTTGCCTATTCATAGCGGTGCTGCAGCAACAATGAAATCAGTTGCTATACTCCGTTTCATCTTACGTTTAGGCGCAGCGGATGTTACGAGCCATCGGAGCCAATCGGAAACCGTGTGAGTGTCACGTGACCTTAGAGAGGGCGGCACAGAGACGCGCGGAGAGCGTATCACGGGCCACGCCCACAGAACGGGATTGGCTAAGATAGCTCGTAGCATCCGCTGCGTCCGGACGTAAGGTGAAACGGGCTATAGACCTTTTCTGCAAGTGCGCCGCCATCTTGAATTGACGTCACTTCCAGTATGGGCGAAAACATTGTTTTGCCTTTGCCACGCCAATAGAAGGCATTCAGGATATAAGCGTAACCGTCACACTTTCTCGTTTTGCCTCCCCTTTATTTTTTTACTGTTTGCAGGTTGAAACGTTGGATTATTTTTTCGACGCCCATACCGGATACGCCTATTAGGTGGCTGGGGACGAGAGTACACAGAAAAGGTCTATAGGCGGGTTCTTCTTTATATATGAAAGGCTAGTGACGTCACTCCCCGCGTCGCAAGCTGCCGTCGCCGCGGCAGCAGGCGCCGTTATCATCCATTATGCGGTTCGCACTTCACACGAGGGCTTCGAAGGACGTCAACCGCTTTCGAAGCAGCTGCAAAGCTAATCTTTACCGGAACGCGTGGGAGGGTGTTCCTACTGGTCACACGCGCCTTATCATGCATCATGTGGTTTTGATGCTTGTTTTGTGGTACAGCCTACAGGCATACAGCTGTAGGCTGTATGCCTGATTTCAAAGGAGATCTGCTGTTTTGCCTCCAATTGTTCGCCGGGAGATTTTGCTTACAACGACGACACGAAAATTTCCTTGGCTGGTAGAGGTATACAGCTTCGCTGTAAAACAAAATACCATACGTTTCGGGACCAGCTCAGTCCCTTGGTCACGGGTGACTATGGGTTGGGTGAATCTTATTTGTCGTCTTCATCTATATCATCTTAACGATCTTCAAATTCATCTTCATCAAGAATATCCAGCGCTGGAAGCGGGTTCGGAAGGTTGTGCCCGTGTTTTTTCCGTGAAGCGACGAAGCCCTGAGACGTATACGCTTGGGAGCGTACCCGATGATCTGTTGACGTTTTCAGTCACTCTATTTATTTCCTAACCATACAAATCTCTGTCGAATATGTTTATATTCAAATCTAAGATGACAGTGAAATGTGTGGGCTCCGGGGAAAAGGAGAATAATGACAAGCGTTTCATCTTCACAGTGGGGTCTGCCGTAAAACGTAAGCGATGAATTGGTCTAACAAGCACGTAGTTTTAACTTGTGGCGATGAAAAGCCTGTCTTTATTCTCCTTTGGCCTGAAGACCATCCATCCCACTGTCATCTTAAAGGGATGCTGAACCAAAGATTCTAGTGTCCATAATAAGTGGCGCACGTTTTTTCCACGAGCCAGCAGCCGCCGGTGTGCGCGAGCACACACAACGAAATTCACATCATAGTCTCCCAAACAAACGAACAAGTTTTTACATGGGTTGCACGTGACGTCATATCCTTCCTCCTTTCAGGTGGCCAAAACCTGCCGTTTTACCTCGTTTCACCTTATGTGCGAGCGAAGACAAAGCTGGAAGCGCGAGCACGGAAGCTCCGTGCGTTCAGGCTTCGCTCGAGCGCGCAATCTGGGGAGAAACGCACAAAGCGCTGGTCTTGCGCTTCTAGCTTTGGCTTCGCTCGCAGATAAATTGAAACGAAGTATAATGAAGCTGTGCTCACTCGTGTCCACTCGCTCGCGACGCTCGTGTACTGCTCGTAGAATACAAACAGTAAAGGTTACGCTCGAGGACGTTCGGCCACCAGAAAGGAGGACCAAATTACGTCAGTGCAACCTATGTATACAGGGTCACTAAACTCGTCAGACACAAAGTTGGGCCGAAGTTCGCGGAACGTGCTGCTTGGACTCTCGCGACGATGGCGTCACGAGGGACGAGATGTCAATCATCCAGACACTCTCGATGCTCAAATTTAAGCGAGATTGAGAAACACAAAGTCACAGCGAGCTTCATCAGAGCGCGCGCGAGCAACACCGTGGGGCCAGCCGATTGGACGGCTGCACTGATGACGTCGCGCCTGCGTGTCCCTACATCCCTACGCCGCGTTAGAGTCAATGCTGTCGAGATTGTTCCTAGGCGGACTGTGAATACTCTGAACTTTGTCATCGCAAGATCGTCGTTTGTGGAAGTTATCAGTGACGACAAAGTGACGTTTCACAACTTTGGGACGGAGTTATTTGAGGCCAAAATCTTGGCTTCGGAATCGAGGCGAAGATTGAACTTTGTGATATTGTGGAGCCGTGCGCGATGTACGCGGTATTAGAGCTCATCTTCCGCCCCTGTCATCCACGTTACCGGGGCCACCGAGAGGCAGTGGGGGTATCGGTTAGTGTATGAGGGATGACGGTGCGACAGGGGTGGGGGAAGGAAAATAAAAAGGGGTGCGACCAACACACACACACAAGATTCGGTGTCAGGATGCGCCGTAGAAAATGTTCGGGAGAGAGACAAAGGGGGGGGGGGGGGTATTAAGGGGTACATCCCTTCCGCCGAATTTTTTGTTGTACCTTTCTGAAATATCGGCGGAAACGATCGCCCCCCCCCCCCCTCCTTATCCCTTTATGCTCCTTGCCCCCTCTTTGCACGCAACTTTGGGGGGGGGGGGGGGTAAATCGCCCCCTTTCTTCCCCCTGTTTCGACGCACCTGCTTGGAGGTGTTCCAACTGAGAGACGACGAGGAACAGAGTAGCGTGCGATTTTCGAAATAATGGTTTTATAGGTTCTGGAATTAATACGGTTCGCGCTCCATGAACTCACTAACGGCCATGCCAGGTTAAAGTGAGAGGCTCGTGTAAGGGCTCGTATAATGTGCAGGCGCGTGCATTGACGTCCTTTTACACTTCCCACCCTTGACGTCAGGCTGAAGGTTATCAGCTGTGAACACTGATCTCAATGACAATTGCTGGATCGCGTTTGACCAGCACCGCCTATGGATGGGAATGCGGCCACGGTCGGCCATCTTTTTGGTAGAGTTATATCATCTCTAGCCATCATAGTAATATGGCGGACAGCGCAATGGCGGCAGGCTACCATAAAATAGCCGTAGATCTAGTACACTGTACCGTGGGTGATATTTCGTGCTTGATTGAAGTTGTTCGACGAAGCAGATTCTTGAAACCCGGCGTGAAGGGTAGCCTCGTCTTTGAGGACCCGGCGAAAATTCTACGAAAGCGCAGCACCGGGGGAAAGCAGCGCAGCTCGCATCGAAAGCAGACTACGTACCGGTACAGTGGCTTAAAGGGGGTAGTGTAGTTACCGCGTAGCCTCCACCATGCATCGGGAACGGCCGCTCCTTGGAAGACGGTGTAGGTGGCGCTTCGATCCACAGCTCCGTTCGGGTGCCACACCGGCCGGCAGATAGAGGCACTCTGACACGCTTCATAACTAATATAAATACCCCAGAAACAATTATCTGTTTCCCGTGAACTTCCCACGATATGATTTGTGTTCGTAGGTGAATAAAAATGTGAAACTAGCAGACGACAGTGCTGCGAATCGGCCGGAGCTGGCCGGAGCCAAGCTGGCCAAGGGGCCAAGCCGGAGCCATAGCCGGAACGACGGTGCTGCAAGCGCCAGCGCCACCCGCGGCCGTCTTCCAACGCTGTGCCGCTTCTCCGGTTTTGTTCGTTACACTACCCCCTTTAAGCCACTGTAGTACCGGCGTCTGCTTTCGATGCTTTTTTCGATGCGACTTTCGATGCGTGCTGTGCTGTTTTTCCCCGGTGCTGCGCGATTTCGTGAAACTTTCACCGGGTCCTCAAAGACCGGGCTACCGTTCACGCCGGGTTTTAAAAACATGTTTTGTCAAACTATTTCAATCAATCACGGAATATCGCCCACGCTATTTTGATGGCAGCCTGCCACCACAACTGCCAAAAAAACGCCGTCTGCCATGGATGGATGATGGTGGCTGCCAGGTGGCTTCAGCAGCTGTATCTTGGCTAGAGGTGATATAACTCTACCAAAAAGATGGCCGCCAGTGACCGCATTCACGGAGCGGGCAAACGCGATCCAGCAATTGTCATTGAGATCAGTGGCTGTGAACGACAAATTCAAAGGTGCGTGTTCGAATTGACGGTGACAAGCTTGATTATTTACTATACAAGCTTGGGGTCATCGTGTCCTTAAAACACCACCGTCGATATTGACAACCTGACATTACTCTTATTTACACGTAGCAGAGCGCGTTAGATAGAGTTCACACAGAAACAATAAAACACTGTGTGGAGGCGGCCTATACTTCGTTTCAGCTTCAGTCCAGACGCAGCCGATGCTACGAGCGCGAGCCTGTGGCCCTGAACAGTGCTTGCACTGCACGAGCGCGCGTGCTTGGCAGGGACGCTTAAAGCCCGGAGCTCGCGCTTGTAGCATCCACTGCGTCTGGACCCAAGCTGAAACGAAGCATAGAAAGCGACCAGCCGAGTCGGAGTCAGATTGCAAACTGTTTTAATTCTCGAAGAACAAAAAGAGAGCAAAGAGAAGAAAACAAACAGACAGACAGACAGCGTGCAGCAGAGCGCCCGCTCTTGGCGCGCGCCATTCGGCAGCAACGCAGGTGTTCGGGGACGCTGCCACAGACGGCCAGCAAAAAAGGGAAAACGAAGGAGGGAAGGAAGTTCAATCGACTGAACTGAACATAACACACTGAAATGGACAAGAAACAAAAAACACACAGTTCTTAAAAAAAGTATAAAAGATCATTAAAAAAATTGTGAGTGTCTGTTCGTCTATTTTAGTGTTTTATTCTTTCTGTGTGAAGCATTGCTCTTGTTCCATCACTTCCTCCATCACTTCCAGACGGTATTTAATCGCTTCAGTAGTCTTCAATAGTAGCAAGCAGACAGAGCCGCCGCGAGGCCTCGTTAAGCAGACGAAAAACTCGCTTACGCATGACGCGTCTTGGCGCACTGATACGTACGGCGGAGCAACATACCATGTGGTTTCTATCAGGCTCTTGTTTGAACCCGGCGGCCTGTAGCACTGGGCTTTAATCCATCGTAGGATGAGACGGAGTGTAGTCTGGTTTTTTGTTAATCCCCTCCAGGGTTTACTTAGTCAGGAAACGGGCACGCAAAGACCCAACAAAGAAAGATCCCCAAGAATAACAGAGCTAACATACCCCGTCTTTTGACAGAACCGTCGTAATTTTCTTCTTATTACAATACGATTAACATCAAACGAGAAGTGGGGGCCATAAAGATAAATAGATAAACTTAAAATAAATTCCTCTACACATTAAACAGTACACGGTTCAATATGTTTGGCAAGGCACGTCCGCAACGCAAACGTGTCTGTTGATCTCAACCCCAGAAGATCAAACCACTTTTCTTCTAGACAGTTTGAGTGATCTGAGGGATTCCTTTCCAGGCTGAGAAGGGAAATATCACGTCGGTGTCATCGTTAAAGGGAAACGGAAGGACAAGTCCTTGGCTGTGCTCCAGACTGACTAAACTGAGCATTAGCTGCCGTTTCAGAATGTTTTGAAAGAAAAAAAAAAGGAAGATATTATGGTAGCAAAACGGGGTGTGCATGTGTAAGATTTTGGGCAACGATGATATAACTTCCACTGGGGAAGGAATGCATGTCTCCTTTCACCGCAAAGAGTTTGTAAAAAAGTCGAAGGCCACACTCAGTGTTTCCAATCCCGGTGGTAATTTAAGAAAATCGCTCATGGCAGAAGGATCTTGTAGTTTTTATATGTAAATGTCGGGGGTATATGCTTCTGTGGAGGGGAACTGCTCTTCGATTCTCCTAGAACCTACTCGAGACTCGAATCTGGTCTCTCTCCCCTTCGTCAAAACACCTGTACCTTGGTGTATTTAGGCATAAAGGAACTATACTATTGTATGAACAGTAACATCTTATAAACCGTTTCCTAAATTACCCATGCGCCAAGGAGCATGCGCGAGTGTAGTCACACGTGCTGCGCCGGTTATCGTTTGCAAAATAACCTTTAAAAAAAAAGCACTTTGCACGCGAATTTATTAACAGATCATATTTGTTATTTACTTTAAACTTTTTATACAGATACGGCGAACGCGCGCGTGTATTCACATTCCCACCATTCTGTTCTATATGCTGGGGTAATTTGGCAAAAGGAATATTTAGCAGACTGAGGAACATTCTTGAACTTAATTTGGTCCTCTTTGAAGCTCGAGCTGGCATTCGGTTGCTAGAACCCTTGAGTGGTTTTTAAGGTGAACGGCCGTAAATTTTAATGCCACGTCTAATCCAGCGAAAGAGTGTTTCCCTAATAACACACTCCAATTATTTCTATAACTCGGCTGTTGTCCTGCTGCTGTTTTAATTTTACCTCAGTCCCTTGACAGGAAGCTAGGCCACACGGTTTGCTGTGTTTTTGGTTACCTGGTGGCTCGTCGCTTTCTCAACGGCAGTTAGATATGCACTCCGAGTAAGTTCTTTGCAAGTATGGTTCAGAAATGTATTATTACGACGGCACATGCGTTAACAATCCCAGTGAATGGGAAGTGGCAGCTCATGGAGAGCGATATAGGATTGTGCTCGTCTGATTTAAAGTATGCTAGGAAAATTTGATCTAGGCATACTGCCACGCGCGTCGCTGACCGAGCGCGTACGTGGCCTAAGGAGTTCGCTTCCGGCTATCATCGAGAGCGGACGGAAAATGCAGCGCTCTGATAACAGCGCGTTATCGGCTCCTGCGAGCCGAGGAATCACCGATGCCGCAACCGGCGTTACCGATGACTATCGCATTCTGCTCCCCGTTTTCCAGACGGAAAGATGTGCATGAATTCCGTGTTTCTGCATGCCGACCTCGCTGGCAGACCGTACAGAGCCGTCGACTTTCGTGACGGCCTCAAGGAAATCGTCGAGGGCAGCGACGTGGTTTCGTTGGGCCAGTACCAAATGAGCCACGTATGGATGTTGACCCTGACAAGCATGGCAGCCACTGAAAAGATGAAGGCGGCTGGACAACTCAAGGTAAAGGGTAAAAAATGCCTCGTTATTGACCCAAATTCGAAGGATATCAAGGTGAAGCTGCTTTGGCTCCCAACGTACTTGGAGGACCGGCGGGTCGCTGAAGCCCTCGAGCCGTATGGCAAGCTGCGGACCATCACGAGAGAAAAGTGGAGAGTGCCGGGCATGGAAGCTATGGAGACTCTAAACAGAGAAGTCTCTTTGACGTTACACGACGCCGTGACCTCCGCGGACCTGCCCCATATGCTCAAGGTGTATGGCGTGCAGTCACTTCTGCTGGTACCTGGAAGACCACCACTGTGTTTGCGATGTAAGAGAGTAGGCCACATTCGGAGGCAATGCCGCGCTCCAAAGTGCGTTAAATGTCACCGATTCGGTCACGAGAGCAGTGAGTGCTATTCAACGTACGCCTCTGCATTACGGGGCAGCAGTGAAGAGGACACAAACCAAGAACACTTCATGGACGTCTCTGAGGTTGTGGACGCGACTGGTGAAGTTCCGTCAATTGCTCAAACAGAGAGCACACCCCCAGCCCCAGAAAGCACAGCGACGACTAGCAACACCCCAGACGCCGAGTCAGCCGCAGCCAGTTCTTCGAGGGCCGAAGGCATCAAAGCTGCGGAGGACTCTAGTTTCTGCAGCAGCCCAACCAGCAAGGTGCAACAGCAGAAGGCAGCACCGCCTAAGGACAGCAGTGCGCGGCCCAACAGGGAGGACCACCAAGATTGTGACCAAATGGACACCTCTGCCGTCGGCGCCAACGCACCGAAAGAAGGGAATGAAGGCAAGAGAAAGCAACTTTTACCTCCCGCCACCATCGCATGTAAGCGTCTTATTACTGGGAAACAATCTGTCCGGCAGGCTCAGGAATCACCTCCCCCTTGAAACAAAACGGCCAGTGGTTTTCTCTTTGCCACTCTAAATGTTAGAGGGTTTAGTTCCAGGAAAAAGCAATACCAGTTGCAGCGTTTACTTGAGGATAGGGAAATTGACTTTTTAGCAATTCAAGAAACAAAATTATCGAGTGAAGAGCAGGTGGAGCAGGCATTACCTTTATTTTTTAATAAGTATGACGTGTGTGTAAGTCACGCCGTAGGGTTTTCAGGAGGGTGTTTTTTGTTAATTAAAAAGTCTATTGAACTGTTCCAATTAGCCGTAACGAGCGACCTTTCTGGCAGATTTGTCATGTGTGACTTTACCGCCTCAGGTATACAGTGGAGGGTGATTTGTGTCTATGCCCCTAACGACGTCAGCGATCGAGTTACTTTTTTAACCATTTGCGTTCCTATGCACTTTGTGATCGGAAAGTCATCATGCTTGGTGACTTTAACTGTGTCGGGAAGACTGTGGACAGGATTCCAACTAGAACGCGCCTTGACAAAAACGAAAATTTGTTACTTGACTTAATTGAAGAGTGCGATTTGACTGACGTGGCGGATTTCCAGTCGCGAGGACGCACCATTTATTTTACACATTTCCAGCAAGCATCACACGCCCGTCTAGATAGGATTTATTGTTCTTTAGAGCTCGTGAATGAATTAAACAGTTACGCTGTAGAACCAGTCTACTTCACAGACCACTGCATGGTGGCCATAACAATAGGCCAGACATCTCGAAAACTGAAGCGCATTAATTGGAAGCTATGGAAGCTTAATTCTCAGCTACTTAAAGATGAAACGTTTACAGCTGACACGAGACAACTGCTTAAACAAGTAGCTAGCCAGAGGCAGCACGTGAGTGCGGCGTGGGAGCGCTTCAAAGAAGAATTGAAGCAACTGGCAATAGAAAGATCGACAATAATTAGTTTTCATAAACATAAAGAAGAAAAAAAGCTACTGAATGATTTGCGGCTGTTGCACGAGCTTGAATGTATAAACCCAGGACAAGGAGCGAAAGATATAAGCTATGTAAAGGCTCAGTTAGACAGCCTATATCAAGAGCGATATCAAGGCGCGGTCGTGCGCTCCCGAGCTGAAAGATATCTCCTCGGAGAGCAACCCACAAAAAAAGCAATGGCAGACGAAAAACGCCACGCCGTGACGAAGGAAATCTTAGAAATAGAGCATAACAATAAAATAGTTACAGATAAAGAGGAGATTCAGCGCGTGTTCGTCGAACACTACCGTTCACTCTTTGGGAAAAACGAAGATATAAAAAACACCGAATGCCTCACCAGGCTGATATCCCTGCTCCCGCGCTTAGACGAACAGCAGAGCAGATAAAGGAACTTGAAGACCCGATTATACTTCTTTTCAGCTTAAGTCCAGACGCAACAGACGCTACGAGCTAATGCGACCAATCAATCAGCTTGAAAAGCGCCGGTCACTGGGCCTTTCCTTTTTATGGTTGGTACAGCGGCGATATAACACGAACTGAAACATGAGGAACACCATAATAGTGCATTTTTTACGTTGTTTGATTGGTCCCATCAGCTCGTAGCGTCGCCTGCGTCTGGACTTCGGGTGAAACGAAGTATAGTCTTTTAGAAATAGAAACTGCAGTCGATGGCCTTCCTAACGGAAAAACACCCGGTCCCGACGGCATTATTTCTGAGTTTTATAAAATGCATAAAAACGTAATTTGCCCAATTTTACAAGTGCTATTTCGAGAGGCTTACCAATTAAATGCGCTGCCCCCTCCTTTCTGCGTACTCACACGGTTTTAATTCCGAAGAGTAAGGACAAGAATGAACTCCGCCACGTCGGTGGTCATCGACCTATTACAATGTGTAACGTCGATTATAAGATTTTGGCTAAAATTTTGACAACTCGGTTACAGCGGGTAATTACTGACTTAGTTGGGGACCACCAAACATGTGGAATTAGGGGAAGAGCAATACAAAATAACATTCACGTAGCCCGTAGCATTTTAGAATCTGTGTCCATTGAAGGTAGTCAGGTCGCGGTGCTCCAAATAGACCTGGCGAAGGCGTTTGACCGTGTTCAACATAATGTGCGTTTCAAGATTCTGGAACAGGTTGGTGTTGGGAAAATAATTTTACAGGGCGTTAAGATGTCGTATACTAAATGTCAGACCAGCCTAATACTTAATAATAATGTTTCGGAAGGCATAGCGATTAACTCGTCCGTGCGGCAGGGATGCCCTTTATCCCCTCTACTTTTTGCTCTATACCTGGAGCCGCTGTGTCAGAGTATCACCAAAAGCGAGAAGGTGAAGGGTTACGCCTTGCGCGGTGCAGAAACCAAAGTGTTGGCTTACGCAGACGACATTGCCTACATCTGCAGAGACAAAGCAAGTGTCAGTCACGCTGTAGCGCTCACGCGCAGCTTCTGTGCGGCAACTGGTGCGGCAGTGAACCTGCAGAAATGCAGAGGGTTCTGGCACGGGTCATGGGCAACGACGCCCTCTGAATACGAGGGTATCGAATGGAGCTGTACGCCCTGCGAATACCTTGGAGTGCCTCTGCAGCACATCAGAAACAGCTCGGCCTACTGGTCGGATGTGGCGACCAACCTGGAGCAACGCGCCAAGCGCTGGTCTCACCGAGATATGTCGATTTTCACGAGGTCGACAATCTGCAACGTTTTTCTAGTAGCCAAGCTTTGGTATGTTTTGCAGGTACTGCACTGCGCAAGGCGAAACATTCAAACATTTCACAGGATATTTGCTGTGTTTGTATGGAAATCCTCCTGGGAGCCCATGCGACGGGACAACCTTTTCCGGCGCATCCCAGAAGGTGGCATCGGCCTGCCGCATCTGTTTATCCGCCAATTGGTATCAAGATTTCTTTTTCTCAGAGATCAAGAGACTCCTTTCGTTCGTGAAATGATTCAAACAACACTGGCATCCCACCTCCCTTCATTTTTGGTGTCATCGGTGGGAGACCGAACCCCACGGTTAGTGGGGTACCTTAAAGAAGTTGTGGACGCCTTCAACTTCTTAAGTGTCCGATTTTCCAGGGATTATCTCGGAACTGTTTCAAGGAAAAACCTATCAAGAGACCTTGTAGATGTTCTTTTCCCAACACCAATCTATCGCACAATTTATGAAGATTGCCCTGGTCGAGATGTATTATGTCGCGTAAAAAAGATGGGAATCCCTCCAGCGGCAAAAACTTTCTTTTTTAAGTTGCACTGTTCTGTACTACCGACCAAGGTATGGCTAAATGAGAAAGGGGTGTTTGTTCCATGGACAGTGAATTGTCTACTGTGCAAAACACCTGAAACAATAGAACATGTTTTTATTGATTGCTGGGACGCAATATTCTTCTGGGACGTCCTGCAGCGCACACTGAAAAAAGACCTTAACATTTCACCGCATTCTATACGTTTCCTGCCTGTTTCTTCAGAAGACACTGTGCCGTATGATCTAATTGTGCTCTTGGGTTTATATAGTATATGGAAATCTCGGATGGATGTAAGAAACGCCATTCAGGCACCAAAAGCTGTTAGTTTTTATTTTACTCAGTGTGTAGCCCAAATCAAAAGTATATATGAGTGTCGTGAAATTGTGCCCGACTGGTTGCCTCTGCTCTCTAGCTTATTGAATATCAAAGTGTTCTAGATTGTAATGTTTGCCCGAGCTATGATTTGCACCTCTCGTACTGCATTTCCATGCAATAAAGAAAAAAAAAAGCGTACGAGGCCTAAGGGTTACCGTGCTCAGCTGTCGCGCGGAAGATCTGGGTTCGATTCCAGGCAGCGGAATGTTCTTTTATTTATTATTTCCACTTGGCGTGCTCGCAAATTCGAGAACTTTCTTGTCTGATCGAGTTCCGAATGTCCTACGCGCCGAACGTTCTAGGCCGAATGTTCCAGACCCATGCGGCTAAAAAGGTGCTCCCCGTGGCAAGGCCGCAGTCAGTCTCGCCCCAGCACTCGATCCTGCTGTTTCACCGACATCGACGACTGCGACGCTAGTATTTCTCTATTTGGTTTTGGGCGCAAGTTCGCCTCATTAAACGTTTAGTTTCTTCAGTTATTCGAAGCCTCATCATTTGTCATTCGTGACATTTTGGTGAAGGTGCTGCATGGGTATTGCATTCTATGCCCGTTAAGCGTACCCCTCCGAAGTCATCCCGGCCAAGCGACGTGCTCAGCCCCGGAAAGCTACCCTTCGCCAAAGACGCCGAAGCCCGAAGAAGCCGTCGTACCAGAGGTCAGTACCCCGAATTGGGTCTCTTGCCCGAGAACCGGAAGAAGAAGATCCTGAACATGACCACCCCGCCCGTCGTAGTCCTGCCCGTCGCTCCGCGGATACCTGCTCCCTTTCTCGGCGAGATCTATGAGGACGTCGAAGACTGGATCAACCAGTACGATGGCGTGGCCCACCACAACGGGTGAAATCACGAGCAACACCTACAAAATCTCTATTTCTCGCTTGAAGGCACTGCCAGTAGCAGGTTCAAAAGCCACGAAGCCTCCCTCACTTTGTGGGACCTTTGCAAGAACGAGCTGACGCGTACCTTCGCCAGTCAACACCGAAGAGAGAGGGCCGAAGATCTGCTACAATCGAGGACCCAGGCCTAGAATGAAAGCGTCACGAGCATCGTAGAAGACGTCCTGCGTCCGAGCTCCCGTGCCAACCCTATGGCGAGCGAGGAAAAGAAGCTGCGCGTCCTGATGAGGTGCGTAAAGTGCGAAATAATAGGTGGCCTTTGTTCGTCATCCCCCGACGACAGTAGATGAATTCCTCGGTGAAGCCACATGGAGCGGGCTTTGCAAGCATGATCGAACCACTCCTATCGACTCGATCGCCGGCTCCCATGCTGCTTCAGCGATGGCATCGTCACCACCTGACCTGGGCAGCCTTGGTGTCGACAACCTTCGCCAGATCATCCGCGACGTCGTTCGGGAGGAGATCAGGAAGGTGCTGTCCACTGCCGAACGCCCTGCCTCGCTCTCCTTGACCGAAGTAGTGCGAGAGGAGGTGCAGCGAGCCTTCGAGCCGAAGGCTCCCGTCGACCTGCCACCACCGGAACAACCAACGATGAGCTACGCCGCCATGGCCCGACGACCGCCTCCTGCTGCCCGTCAACCTCCTGCGCCACGACGGGACGCACCAGCACAGCCGTACCCCGACGTCCCGACGATCGACCTCAGTACGTACGGCGAGATCAACCGGCGCCCAGGAAGACCGACGTGTGGCGAACGGCCGATCGACGCCCGCTGCGCTACCACTGCGGTGAAGCGGACCACATCTACCGACGATGCCCCTACCGCCAGCTGGGCCAACGAGGGTTTGCGCCCAACGACCCTCCACCACGTCTCGGAGAGCGACCTCGGGACATCGAGGACTAACTCCGCCGCTCTTCATCCCCTGAGTCGTCTCCCCGCCGAGGATTCCGTTCACCTTCTCCCCGACGCTCGCCATTGCCCTTCGGCCGGTCTCGCCGAGACAGCGTGTCATCCATGGCTTCCCGTCGGGAAAACTAGGCGTGGCAATGCCGGGAGGTTGTGTTTCCAAAGATGAACGATGCCAAGAGCCTCCAAGATCGTCAGAGCACTCCCACTCTAACGCCGCAAAGCCCCGAAACGACGTTTCTGCAAGAGTGTCGACTAACCTCAACGTTATCATCGACGGCCACGACGCGACGGCACTCGTCGACACCGGAGCAGACTACTCCGTTTTGAGTGGGAGACGTTCTCGCCGCCTTCGGAAAGTTGCGACGTCGTGGGACGGACAGCAGATACAAACCGCCGGCGGACATCTCATCACACCTGTCGGCAGGTGCACTGCTCGCGTTGAGATCCACGGTGAAACCTGCCCAGTGAAGTTCGTCGTTCTGCAATACTGTTCGAAGGACGTCATTCTCGGAATGGACTTCTTGTGTGAATACGGCGCCATCATCGACCTTGCGGAGAGCAAGCTGACGCTTCGGAAACCTGTTCCATCGGCGGAAGATCCCAAAGCGACGTTAGCTGCAGTGCGAGTCCTTACCAGCCACGTAAACCTGCCGCCGCTGTCGAGTGTCTTTGTGCCCGTCGGGACCGAAGAAGCCACCTGCGCTGTAGCACTCTTGAAAAGACTTCCCCTTGAATGAGGGATTGGCATTGCAAAAAGCGTAACCGAGCTCCAAGACGGGCGTACCGTAACCCTTGTCACCAATTTCCAGCAAGAGTCGCAGCACCTTACAAAAGGTACAGCTGTTGGCTACGTCGAGGAAATTCAGGACTCAGCCGCGATCGCCGGTATCTCAGAAGACTCCTCCCCGACGCAGCACAAGAGAAACACGCCGTCAGAGCTCGACATCGACCCGTCCCTCCCTGCCCCACAGCGACGACAGCTGACTGACGTTCTCGCTGAGTTCAGTGAGTGCTTCGCCACATCCTCAAGGCTAGGCCGAACAGCGGTGGCGAAGCATCGCATCGTTACCGAGGACGACGCGCTCCCTGTGCACCAATTGCCGTACAGAGTCTCCGTTAAAGAAAGGAGGTCATCCAAGAGCAAGTGCAAGAAATGCTAAACGACGACATAATCCAGCCTTCAAGCAGTCCGTGGGCCTCTCCAGTCGTGCTGGTTAAGAAGAAGGACGGAACGCTTAGGTCCTGTGTGGACTACCGGCAGCTTAACGCGGTAACGAAGAAAGACGTCTATCCACTCCCCCGCATCGATGACACGCTGGACCGGCTAAGCCACTCCCAATACTTTTCATCGATGGACCTGAACAGCGGCTACTGGCAGATCGAAGTCGACGAACGGGACCGAGAGAAGACAGCTTTCGTCACGCCGGATGAACTATACGAGTTCAAGGTGATGCCCCTCGGACTATGCACAGCGCCAGCAACTTTCCAGCGTGCTATGGACACCGTACTGGCAGGACTGAAGTGGCAGAGCTGTGTCGTCTATCTTGTCGACGTCTTAGAGTTTTCAAGTGACTTTGGCGAGCACTTGCGACGACTCCAAGGTGTTCTCCAAGCCATACAGACCGCCGGACTCACCCTCAAGCCGTCAAAGTGCCGGTTCGCCTACGACGAACTGAAGTTCCTAGGCCACGTGGTTAATCAAGAAGGCGTCCGCCGAGACCCGAGAAGATTCGCGCCGTCGCGGCATTTCCAGCGCCCAAAGACAAGAGGGCCGTGCGAAGATTCCTTATGGTGAATTCCACTCGTAGATCCGGAGCGCTTTCCAAAATCTGCGAGGGAGGCGAAATTCCGCTCCGTGGGACCCGCTCCAAATCGACGAGAAGAAGATAAACTCGCATTTTTGGAGCGACCCCCCCCCCCCCCGCTTCCCCCTCCGCCGTTCAAAATGGCCGCTGCTCGAACTTGACACGCCCACCAACGCCTCAGCCGACTGATCTCTCCGACGCAGAAATAACACGCGACACAGGCCGGGCGAAATTATCCGTACCACGGCGCCCATGTCGCAAATAACGAAGACGTCCGCGTTCGGCACCGTCACATACCTTTCGGCCGCCTCGAGGCGGCGGGGCGCGGACAGCGATTGCCAGCGGTGGAGTTCACATTTCTGGTACGACTTTCATAAAAACAGAGGTAACAAACCATCACTTGCACGGTCGTTGCATAATCTCTTCTTGCTTTATTGCACGGGAAAACGCCGGCGGAATGCAGGGTAGAAAGGTAAACAATCATTGGCTGCAGAATGAACTGGCCCAACCTTGCGTCTGCCTCCGGCTTTTCTGTCGTTCTTCCTCTCACGATCACAGATGTCGGCGCTTACGATTTACCACGCTCCACAGTCCCGGCTTTGTATCCCTGATCTACGCGAGGTAGAAGTGTTCGAGCCGTCACAATCCCAAGTAAACAACCGACGCACCCGAACAGATCCAACTCGACGACCCGACCGTGGCCCCACCGGCCCGCCGACACTGCCGACACCGCCAACCTCGCCGCGCATGCGCACTCCCGAGGAAATGACGTAGAGCGCTCTGTACTTCCGGAAAGATCTGTAAAATCCCGCAGAGCAAGTTCGGCGGGGTTTGAGGCGCTCCGTGGAGCGGGCGCTGCTAGAGAACTGCGAGCGGAAGATGACCAGCTCGAGCCAGATATGCGAGCGGAATAGGCGCGCTCCAAATGGAGCGCTTTTGGAGCGCTCGAGATCTGCTAGCGGAATTCACCATTAGACTTTGTGCCTACTATCGACGCTTCGTTCGGGATTTCGCAAGGATTTCCACACCGCTCACAAAACTCACGAAGAACGCCGAGGAGTTTGAATGGGCCGAGGAGCAGCAGCAGGCATTCGACGAGCCGAAGAAACAACTCCAGACTCCTCGTGTTCTTGGACACTTCGATCAAGATGCGGAAACCGAGATTCATACTGTGAGCGGCGGAGCGGGCGTAAAGGGGTAAAAAGGCTTTAATTTGGTAGAAAAGGGGCTGGATTACAAGTTGTCAACACACGAGGCTCATGGCGGCTCTTCACGCTGCTCGCGCGCTCGGGGTGCCCAAGGTTGTTAGACCTGTTCTCGGTGTCCGCTGTCTGGAGGTCACATCAGCTCACATCCCACCCCACTTGCAGGTCCAAGTCCTCTTGGAACAAAAGAACAAACTAATCTTGCAGCGACAGGTCATAGTCCTGTAGTCGCTTTGGTTTTGTCCGATGACGCTGTGGTCTTTGGTTTGGAGGGTGACCTGGGGCCTCACTTTGGGACGAAGGCACCAAGTCAGGTTCAGCTTCAAGTCCCGCGGAGTTGTGTACAGGGGCTTGATCTTCAGTGGTCGACTCGGCCAGAATTGGATCGAAATATGGGGGCCGGTATCGTTTCATTTGGCTTACATGAGCGACTCGGGAGTCTGCTGTAGTCGTCGTCGAGTTTGTCACACGTCGCACGTCATATGTAACTGGAGTTCTCTTGCGTGTGACTTGATATAATCCTTTGAATTTGGGAGCAAGTTTCTCCGATCCCTGAAGGATAGGCTCTTGTCGTCGTACCCATACAAAGTCACCAATGTCATAAGATGCATCACGGTGGGTCCTGTCATATATCGTCTTCCGTGTTTCTTGAGCTTGTTCAGAGTTACTGACTGCTTCGCTTCGCAGGTCGGGTAGTGCTAGAAGTCTTTCGCTGAGGTCAGAGGCTTGATGTGGGCGGACTTTCTGGTGTGGCAGCTTTGGTATGAATCCGAACAAAAGTTCGAAGGGCGAAAATCCGGTGCTTCGGTGGCGGGTTGTGTTCACAGCAAAGGCGGCCTCTTCCAGTTTAGTAACCCAAAGTGACTGATCACCGTCGCACAGTTTCCGAAGTACTGTTACAAGTGTCCCGTTGGCACGTTCAACAAGTCCGTTGCTGGCTGCACGGTATGCTACTGAAAAGTGCATGTTCGCACCATGCATGCGCATGAAGCTCTTGAACTGGTGGGACTCAAATGACTTGGCATGGTCAGAGAGGCAGTCATCACAGGCTCCGAATCTGTAGAACAGCGAATGCATATGTTTCAGCACATCTTTTGTTGAAGTTGTAGGCACCGCTGCTGGGACGATGTATCTGGTTGTGAAGTCGATGACGTTGAGTATGTACTTCTCTTCTGTTCCTGGCATTGTGATGTGATCAAGGGCTATGGCACTGAAGGGGCTCTCTGTAGTGGGCATGTAACACATCGTGCCAACTGATCGCGTGGTGGGTCGGTTGTGCACTTGGCAAACTTGACAGGCTTCGACATACTCTTTCGTAGTAGCCGTCATCTTCGGCCACCAATAACGGTCTTTGACCTTTGTGAGGGTGCGTGACACATCCATGTGTCCATTGGCGTCATGAGCAAGTTCAAGGACCTGCTGTTGCATCTTGGCCGGGACAACAATTGTGCACAGTTCTGGATTCACAACTCTGCACAGGGTCTCGTCGACCACAACAAAGTTCTGGGTGTCCTGTCCTGACAGAAGTTTTGCACGGATGGCCTTGCATGTTTCGTCTTCAGCTTGCATTGCGATGAGTGTGTCGACCTGGGACACCGTGGCACATGAGTATCGCGAAAGCATGTCAGCCACATGGTTCTGACGTCCTGGTCGGTGCTCAACCGAGAAGTCAAACTCGGCTAGATCGAGTAACATTCCCGTAAAGCGTCGCGACGGCTTGAAGTTCGTGGTCAAACAGGCGACTGACCAGTTGTCAGTCAGAAGATGGAACCGTCGTCCCAATAGGTAATGTCGAAATTTCACTGTGATGGCCCAATGCACGGCCATGGCTTCCCAAACATTGCTGTGCAGTTTCCGTTCAGGTTCCGTGAGCAATCGGCTGGCATACTCAATCACAGTCTCTTTTCCGTCTTGCTTCTGGGTGAGTACTGCTCCAAGGGCTGTAGCTGATGCGTCTGTGGCGACTGTCGTAGGCGCGTCAGCATCAAAGTGACGTAATATTGGTGGTGACGTTAGTGCAGAGCGAATAGTTTCAAAAGCCTGCTGGCACTCAGGTGTCCACTGGAACTCGACGCTCCGAATGGCGACTTGAAGAGGCGCTGCAATCTTCGAAAAGTCACATATGAAGCGTCTGTAAAAATTGGCCGTTTGGAGCCACGATAGCAGCTGTTTCGACGTTGTTGGCGCTGGGATTGGCAGGAGTGCTTCTATCTTTGAAGGGTCTGGTTGTTTGCCTTGTTCAGAGATCAGAAATCCAAGAAACCTCACAGAAGGAACTGCAAACTTGCACTTCTTCAAGGAAACCTTGAAGCCGGCCTGCTGCAGGAGAGTCAGGGTCTCTTCGAGAAGATCCAGGAACTCCGAAAAGGTGTTGGCAAAGATGATGATGTCATCCAGGTATGTGCGCACACCTGATTTGGACTGTCGGGGCTTCAGCTGAGAAAATATCTTGTGCATCGTCTTTTGAAAGGTGGACGGTGCATTCTTCAAGCCAAAAGGCATTCGCGTCCACTTGAAAGTTCCTTGATGAGTAATGAATGTGGTTTTCTCTTGGTCTTCATCTTTCACTCTGATCTGCCAGTATGCACAGCATAAGTCCAAGACCGCAAAAAGAGAGCTTCCACCAAGGTCATCAAAAATGTCATCAGCTCGGGGGAGTGGCTGCAGGACATTCACTGTCATCTGGTTCAGAGGTATGTAGTTCACACATAGCCTCTTTTTGTCGTTTTGCGTCACAACAACTGCTGGGAATCCCCATGGTCCAGAGGATGGGCGAATGATGTCATTCTCGAGCAGAGATGCTGTCTGACGCTCGAGAAATTGTCTGTCACTGGCTGTGTAGCGGTATGGCTGTCGACCGTAGGGCTTGGCGTCGGGCATCAGCTTGATCTCGTGTTCAATGCCTTCATAGAGGCCAATGTCCTCAGGGCTGCTGCTGAAAAGACCAGCATGACGTTGTACAATGCTCTTTACGGCTTCTTGTTGTTCGCGGCTTAGCTGAGCTCCGAGGCAGATATCGGTCAAATTATCATGAATGATAGCAGGTTGGTCTGAAGGCAACGGTCTTGAGGGGCTTGTCTCGAGGTGGCTCGTGGAGCGAGTTGTGTCCACTTGAGCCAAGGTTGCCTTGTTGAGTTGGCTCCACAAGGGTTCGTTTTCATCTGGCTCGTGGTCGACTTGGAGTGGCTCTGCTGTAGAGTGCGGGGGTCAAAACGTGACAACACAGAAGTTGTCAAGATTACTGCATTCGACATCCTTGGCAAGAGTTCCTCCTTACACTGCACGATAATGTTGTTCGACGGTTGGCAGATCACAGGTAGGAGCGGAGGTTTGAAATGCAGTTCAGCTTGGGCTGCGTAGAACCAGTATTCTCCCAGAATGAGCGGGAGGGCGTTCCTTTCAAGGACGGCTGCTTCGACAACTGCAGACAGAGGTCCAATAGTTATCCGCAGAAAGACTGATCCTTCGGGCATGACTGAGCTTCCTCCGACGACAAGCAAAGGCGGCTTGGTCCATGGTTCCAGCTTGAGGTTTGACGCTAGGCTTGCGGCAAGGATGGTGATGTTCGAACCACTATCTGGGAAGGCACTGATCTCTCCCAGTCCTTTGACTTGTGCGGAGACTACGGCACATCTAAACTTGGATCCAGACAAGAAGTCCTCGGCGCGGCCAACACAAGCCGTTGGTGCTTTGGGGACTGTCTGCTTGTCAAGAAAAGGCTGCTTTGGTTCAGTGCATTTGCTTGCGAGGTGGCCCTTCTTTTGAAAGTTGTAGCAGACAGCATCTCTCAAGTCTTGTCCTCGTCTGTATGCTGGGGCACCGTACTTTGTCGAAATGGCCTCATACCTTGATTCTTGGTCAGAAGGTGGTAGGCTGGTTATGCGAGGAGGCGGCATACCACGTGTGGTGTGCTGGAAGGTAGATGATCGAACAGACTGTGGGGAGTTCACGGCACTGTCAGATTTGACGATGGCACTTTGAGGCGTGGGGCGTCCTGAGGCTTGCTCTGTTGGCTTTGAAGATCGGGCCAGGCGGGTGTGGTCTAATGCTCGATCCACTTCAGACACTATGCTGAGGAAGTCGTCCATGGTCCGGGGTCGCTGAACAGCGATGGATGTGGCTACCTGTTCGTCACGAATGCCTTGAACGAGGTATTCGATGCGTTCCTTGTCGGCAATGTGAACTGGACAGCGTGACATGCGCTTCAGCTTTGCGACGGCGTACTGCTGCAGGCTCTCTCCGGCTTTCTGCGTGATCGCTGCGACTCTCTGGTGCCACTGTATGAGTGAAAGCTGTTCACCAAATTGCTCTTCAAGTCCGGCCTTCCAAATGGTCCAGGTCGTAAGTTGTCGCCCTGTTGACACATGCCAGTCCGCTGCGACACCACGTAGCTTTCCTTGCGCGATGGCCAAGAGAGTCGGGTCTTCCCACCGTGCAAGTCGTTGAGTGCGCTCGAGCTCTTCGACCCAATGCTTGAAGGTAGGGGTGCCACTTCCGTTGAAGGTAGGCAACGAAGCTGAGAGATCCGGTAGCGTCGTTAGGTGCACTGGATTCGCTTGACTCGCTATCGTTGTCATCATCACGGCCATGTTCTGATGGAGGAAGGCTGTCATGCGCTGCATGTTCTCTGCTGGGTCTGATGTGAAGGTTGGCATTTCCGGGAATGACATCGTAGGCGCTGGCATGGTTGGAAACGACGTCGAAGGTGCGGGCACGTTTGGCGGTGGTTCTTGGGCGGTATCGACCAAAAGTCGGTCGATGAATTCCTCCTTGTTGCCGGTTGTGGAGAGGCTCCGGCGCTGCAGCTCGGTTTTTATCATCTGTACATTCAGGGTGGCAAGATCTTCGGCGGTGGCGACACGCCAGTTGAGGAAAGGCATCGCTGTTGACGGGCTAGGCAGAGCAGGCTTAGGAGGCGGTTGGCGTTCCGACAGCGCTCAATCAAATGCGGGGAGGCTTACTTGACGGGCAAAGTGGCTGCGGCAGGTTGCGGGCGTCGACTGCGCCATGTGTGAGCGGTGGAGCGGGCGTAAAGGGGTAAAAAGGCTTTAATTTGGTAGGAAAGGGGCTGGATTACAAGTTGTCAACACACGAGGCTCATGGCGGCTCTTCACGCTGCTCGCGCGCTCGGGGTGCCCAAGGTTGTTAGACCTGTTCTCGGTGTCCGCTGTCTGGAGGTCACATCAGCTCACAATACGGACGAAAGTAACGAAGGACTTGGCGCGGTTCTGGTTCAAGTGCGAGAAGGCACCGAGCGAGTCATTGCCTACGCAAATCGGACACTGTTTAAAGCGGAGGGAAATTACTCCACGACTGAACAGGAATGCCTTGCAGTCGTCTGGGCAATCACGAAGTATCGCCCGTACTTATACGGGAGCCCTTTCCACGTTGTCACGGACCATTACTTGCTCTGGTGGATTGCGAACCTAAAGGACCCTTCAGGACGTCTCGCTCGATGGAGTCTCCGACTGCAGGAGTTCAACATGACTGTGGTCTACAAGTCGGGCCGTAAGCACAGCGACGCCGATTGCCTGTCCAGAGCCCCTGTCAAGACACCTCCCGGTAGCAGCGACAACGATGACGACGAGTGCTTCTTAGACGATCCCGAGTTGCGCGCGCAAATCGAGCACCTCGAAGGACGAGGGGTACTATCCCCCGTGTCTTATCGAGAGCCCTGCCGACCTTCGTCATTCGACAAGGTGTACTTTACAAGGAGCACTTCGGAGACAACATCTGGCCATGGTTGCTGGTAATCCCTGCCGGCATTAAGAGGAGATCTTCCAAGCCTGAAACGACGATCCAACGGCTGGGCACCTTGGGTACAGCAGGACGCTCGCCAAAATTCGGGAACAATAGTACTGGCCAGGGCTACCGAAGACCGTTCACCTCAACACTCGATCATGCCACGAGTGTCAGCGACGCATGAAACCACCGACGAAGCCGTCAGGGCTCCTGCATCCGATTGCTCCCCCGTCTACGCCGTTCCAGCAGATCGGAATGGATTTGCTTGGCCCTTTTCCGCCATCAACATCGGGAAACCGCTGGATAATCGTCGCCACAGATTAACTCACGCAATACGCCGAAACGAAAGCCCTTCCTTCCGGGACTGCTGTTGAAGTCGCCAAGTTTTTCATCGAGTCTATAGTCCTCCGGCACGGCGCCCCCGAAGTCCTCATTACAGAACGTGGATCATCGTTCATGGCTCAACTGACGTAAGAAATTCTTCGTCTCAGTAGCACCAGCCATTGTCGAACCACTGCGTACCATCCACAGACAAATGGACAAACGGAACGACTAAACAAAACTATCGCCGACATGATCTCCATGTACGTCGGCGTGTCGACGTCGAGCACAAGACGTGGGACGAGGTGTTACGCTACGTCACTTTTGCGTACAGCACGGCGGTGCAAGAGACCACAGGAGTAACACCGTTTCAGCTGGTCCATGGCAGAAAAGTAACATCCATGCTCGATGCGATGCTGCCCCACGAACCGGCTGACGATGGGAGCCACGACGCCCAGGTGGTGGCTCAATGAGCTGAAGAAGTTCGCCAGCTTGCCCGACTCTGGATCCAAGATCAACAACGTGTCGGTACCACCCGGTACAACCATCGTCGGATCGACGTTCGCTTCAAGCCCGGAGACCGTGTGTGGGTCTAAGCGAGAAGCACCTGAAACGCTACCTCGGACCCTAAAAAGTGCTTCCTCGACTCGGAGATCTGAATACGAGGTGATTCCCGACGGAACACAGACTTCATCGCCGCACTCCACGACCGGACGTCGTCCACGTCGTGCGCCTGAAGCCGTACTACGATCGATAGGACTGTGAATCGTGTTTTGTACTACGCTCGATAGGATTGTATTTTACAAATTTCCGTAGTTTGCTATTTTCCATTATTTTTGTTTGTTTTGATGTTTTGTTTCCCGGAATGTCGCATCGGGGCGATGCACTTTAAAAGGGGGAGTAATGCCACGCGCGTCGCTGAGCGAGCGCGCACGTGGTGGAAGGGTTACCGTGCTCGGCTGTCGAGCGGAAGATCTGGGTTCGATTCCATGCAGTGGAATGTTATTTTATTTATTATTTCCACTTGGCGTGCTCGCAAATTCGAGAACTTTCTTGTCTGATCGAGTTGCGAATGTTCTACGCGCCGAATGTTCTATGCCTAATTTTCCAGAGACCCATGCGGCTGCAAAAGGTGCTCCCCGTGGCAAGGCCGCAGTCAGTCTCGCCCCAGTACTCGATCTTGCTGTTTTGCCGGCATCGACGCCTGCGACGATAGTCTTTCTCTACTTTGTGGTGGGCACAAGTTCGCCTCATTAAACGTTTAGTTTCTTCAGTTATTCCAAGCCTCATCAGTTGTCATTCGGTAAAATATTGCCCAATCAGGGCTCGTCAAAGTTGGTGTCGGTCACTCACAGGAAATGCAGTAAAAAATCTTGTATTCATTGTGTCAGAGGTGTACATAGCAATCAAACGAGCGATTAATGTTAGCTGGCTACAGTATTGAAGTTAAATAAGTCAAACTCACGCGACAGCTTTTCAGCTGTTGCAAAAGATCCCAAATTTATTCAAAAATAAATATTGTAATTCTTTGTTTCTCTGGTTTCTAGCGTAGATTAAAATAGCTTTTGCTGCGAAAATATTCTGATCACTGTTTTTAAAGCGGACTTCCGGAGGAGTTAAGTTACGCCGTTTTACTTCGACCATGAACAGGGATGTAACCGAAAGGTTCCTTCACCGGTCTGCGTCCCGGAGTTGTCTACAAGATTCCGTCCGATAGGCTGTGTTTTGTGGTCCCGACATGTTCATATGTTATGAGATGACCGACTCACAGAACAAAAACGGGAATGTTAAAAATTAGACTCTCCGAACTTGCCCGTCATAGGTAATTTACGTTGCCCTCTTTGGAAGGACACTCCAGCTTTTTGCAAGGCTCAGGAAAATTGAGTGCGTAAAAAAGGTGTTTATTTTTTAATTCTTTTTTATTGCCATGTGAATTTACTGTTTTGACTTCGGTATTTATGCGGATTTCAATAAGAGTAAAAACTGAGGAAATGAGGTCTTAGAATACAAAAAGAGATATAGGAATGCAAAAAAAAAAGGGGGGGGGTGGATTTATGTGAGTGGGTTGCTCTGTTAATCTTTGAGGATGTCACCTTCATATGGGTCATTGCGTGTTCATTTTCTGTCTTAGCGGCATTGAAGAGTGAGTGCGCTCGTAATGGCGGGAAGTGCTAACGCGCTACTACCCCAATCAAATAACCTCGAGCTGCAGTAAAGCACGAGAATAATAGGCAGTCTTATGATACTCTTCAAACATGTGATTTCGGAAATATTCTTTTAAAGAAATATAGTTAAAATGGCGACCATCGCACAGAGCTTCGCGTGAGCCAATGGGGCGGTGCCGGCGGGACCGGAGAACTTCAGGGGAAGGCGGCGGTGGCGCCCTCTACTAGCATCCACAGAAAGAGTAACCTCTCCGGCGAGCATCTGGACCCAGTACTCCTCTCCATACTTCGTTTCACCTTACG
Source organism: Ixodes ricinus (assembly GCA_037355805.1). Classification (NCBI taxonomy): domain Eukaryota; kingdom Metazoa; phylum Arthropoda; class Arachnida; order Ixodida; family Ixodidae; genus Ixodes; species Ixodes ricinus. The sequence goes on along the minus strand of JAZHYW010006456.1, from coordinate 291,275 downwards.
TCCAGACGCAGCCAACGCTACGAGCTGATGGAACCAATCAGTCATCGCGAAAAGCGCACCATCATGGTGTTCGTTATGTTTTTGGACATGTTCTAGCATCACTGAACCAATCATAGTAATAAAAAAGGCCTCATGACTTTCGCTTTTGGCGCTGCTTGGTTGGCCGCATTACCTCGTAGCGTCGGCTGCGTCTAGACTTAAGCTGAAACGAAGTTTTTTTTTTTATAGAACTTTATCGTTGGGGGCCGCAATTTCGGCAGTAACGAAACGTGGCCGTCCACGCCACTACGCCGCAGACGGACTAAGGGAGCGGAAGAACGACATTAATGCTTTCGCAATCACAACTCATAAGAAGGGCTTAGGTGTCCTCGGAGTTTTTTTAAACTGTTTCCAGTGATTGGTCGGATTGAAGAAGCCAATTCCCGTGCTCAAAGAGACTAGTGAAAAACGATGCCATTTTTTAAAGTGATTTGAATAATATATATAGGGTACGGTTTCGTCTCAAATTGGGCAAGCAAGCTAAAAAATAAAATTTTTAATTTTGACGAAAAAAATATATGTTTTGGGGGTATTTCTGAAATGAAGGAGGCCGCAAACAGCATGTTGCCCAGATTTTTGGCTCTCGAGTTACGAAGCGTAGAAGCCGCAGTGGCAGAAACTAGCATTTTTGCTTGCCGTCACAGCTAGGTTGCGTGTTTGACACCCTCTGCTGCCGCTACTGTTTTTCCTCCATTATTTAACCTTTTTCTTCTCATTTAATAGGTACTATAAAGATACCTTAATGTATTCAAATAGTTCTAAAAATTGTAGTTCTCTCTAAAGAAAATAAAAATGTCTAACTCGTCGTTATGTCGGTTTTTGGTCAAGTTTGTACTTAAGGTAAATTTTCTTTCTTTAGCTCCATGGAAAGTCCAAAGCAAGCCCATTATAGATAAAATAATACTATTATGATCTGTTGACTAGCCGCTCCGCCACCTTTACGTAAACGTCGTGAGAAATAACAAATGTTTAAAGTTTGAAATCGGTTTTCTCAAAAAACCCACTTTTGTAATTTTTTATTTTTTATATTATTTTAAATATAATAGTCCACTACAAGAAAAAACAATCTAGAAATGTAATATTTTGGTTGTATGCCTTCTGTTTGAGCAACAATCGTGTGAAATATGTGCTCATTTGACTAAAATACAGCAACCTTACCGGCATTGCGCGCCTGTACAATTTAAAAAAAATATGTTTTTATTTTTGTGTACGTAAAAGAACCGTACAGTAGGCGAACTTGTGATATTCATTGTAATTTAAAACTTGCAATAGGAGGGAAGCGACATAAGCACAGCACAAAACAATGAGTAACAAGAATATACAAATCTAAAGGTCACGCAACAGGTCAAAAGTTGTTTCTAGATAGAACGGTTCAAAGTAAACGAGGCTGGCTGCTCATTATCTAGCCTATTGCGATTAAATGATAAGTTCTCACACCATTAAATCTTGTACAAAAATCTTTTGGGAATATGCACCGGGTTTTGTTCCCCTCACATCTGGCAGGTTCCCGATGGTGTACTGCACAGTGCTTGCACCCCAGTAATGTAGAAACACGCGCACAGAACCCGTAGAAAACACAGAAACATTGATGGCACATTTTCTGAAGGCAGTACACTTTTTTACTAGTTCGACGTAACTGTGAATCAGTTTTCGCACTGTGTAGGAGCCACGCAGTCCACGGTTGTAGTTTTGAACATGCCGGCACGCACTCACTGATGATCTTCTAAATTTGGGGACACAAAGCGTTACATGCATGCTAGACACGTGTATGCAGCTACTCTGCACTCTACAAAAAGCCCGTGCGTCTACTTTCCCGCACAACACTCGGAGAACCAATCAGCGCAACTTACGGAGGCAGCTGAGTGAATGGCAATGCCGAAATATATGTTTAGACCAAAAAAACGCAGTCTGACTTGTGACATGAAGCAATGCGAAATGTCGCACTTGCATTGCTTAATGTCACAACTCAGGCTGCGTTTTTGGTCTAAACATATGTCTCGTCATCGTCATTCGCTGAGATGCCTCCATAAGTTGCGATGATTGGCTCTCCGGGTGTTGTGCGGGAAAGTAAACGCACGGGCTTTTTTAGAGTGTGGACTTTCGCAAATCTTTTCTGGGGCAACGTTCAAGGCACCTTCCTCCAGTGTCTTCCTCCACACGTGTGAGGATCGGATGCCCCTTGGTAAATTTACCTTCTTCCACTCTTTTTTTTTTTTTTTGATCTCCCGGAAACGCGTGAGCTTCTCTGTGGCAATTGCGAGTAGAACGATCCGTATGACTTTCGGTCTGAGTGCCTCAACGAAGCCATTGCGCGTTCGTTAGGGAATACAATTCTATAGTTGTCAAGTTATACATGGACGCCTGGTCCTTGAGCACGCTGCCCACTCCATCACACGAGCTTTTGCCGTGTCCTGATGCGGAGAATATCCACCTGGAGACGACATTCTTTTTCTTGAATTCGTACACTTGGTGCCTGTTCTTGAAGGGGCTTGGAGCACCGTCTGAAATATAAACGAGTTGCGTAGAAATAGGCAATACTTCCTCCAGCCGCCCATCGACAACGTTGAGCGTAAAGAGCGCGTGGGACGAGTCGTGGGTGATGTCGTCGCTCACTACGCCGAAGATTACCGTTCCCTGTTCGGTCGGAGCCACGCAGGTAAATATGGGAACCATCTTGCTCTTCCAGTGATGTCCTTGCACCACGCGCTGGATCACGACACTCCAGCTTTCAGCAAAATCGAAGTGGAAGATGACAGCACTTGACTTCACATGCGCTTTCTCGAGCCATACGGCTCTTCGCTGGGCGCGTCTGATAAAGAAGTGGAAAATGTATTTTTTTTGTCTGCTTCTGAAACATGTTAAAAAAAACAAAAAAACGTAACATTCAATTTTTTTTATCCACTTGTTTGCGCACTTCTACAAGGCAAGCTCCTGTACGTCTTCGTGTTCGAGTCCTAGCTTAGCCAGTGATGAGTCATTCCTTTTCAAACAGACTTCACATCCTAGCAAAAAGCAGTCTTGCAAAGAACACTTTTTCAAAAACGTAAATATATATATATATATATATATATATATATATATATATATATATATATATATATATATATATATATATATATATATATATATATAGATTTTGAAATTGTAGAGGCGCACAATGCCGGTAAGGTTGCTGTATTTTAGTCAAATGAGCACACATTTCACACGATTGCGGCTCAAATAGAGGACATACAACCAAAATATTACATTTGTAGATTGCTTTTTTTATAGTCGACTATAATATAAAAAAAAATTTAAATAAAAATTTACAAAAATGGGTTTTTTGAGGAAATCAACTTTAAACTTTCAACATTTGTTATTTCTCACAATGTTTACCTGAGGATGGTGAAGCGGCTAGTCGAAAAATCATAATGGTATTATTATATCTACAATAGACTTGCTTTCGGCTTTCTATAGAGCTAAAGAAAAACAATTTGCCTTAAGTACAGAGAAAGTAAGGACCTGTCAAATTTGACCAAAACTCGACCCGAACGACAAGTTTGACATCTATTTTAGAAACACCTAAAATTCCTAAAAATATTTGAATACATCAAGGTATCTTTATAGTACCTATTAAATGAGGAGAAAAAGGATAAATGATTCGCATTTGTCACTTTTTGTACAGTCCAAATCTTTTTTCATGAAGTACAGACTATTGCCATACTGGTCCAGAAATATCATCACGTACGATGGCGACGAAACGTCTTTGGAGGGCATCCGTCCAACGAAATTTGCTCTGCATACGTGTGGGATGATATTTCAGTTCGCCCCATCGGCGCTAACATATGTATAAGCGTTACTGGCTCAAAAACAAACACAGAGTGCAAAGCGGCAGTGTTAAGGAAGAGATCCCGGGCACGTCCGTCTCAATGGTGTCGGTTTATCGTGCTGTCTCGTGCCGTTCACGATCTCGTGGTTCTGCGCTCCTCTACCTCCTTTTCCTCTCGGTACCCTACTACCAGATCGCATAATCTACAACAACTTCCCGCGCCGGCCTGGAGATGAGACCATGCATTCCCACACCGCGAGATCAGGAAGTTTAAGACGGTACAGAGCAGCGCAGAAAACACGAACTCATGACAAGTCAATGGGGACACAAAAATACAAAAAAAAACAAGTTGAATAAACACTCTGCCAAATCCCCACAGAGTTGCATTGAAGTCATGGTAACGCAATGCTTGTAGCAAACAAGGGGTGTCCATCATTTTGTGACAATTCTTAGTTTGATATGTGTCCTTCAAGAAGAAGACCTTGCATAGGGCGCCGAATTTCTTGTCCGCTTGCAAGGCGAACAGCGCAGACTCTTGGTATGCCGTCAGCTTCCAGGAAATGTTGTTGTTATTCGTCCAAGTTTCCATAGGAGCGGTGGCGTGTCGTCCTTTACTATAACAATGTCCCCCAGTTTAATACGCGGAGACGTCGTTGGCTGACTCTTATGTGCGGAGTGGAGAAGTAATAGGTATTCGTTTCTCCAGCGTTTGCATAGTTCTATGAATAGTCGCAGGCGATACCGCACACGGCGCCTTAACTCTACAGCAGTCGAAGTCAGCGGGAGGGATTCTAGGTTATGAGGCAGACTTACGACGCGCTTGGCTACAAGAAGATGTGATGGCGTTAATGGCTCTAGTTCTTGAGGGTCGTCACTGATTTGGGTAAGTGGATGACAGTTTAAGGTTGCTTCTACTTCACACAAGACGGTCGTCAGCTCTTCAAAGGTAAGGCGACTGCGTCCGAGGGTTCGTTTCAGTGTTTTTTTCATTTTACGTATTATTCTTTCCCACCAACCGCCCCCCCAGGGTGCTCGTGGGGCGTTAAACTTCAACTGAATGCGGAGTCCGCTGGAAGGATCCTGGACCTGATCTGCCTGAGTCCTTCTCAATACTCTTGCGGCGTGGTGGGATGTTTGACCGTTATCGGAGTAAACCACGGGTTGGAGGGCCGGCTTGGCCCGCAACCGAAGAAGAACCAGAGGCCGCGTCGCGCTGCTTTATATAGGAAGCGCGAACGATGTGCCCCCTGGTGTCCACCCAGGTGCGCGATGGTAACTCGCCGGCTGCAACATCCCTTCCCCCAAAGTCCAGACGTCAAGGAGAAAACCGTTGCACGGCTCGTCGCACTCTGGTTGATCTTCGGAGTACCGGAGATTGTGGCAGCACCGGGATGCTGTGCGGAATGCTGTCTGCATGGCTGTTGGACACCACGGCCCCTGCCGACCACCCTGGAGTGACACCCCCTCATGCACGTTAGACATCCAAGGAGCTGCCTCATCTGCCTCTTCCAGATGTCGCACCGGCACCACCGGCAGCTGCGGCTCCAGGACCTCAGCCTCTGTTGAAGGCTGAACTTCTGCCTCGCTGACCCGATGCTGCAGGTGGTCCCCATGGCGCTCCCATACTCTACCATCTGGCAGCCATACCTCCGTTGACGATGCAGCAGTAGCCCTGTCGACAACTGCGGGCACCCAATGGAGACCTGACCGAAAGTTCCTTGCCCAAACAGGATCGCCTGGTTGTGGCACTGGTTCCCTCCTGGCTGACCGGTCGCTGAGCACCTTCTGCTGCAGCTGACGAAACTGGACCTTGCTCCGAAGATCTGGCTGCAACAGGCTCAAAGCAGTTTTCAGGCGCCGACCCATGAGGAGCTCTGCCGGCGAGCGTCCTGTAAGGCTGTGAGGAGTGGTACGGTAGGCAAACAGCACTCTAGCAATCCTACACTCAAAGTCTCTGGGTTGCGTCTTCTTTAGCTTTTCCATCACCGTCTGGACTACTCTCACGGCGGCCCCGTTGGATGCTGGATGATATGGGGGAACTGGAATCTGCCGCACTCCATTACGAGCCAGAAACGTCTTGTACAGAAAGCCCGTGAACGCAAGACCGTTATCGCTCACCACCACATCTGGCAACACATGGATTGCGAAAATCGAACGCAGACACGCAACTGTAGCTTCTGCTGACGGGGACGGCACACGTACAACCTCCACCCACTTAGAGTAACCATCTACCAGTACCAGAAAGTACGTCCCCTGAAATGGACCCCCAAAATCCACATGGAGCCGAGACCAAGGCCGCTCAAGAAACGGCCACGGAGTTTGCTGCACGGTCCTTGGAGCCTTGCGATGAACCTGGCAAACTGCACAAGTGCCCGCCCTGGTCACAATGTCTTCATCGATGCCTGGCCACCATACATGACTTCGGCCCACCAGCTTCATCTTCTCTACCCCGTGGTGGCTCTCGTGCCGCAAATCCAAAACTGCCGCACGTAACGTTTGCGTGGTTGTGCCAAACATTGCAGAATGCGGCATCGCTGCTTTTCATGATTCATTTCACGTGATTTATATAGAGTGGAGCTGAATGCCGTGTGATAAAATTTGCAGTTGATTGGAGAATGCGTGTATTTCGTACAACCGCGCCGGAACCTTTGTTTGTTCGCACCAGTCAAGAACACCAAGGAGGCAATGTTTGCATTACATCCTTTTATTTGAAGGGGTTATGACACAAAAATTGAACGGATAGATTATTTTTGAAATGGAATGCTGATAGGCTACTTAGTGTATACACAAAGTTACGCGATTTTTATAGCTCTGGTAATTGCAATAATCAATTTATGAATTTTCATCATTTTCATCAGGCAACACTGCCCAAGTTCAAGGCGCCCGATAACTTCAGTTCTCTACAGATTAGCTATGCAGAGAGTAAAGCGTAGAATGGAGCAATGGATATGCGAATACTGGGCGAGCTCCGAAACGAATTCCGAAGAGATACAAGACTGGAAGATAACTTGTTCGTCACCACTCAATGTAGAGAAATAGCAGGGTGATTTCAGATAAGATCGACCAAAGGGAGGCTGGTCGACATTTTTAAATTCAACTGATGTTTTTATATGCCATTGTCTAGTGTCTGGTATAAACGAATCCAAACTTATTTTTGACCAGAAAAAAAATTTCGGGACAGGGAAAATCGTAAGGCATGAAGAGGTGGACAGTTTCTTTAACGCGCACTGATGGAGGGGGCATGTTTGAAAGTGAATAACTAAAACGATAAAATTATGAAAATTCTAATACTTTTTAGAAACATACTATGAATACAGTTTGCTTGTAATATGCAGTAATTGTATTTATTTCTATTATAGTTCGTTTTCTAAAAATTGCCAAACATGCCTGCTCGAACGACAATTGGCAAAATTTGGAGGCCTGTATCTCATAAAATAATTTAATCATTATCATATCCTTTTCAGATAGTATTCTACTTATAAATGGCTATCATTTAAAAAATTAATAAGGTATCTGAGTGATACAATAGTCGGTATATATTTAGGCGAACATGGGAAAAAATTCAAACAACGAAAATTTCCGATGCGAATAAAAAAAAAAACAACAACAGCACCTTCGATTTTTTTAAAATTTGGGTACCCTGTCATACTTTATTTCGGAATTCATTTCTACTGAAAACATGTTGCATTATTTGATTGAGAAAGGAGACACAACTCCCAAAGTACGGTCCTTTTTCAGTCTTCACTTAGCAGTGCCCTATACGAGAAGTGACTCTGAGTTCCAGTTTCAGGAACCTAACACACATCTTTCATATATTTTATTCAGATGAGGTCACTGACAACTAGAGCAATCGGTCACACAGTAAAAGTGAGGAGAAACTATATACATCTTTTTTTTTCATACAGCGTACAATTAGAGATTAGTGATTAGAGAAAAATATGATGCAGAGTGCAGTTTTACTTTCCCGTATATTTGATGTTTAGAATAAAAGAAATAACTTTACTTCCGCGCACAAAAATAAAGATAGGATACTAAAATTGTTTAGGTTAGCCATGTATTTCCGGGGACAAACCCTTTCAGGTGAGGGGCGCCTTTGCGCCACATTGTAAGAGCTTCGATACTATCGGTGTACGAATGGATCATGGCAAGCCGAGATATTTTATCCTGCGGGAGGATAACATCTCGTGATTCTTATATGGTGATGAGATAAAGAATATAAGCTATCACTAAGTGAAACAGTAGGTTCAATACCCCGCAAAGAAAACTGTGATAAATAAGATGTCCCTGCATTGAAAATGAGCAGTCATTGGGGAATCAAATTCGGCACTTTACGCTAAGGCTTCCCTTGATGTACCAATTTAATAAAGTTTCCTCTAACCACATACGACTGTCCGTGATACATATATGTCACAGGTTCCTTCTGTTGATGACTTGCACAGCCGCCACGCGTGCCAAGACTGAATGCCAGGAAAGGCGCGCACCGTCAGCCACTCTTCTTTTTTTTTTTTTTGTTGACGATACCGAACAACTTTATTTTCGTCCAGATACACACGATGCACCCAGTTTCTCGGATAGAACGCTCACCATTGTCCTGGCCGTCTGAATTGCGTTTATTGAACGTTCTCTCAGGTTGTTCAGCGTGGCCAGGTGCTTCACGAGTCCGCCAACTCCGTCGCATGCATTTTCCTATGTCCAGATGCAGAAAAAAAAAAAGAAAAAATGACCGCATCTCCACGTGGTGAATGATGTTGATTTGGGCGAAGCTCTGGTTTTGCTGATGATACTGATTGCTTAAGGTGAAACAAAGTGTAGTTAGTCTAAGCTGGTGACTCCTAAGCTGAGAGTGCGGTTCGAGCTACGCGCTTGCCAGAGCAATCAATCCCTCCCCCCCCCCCCCCCCGCCTTTCATCACCTGACCTCGCTCTCTGCGCCTGCGTATGGACGGAAAGTGATCACGGGGCGAAAGATTGGCCTATGACTGGTCCCACGATCGCGGAGCTTCCACTGCACAGTCAGCTTAGGGGTGAACGGAGTATATGTGTAAATGGGCTGGATTTCTTGCGAAAAAATGTCAGGTTCCAGTGTGACGGAAGTAGGCAATGTATAAGCATACAAAGAGAAGGCATTCCTGGTCATACTCAATCATACGTACTCATAATTATAGTTGGTGACTGCTTAAGAGTTCAGAAAAAGCTCGTCAAACCGCTTTCTACTTTTATAGAGCGAAGACTGGAGAGGAGGTCCCCTTCTCTCCAGCGTTCGGTCTGATAGAGGGGAAAGAGGTGGGAGGAGCGCCCCTGAACTCTAAACCGGTCAACGACTACAGCTGTAATTAAAAGTTAGAGATAGATTTTTTGACTCCGCTAGTTTAGGTGTAATTAAAAATAGAGATAGATTATTTGACACCAGTTTATTTTTTATTACTAATTCCAACCGTGGCACATGTAGCGATCATGCGTCAAGGGTACCATTGTACAGAGTACCTTTAAAGAATTCTAACAAATTATATTCTTCATTGACAGTACGGTCATATGCCGGTATCATGTATTTTCACAAAATGAGACTTCATGCAACGGGAAGGGCACCGCTGACTTCCATCAGTAACACGCCCGAAACGTGCGCGTTGATTGTATATTTTCTTTTTGTATTCAATACTTCTGAACCTCTTCAATCTTGAAAAAACCTATTTCATCCAACAACTTTCAAATAGTGTTGAGCACCGTCACACGTTTATTTGAAAAACTATCTCCACGGCCAGGTCCCAGTGGTACATCAGCGTGCCATTGTTTTTCTGAAGATTTACACAGCAGTGGAACTTTCTTTACGTACTATTCGTGCTTTTCAAAGCATCTACAGTCCGCGAGGAGCTGCTAGGCCACAGTGAGTGAATTGGGTGCCGTGCACACCCCAGAACGAATTTTGTTTTTGGCTAAACAACACGCACGTCTGGTGAATGTGCAAAGTGGCAGGGTCCGTCCACTCTAACAAAATACACACAGAGGACCTTTCATTTGTGTTTGGTAGCAGTGCAAGCAAGCCCTCCATTTTAGCAGCCATTCGACATCTGCTTTTTTTATAAAATGACGGTTTATTTTTTTAAATCACTGAATATTCGCGGAGCGTAAAAACTTCCTAGCTTCGACTCACTGCCTTCCAATGGATCAAGAATCGAGCGGGCGTCAATACTTCCCCCGCTTTCAGGGAGAAGAAAGTCGAGGGAAGGAAAAGGAGCTAAAACTTGGGTCGAACGGTTGTGACTAGACTCTTTCTGTGTGAGGATGCGAAGTGCAGTCGTGTGTAGGTCCTCTTACCGTGCCGTTTCCACAAAGCTGAAAAACGGCAATATGGCGGAGCATTGCTCTGGTGAAGCAATGCTCTGCCCAACTTGCTCACTTCGGCTGACTCATCTGGCGCCAGTGTGGCCGTAGCCCCACTAATCGGTGAACTCCGTTTATGCTCCTCGCCGATGCGTTAAGGACATTTCAGTGGTTCTAGCGTAATGTATGGTTTCTCGCCAAAGACGCTGCTCCATACGGTGTGCTGCATGCTGCTGTGCTCTTCAGGCGCCCCGTTGCGGCATCGTGGTGTTTCTCTTGCTGGTTTGGCCGTCAATGCTTGATGGATTCCTTTCCAGGGTACTCCTTAACTGCCACGACTTTGGCGTTGGGTTTCCGGTTTTTGTAGTAGCAGTACTCGATGGCTAGCGTGATGCAAGCCATCACGACGCCAATAAAAATCACGATGAATACGCCGCCTAGGAAAGAAAAAAAATCGTTATTAGATAGATTTGCTATACGCTATTCCAGATCATGCAAAATGCACTGAGGATAAGTTATAAACCATAACGTCAAACTGTTCCGAGAGCCTCGCACCAGTTCGACCTCGTGAACCAATATTGTGCCTCGTGGCTGAAACATGGTTTCGAATGAGGGCGAAGAAACACCTATGGCCAGAAATTTGCGACAGTCGTTTCTAGTTCACTTATCTGTCCCCACGTTGCGTACTCCCCTTTAATTTTTACGCTGTGTGCAAATTCCCGCCAAAGTGTAATGTGTGCAAGTAAAAAAAAATCAGTAACATCAAAGATAAAAAAGGATGATATAGTGAGTGCCTTGCGGTTGCAACATAGTGATAAGTTTATCATTCTCCCTTTCGATTTTATGGATATACTACTATCAAAGGAAGAATATTGTTAAAAATTTCGCAGAAGTCATCGCAGCCGTTTCTATAGTATAGTTTATTAGTTGTCTTGGAGTGCGATATAGTTAGGTTACCTTCAGAGATAACTGTGCTATGAGTGAGTATAGGGCATGAAACATATGCCATTATTAGTGGTTGATTGCGTTCAGGACGTATCTTAGGGTGGCTTTTCAGCTTATGTATTTCAGGAACATAATTTTCTACGTGTTGATTTATATCCGCTTTCCGCCTGGTGCACTGTTGTCAACAGTAAAAAGAGCGGACAAATTAAAAACGGAAAATATACGTTTAATAATGAGCACTTGTGCCTACAAAGTGAAAGAGAAAAGTGCCACGCATCCTGCGTCGGCGACGGAAGGGTGACTGATCCGAAGCAGCCCGCCACTCGATGATAGCCGAGAATGGGCTGGGATTTCTTCGAAGAGTACATATTTAATAAAATAAGGATCCGGGCCGAGTGGGATTCGAACCCCATTCCACTGCGTGACAGCCGCAATACTTTGCCAACTCCGCCACGCACGCGGCAATGTTGTGTATAGACCAACACACTAATTTCAAAGAATCCCGCTTTGTTCCCACCGAGTGTGGGCATTGCGCGTGCGCAGCAACCAGATTTGGATGCTAGGAACCGTCTGTGCATGCGCACTGCGGTCAGCAGCGCCACCGCTGTGGCCTGACGTCAGAGAGTTGGTCTATAGACTTCGTTTCACCTGAAGTTCAGACGCAGCCGACGCTGCGAACTGATGGGACTAATCAGACAGTCTCAAAAGAGCACCGTCATGATGTTCGTCGTAAACCGTCATGATGTTCGTCGTACCAATCGTAAACAGGAAAGGCTCAGTGACTTGCGCTTTTAACGCTGCTTGATCGGTCCCATTAGCTCATAGGGCCGGTTGCACCAACGCCGCTGAGCGCAAAGCGAAGCTTAGCCGGGAACCTAAGCTAAGTTTCGGTTTCTTTCGGTTGCACCAAAATCGCTTATCGCTAAACCTAGCAATAAACTACGCTTATCGCAAGCGCTCAACATTGGGCGCTTTGCTTTTGGTTGTTTCTTAAAAAGCCCCTGAAAAGAAAAAAAAAAGTTTTTTTTTCAAAACAGTCTGGTTGGGACACGCGTGTAAAAAAATGAATTTACGCGAAAAAAATTTTTTTAGAGCAATATTGACTGCGTTAGACGCAATTTAGTCGGTAGTCACCTCCTTTCCACTTTGAAAAAATTGGTCTAAAATTGGGAATGGTTAGGCCGTTTTTACGCATTCGTTCATCTTTTGAAATTTCGCCACGCGCGTCTCGCCAGGGAACTTTCTGAGGACAACCCAGTCCCCAACTAAAGGCGGAATATAAAATTTAAAACCCTCGAGCCCATCGTGGTACTATAACAAATATTTTAAAATTAGCCCTCTTTGAAAAAATTGGTCTCAAAGTGGGAATGGTTAGGCCGTTTTTACGCATTCGTTCATCTTTTGAAATTTCGCCACGCGCGTCTCGCCAGGGAACTTTCTGAGGACAACCCAGTCCCCAACTAAAGGCGGAATATAAAATTTAAAACCCTCGAGCCCATCGTGGTACTATGGCAAATATTTTAAAATTAGTCCTCTTTGAAAAAATTGGTCTCAAAGTGGGAATGGTTAGGCCGTTTTTACGCATTCGTTCATCTTTTGAAATTTCGCCACGCGCGTCTCGCCAGGGAACTTTCTGAGGACAACCCAGTCCCCAACTAAAGGCGGAATATAAAATTTATAACCCTCGAGCCCATCGTGGTACTATGGAAAATATTTTAAAATTAGTCCTCTTTCAGAAAATTGGTCTCAAAGTGGGAATGGTTAGGGCGTTTTTACGCATTCGTTCATCTTTTGAAATTTCGCCACGCGCGTCTCGCCAGGGAACTTTCTGAGGACAACCCAGTCCCCAACTAAAGGCGGAATATAAAATTTAAAACCCTCGAGCCCATCGTGGTACTATGGCAAATATTTTAAAATTAGTCCTCTTTGAGAAAATTGGTCTCAAAGTGGGAATGGTTAGGCCGTTTTTACGCATTCGTTCATCTTTTGAAATTTCGCCACGCGCGTCTCGCCAGGGAACTTTCTGAGGACAACCCAGTCCCCAACTAAAGGCGGAATATAAAATTTAAAACCCTCGAGCCCATCGTGGTACTATGGCAAATGTTTTAAAATTAGTCCTCTTTGAGAAAATTGGTCTCAAAGTGGGAATGGTTAGGCCGTTTTTACGCATTCGTTCATCTTTTGAAATTTCGCCACGCGCGTCTCGCCAGGGAACTTTCTGAGGACAACCCAGTCCCCAACTAAAGGCGGAATATAAAATTTAAAACCCTCGAGCCCATCGCGGTACTATGGCAAATATTTTAAAATTAGTCCTCTTTCAGAAAATTGGTCTCAAAGTGGGAATGGTTAGGACGTTTTTACGCATTTGTTCATCTTTTGAAATTTCGCCACGCGCGTCTCGCTAGGGAACTTTCTGAGGACAACCCAGTCCCCAACTAAAGGCGGAATATAAAATTTATAACCCTCGAGCCCATCGTGGTACTATGGCAAATGTTTTAAAATTAGTCCTCTTTGAGAAAATTGGTCTCAAAGTGGGAATGGTTAGGCCGTTTTTACGCATTCGTTCATCTTTTGAAATTTCGCCACGCGCGTCTCGCCAGGGAACTTTCTGAGGACAACCCAGTCCCCAACTAAAGGCGGAATATAAAATTTATAACCCTCGAGCCCATCGTGGTACTATGGAAAATATTTTAAAATTAGTCCTCTTTCAGAAAATTGGTCTCAAATTGGGAATGGTTAGGCCGTTTTTACGCATTCGTTCATCTTTTGAAATTTCGCCACGCGCGTCTCGCCAGGGAACTTTCTGAGGACAACCCAGTCCCCAACTAAAGGCGGAATATAAAATTTATAACCCTCGAGCCCATCGTGGTACTATGGCAAATGTTTTAAAATTAGTCCTCTTTGAGAAAATTGGTCTCAAAGTGGGAATGGTTAGGCCGTTTTTACGCATTCGTTCATCTTTTGAAATTTCGCCACGCGCGTCTCGCTAGGGAACTTTTTGAGGACAACCCAGTCCCCAACTAAAGGCGGAATATAAAATTTATAACCCTCGAGCCCATCGTGGTACTATGGCAAATGTTTTAAAATTAGTCCTCTTTGAGAAAATTGGTCTCAAAGTGGGAATGGTTAGGCCGTTTTTACGCATTCGTTCATGTTTTGAAATTTCGCCACGCGCGTCTCGCCAGGGAACTTTCTGAGGACAATCCAGTCCCCAACTAAAGGCGGAATATAAAATTTATAACCCTCGAGCCCATCGTGGTACTATGGAAAATATTTTAAAATTAGACCTTTTTCAGAAAATTGGTCTCAAAGTGGGAATGGTTAGAGCCGTTTTTACGCATTCGTTCATCTTTTGAAATTTCGCCACGCGCGTCTCGCCAGGGAACTTTCTGAGGACAACCCAGTCCCCAACTAAAGGCGGAATATAAAATTTATAACCCTCGAGCCCATCGTGGTACTATGGAAAATATTTTAAAATTAGTCCTCTTTCAGAAAATTGGTCTCAAAGTGGGAATGGTTAGGCCGTTTTTACGCATTCGTTCATCTTTTGAAATTTCGCCACGCGCGTCTCGCCAGGGAACTTTCTGAGGACAACCCAGTCCCCAACTAAAGGCGGAATATAAAATTTATAACCCTCGAGCCCATCGTGGTACTATGGAAAATATTTTAAAATTAGTCCTTTTTCAGAAAATTGGTCTCAAAGTGGGAATGGTTAGGCCGTTTTTACGCATTCGTTCATCTTTTGAAATTTCGCCACGCGCGTCTCGCCAGGGAACTTTCTGAGGACAACCCAGTCCCCAACTAAAGGCGGAATATAAAATTTATAACCCTCGAGCCCATCGTGGTACTATGGAAAATATTTTAAAATTAGTCCTCTTTCAGAAAATTGGTCTCAAAGTGGGAATGGTTAGGGCGTTTTTACGCATTCGTTCATCTTTTGAAATTTCGCCACGCGCGTCTCGCCAGGGAACTTTCTGAGGACAACCCAGTCCCCAACTAAAGGCGGAATATAAAATTTATAACCCTCGAGCCCATCGTGGTACTATGGCAAATATTTTAAAATTAGTCCTCTTTGAGAAAATTGGTCTCAAAGTGGGAATGGTTAGGCCGTTTTTACGCATTCGTTCATCTTTTGAAATTTCGCCACGCGCGTCTCGCCAGGGAACTTTCTGAGGACAACCCAGTCCCCAACTAAAGGCGGAATATAAAATTTAAAACCCTCGAGCCCATCGTGGTACTATGGAAAATATTTTAAAATTAGTCCTCTTTCAGAAAATTGGTCTCAAAGTGGGAATGGTTAGGCCGTTTTTACGCATTCGTTCATCTTTTGAAATTTCGCCACGCGCGTCTCGCCAGGGAACTTTCTGAGGACAACCCAGTCCCCAACTAAAGGCGGAATATAAAATTTATAACCCTCGAGCCCATCGTGGTACTATGGAAAATATTTTAAAATTAGTCCTCTTTCAGAAAATTGGTCTCAAAGTGGGAATGGTTAGGGCGTTTTTACGCATTCGTTCATCTTTTGAAATTTCGCCACGCGCGTCTCGCTAGGGAACTTTCTGAGGACAACCCAGTCCCCAACTAAAGGCGGAATATAAAATTTATAACCCTCGAGCCCATCGTGGTACTATGGAAAATATTTTAAAATTAGTCCTCTTTCAGAAAATTGGTCTCAAAGTGGGAATGGTTAGGCCGTTTTTACGCATTCGTTCATCTTTTGAAATTTCGCCACGCGCGTCTCGCTAGGGAACTTTCTGAGGACAACCCAGTCCCCAACTAAAGGCGGAATATAAAATTTATAACCCTCGAGCCCATCGTGGTACTATGGCAAATGTTTTAAAATTAGTCCTCTTTGAGAAAATTGGTCTCAAAGTGGGAATGGTTAGGCCGTTTTTACGCATTCGTTCATCTTTTGAAATTTCGCCACGCGCGTCTCGCCAGGGAACTTTCTGAGGACAACCCAGTCCCCAACTAAAGGCGGAATATAAAATTTATAACCCTCGAGCCCATCGTGGTACTATGGAAAATATTTTAAAATTAGTCCTTTTTCAGAAAATTGGTCTCAAAGTGGGAATGGTTAGGGCGTTTTTACGCATTCGTTCATCTTTTGAAATTTCGCCACGCGCGTCTCGCTAGGGAACTTTCTGAGGACAACCCAGTCCCCAACTAAAGGCGGAATATAAAATTTATAACCCTCGAGCCCATCGTGGTACTATGGCAAATGTTTTAAAATTAGTCCTCTTTGAGAAAATTGGTCTCAAAGTGGGAATGGTTAGGCCGTTTTTACGCATTCGTTCATGTTTTGAAATTTCGCCACGCGCGTCTCGCCAGGGAACTTTCTGAGGACAACCCAGTCCCCAACTAAAGGCGGAATATAAAATTTATAACCCTCGAGCCCATCGTGGTACTATGGAAAATATTTTAAAATTAGACCTCTTTCAGAAAATTGGTCTCAAAGTGGGAATGGTTAGGGCGTTTTTACGCATTCGTTCATCTTTTGAAATTTCGCCACGCGCGTCTCGCCAGGGAACTTTCTGAGGACAATCCAGTCCCCAACTAAAGGCGAAATATAAAATATAAAACCCTCGAGCCCATCGTGGTACTATGGCAAATATTTTAAAATTAGTCCTCTTTGAAAAAATTGGTCTCAAAGTGGGAATGGTTAGGCCGTTTTTACGCATTCGTTCATCTTTTGAAATTTCGCCACGCGCGTCTCGCCAGGGAACTTTCTGAGGACAACCCAGTCCCCAACTAAAGGCGGAATATAAAATTTATAACCCTCGAGCCCATCGTGGTACTATGGAAAATATTTTAAAATTAGTCCTTTTTCAGAAAATTGGTCTCAAAGTGGGAATGGTTAGAGCGTTTTTACGCATTCGTTCATCTTTTGAAATTTCGCCACGCGCGTCTCGCCAGGGAACTTTCTGAGGACAACCCAGTCCCCAACTAAAGGCGGAATATAAAATTTAAAACCCTCGAGCCCATCGTGGTACTATGGCAAATATTTTAAAATTAGTCCTCTTTGAGAAAATTGGTCTCAAATTGGGAATGGTTAGGCCGTTTTTACGCATTCGTTCATCTTTTGAAATTTCGCCACGCGCGTCTCGCCAGGGAACTTTCTGAGGACAACCCAGTCCCCAACTAAAGGCGAAATATAAAATATAAAACCCTCGAGCCCATCGTGGTACTATGGCAAATACTTTAAAATTAGTCCTCTTTGAAAAAATTGGTCTCAAAGTGGGAATGGTTAGGCCGTTTTTACGCATTCGTTCATCTTTTGAAATTTCGCCACGCGCGTCTCGCCAGGGAACTTTCTGAGGACAACCCAGTCCCCAACTAAAGGCGAAATATAAAATATAAAACCCTCGAGCCCATCGTGGTACTATGGCAAATACTTTAAAATTAGTCCTCTTTGAAAAAATTGGTCTCAAAGTGGGAATGGTTAGGCCGTTTTTACGCATTCGTTCATCTTTTGAAATTTCGCCACGCGCGTCTCGCCAGGGAACTTTCTGAGGACAACCCAGTCCCCAACTAAAGGCGAAATATAAAATATAAAACCCTCGAGCCCATCGTGGTACTATGGCAAATACTTTAAAATTAGTCCTCTTTGAAAAAATTGGTCTCAAAGTGGGAATGGTTAGGCCGTTTTTACGCATTCGTTCATCTTTTGAAATTTCGCCACGCGCGTCTCGCCAGGGAACTTTCTGAGGACAACCCAGTCCCCAACTAAAGGCGAAATATAAAATATAAAACCCTCGAGCCCATCGTGGTACTATGGCAAATACTTTAAAATTAGTCCTCTTTGAAAAAATTGGTCTCAAAGTGGGAATGGTTAGGCCGTTTTTACGCATTCGTTCATCTTTTGAAATTTCGCCACGCGCGTCTCGCCAGGGAACTTTCTGAGGACAACCCAGTCCCCAACTAAAGGCGAAATATAAAATATAAAACCCTCGAGCCCATCGTGGTACTATGGCAAATACTTTAAAATTAGTCCTCTTTGAAAAAAATTGGTCTCAAAGTGGGAATGGTTAGGCCGTTTTTACGCATTCGTTCATCTTTTGAAATTTCGCCACGCGCGTCTCGCCAGGGAACTTTCTGAGGACAACCCAGTCCCCAACTAAAGGCGAAATATAAAATATAAAACCCTCGAGCCCATCGTGGTACTATGGCAAATATTTTAAAATTAGTCCTCTTTGAAAAAATTGGTCTCAAAGTGGGAATGGTTAGGCCGTTTTTACGCATTCGTGCATCTTTTGAAATCAGGGCACCTGCGCCTCGCTAGGGAACTTTTTGAAAACAACTCACTTCTCAACTAAAGGCGGAATGTAAAATGTAAAGCTTTTGAGCCCATCCTGGTACTATGACAAATATTTCAAAATGAATTCTTCCTTTGAGAACCTGTCTCAGAGTGGGGATGGTCCGGCCGTTTTTACGCGTTCGTTAATCTTTCGAAATCTGGGCTTCCGCGCCTCACCAGGGAACCTTTTAAAGACAACGCAGTTTTCAACTAAAGGCGAAATATAAAATGTTAAGCCCTCGATCACATCCTGGTACTATGGCAAATACTTTAAAATGAGTCTTTTGAAAAAACAGGTCTCAAATTAAGGATGTTTTAACCTTTTTTACACCTTTGTTAATCTTTTGAAATTTGGGCACCCGCGCCTCATCCAGGAACTTTTTGAGGTCGGTCTAGAACTTAACAGGTGACAAGATACAAGATTTAGGGCTTTAGACTACAAGCTGCTGCTGTAACAAATCCTCTAAAATGGGCCATCTTTGAGAAAGCTTGTCTTGAAGTGGACATGGTTGGACTGTTTTCAGGCATTCGTTTATCATTTTAATTTTGGGCACCCGCGCCTTGTTCGGGGACGTTGCGAAATCAACCGAGTGTCAACTGGTGACGAAATATAAAATTTAAGACCGCCGACTACAAGCCGGTGATATTGCAGAATCTTGGGCTTCAGCTGTCTTCGAAGAATCGGATACCAAGTCGGATATTTCGACAAACTGTACACTTCGATTAACTTTGATATTCGATTGAGGATTTTGATATTTTTTAACCCTGGAGAGTGGGAAAACAGTAGGATAGGACAAGATTCGGGTTGTCCTGTCTTTCTTTCCCCGCTCTTGGGGGTAAGAAATGGCAGTTCTTGAAAGAAAACTAAGATAAAAAAAAAGAAAAAAAAGAAAACGAGCTAAAGGTGAATTTAAGAGTATTTTATTTATCCCGTGAATCTGAATATCACCTTCGTTTTCCCCGAAGATGCAGCTAGACGCGAGAAAACACGAAAAACCTCCGACCAGACGTTACGTCATAAATGGGTCGTTCGGCCGCCAAGCACGTGTCACTCGTGCGACCAGTGCGTGCATTTGCAAGCTTGCCAGCTATATTCCCCCGCACTGACACCGGTCGTGACGTCTCTTTCTGACCTTTTTTGAAAATAGCAAGAGTGCGCGTGCATAGCTTTGATAGGTGCTGAAGATGCGCGAGAGCGGAGATTCCGAAAACTCCTTTTATGACGTAACGCTCTGGGAAGGAGGAACTTTAGCGGAACGTTGAAAATGATTTTCTGCAGCCTCCGTGCACTGAATTTAAAAACGAACAAACAATAATCTCGATATTCGTGATCTCGGAGGCCAAATGAAGACAATTCATGTGTTTTTAGTCAAAAACAGAATGGTTTCAGCTTCCTTTACCAACTCGCCTGAATCCTTGCATTAACTCAGGAACCTGCAGTTTACAAGTCATCATCTTGGAATTTCGGCACAAGAATAGCGGTATATATTAGAATAGAGTAGTATCATGGCAAATTCTTCAAAGCGCAACGTTTCGGTGCTATGGTCATGTTTGTATATTAATTACATGGGCTTCTATGGGAGCGCTGCCGTAGCCCTCGAAGAGATGGCACAAGCATAGGATGGCACAAATTTCTGGGGATGTACTTGAAGAGGTGCAGGTCTCTGCTTTCCGCAGTGTTCGCGCGTTGGACGCGCTTGCCTGGCAAAGTGACGAACGTCCCGGACGGTGCACATTGGATGCGGAGACGTTGAAATTGTGTATTGAGGGTGAGCTAGGTGTTTGAATAAAATTACCACGTCACGGCGAGAATGCGGCTCAGTGCTGCGTTCTGTTATGCTCATGGTTTGAGTCTTATCTGTTTTTGCCCACTGACTGGGGGCTGAAGCTACGAGCCGTCCGCCCCAATCCCGGGTTCCTAAAATGGCCACTGTGGCGGGGATTTGGTTCTCGTAGCTTTGGTTCTCAATTGAAGCAAAAGTGTGTTTCTCGGTAGACAAACAGACAAAACCCTTCACACACAAAAAAAGAAATCTTTTAGTGTGTAGCATGAGTAATACCCGAGAAGACGTGGGGCTGAGTAGCGGAAATATGCTGGCTAAAGCAGCACTCTTATAATAATTGGAAAAGGAGCTTGTTCACGTACCGATGTTTCTGATGCTGATCCCATCGCTCTGGCGTTCGCTGTCATCGCAGGTCACCCTCGCTGGGTTCTTGTTCCACCACGTCTCTTTAAGGCCCTCCAGACGACGTTGGTTCAGTAACTTCAGGATTCTGATTAGGAGAGTTTGTTTAGTAGCAATTCTCTTGCCGCTCTGTTTAACGAACTTTGAGATGAAAGCTCGACGTGGGCGAAAAAGAGAAAATGACCATCAAAATGTTTCCTCTGCTGAATGCACAAGTCTGGCTCGTAAACTTGTAAAAACCATAAAGAAATTGTTCTAGAGTTTCCGGTTATGTGGGTTATCACAGTGGATATTTGTATGCAGGTTACAAAAGGAGAGAGAGCAGATGGATTCTTTCGTTTCACGGTAAAAAGGAAATAACGGTTTGCCTTTCACCCAAAATGTGAAGGCTTAGGAAGAGGAACGGAAAAGATTTTTTCGCGGAAGCCCTAGAGTAGGAAACCGCTGCGCTGAGGCAGGAGACTTCTTTTCATGGATGTTCCTGCTAAGGGAACGGAGAGCCAATCAAGGGGAACCAAATATCAGAGCAGTGTCCCTCCACCGAATTATGAATTATTCTTCTTTTTTGAACCGATCAGTCGAGAGTAATTTCCTCGCGGCCTCGCCACCGCTGCCAAAAGCGCTCTCTCTGAAGCAAGTAAGGAGGACACACAAAGAGCACCGTGGTCCCACGGAAAATCACCTCCTCGGTTCTGAACATTACGTGGCCTCGCAAGATTCCCCTTTGCAGGTAGGAGGTTCGTCCCTCCACGTATACTTCGGGATATACTCAAGTTAATTGCGACGAAAAGGTACCTCATACGTTGTAGTCCGGCTCACCTGGATCCGACTTGTACTGGCTATAAGCGACCTTTCAGCCTACCCCAAATCAGCAGTGTATGTAAGCAGGAAATTTGTTTAAAATTGTGTTTGTGAGAGCATATATATTATTTTATTACTTAGTTATAATAACCTGAACTGTCGATAAACAGGGCTCGTGCGTGTTCATTTTCCCAGATCCCAGGCATAGCTAATTTTGAGTTTTCGTATTGCGTATACGAGCGCACGCAAGCACTATGCTTTAGCATTGCGTGTTCCGTACTGCGGATGCTCGGAGCCCTAACAGCGGTCTTCGATTGGCGCATGGCGACGACACGCATGCGCAGCGTGGAGCACGCGATGCTAACGCAAACGCTCATCGCCTCCGTGTTCTCCTATACGCAATACTAAAACTCCCTCTAGTCATTGCTATCAACGAAAGAGGCATAGTATATGGAATGACGGAACAAAATCAGCGAAGAGTCTGTTGCAGGAAGTGTCCGTGCAGAATTCTGGGCATGTTAAACGTCAACCTCACTGGTGCAGCGTAATTCCTAGTCTTTACACATCAATGAAAACTGAGTTGGTGTTAGTGCCCATTTGAACTGTGATCAATGAAGCTACGGTATTTGTTTGCTTCTTTGCAAAAAGGTTACCTATGTCTTGTCATTCTTTAAGCTCCTTCCGGGAAACATCTATTTGTACTATACTTCGTTTCAGCTGTCCAGACGCAGCCGATGCTACGAGCTAATGGGACCAATAAAGCAGCGTCAAAAACGCCAGTCACCGGGCCTTTTCTGTTCAAGATTGACTCAGCGATGATACAACACGTACGGAAACATGACGAACACCATGACGGTGCCCTTTTGAAGCTATCTAATTGCTTCCCCATCAGCTTGTAGCGGCGGCTGCTTCTGGACTTAAGCTGAAAAGAAGAACAGCTGATTCTACCGAATCTTGTTGGAACGCCGACTTGCGAATTTCACTGAGAAGCGCTGCGTGCTATTATTGAGTCAATGCAGTAAATATTCACTATTTTTGGGTACAGATCATGGACGCAGAGTATACGTACGCGCTGGACAGTTGGTCCTTGAGGGGCGAGTTCTGCTGAACTGCGAGTGCTAGCGGCTTCCGGCTGAACTCGCTGCCCACCGACACGAGGTCGCAGTTGGTCATTGTGGCATACTTCACCTGGGTTGAGTCCGCTACAAGCACAATGAAGTTTCAGAAGTAAGTACCCGAAGATATTAAGTTTGCCCTCGGTCTTTGATCTACCTTTTTAAACAGTTATCTCCTTATGTCATACAATCAGTCAATCATTAGACGCCGGACGAGATGGTGATTCTTTCATAGCGGCAGGGGGCCAATGTGATAGAGGCCGTTAAAAAGGCCGAAGACCGAATCAAGAAGCGTGAACATACTGAGCTATGCCTTATGGTGACATGCTGAACCAAAAGCGATGCTGTGGTCGACCTACCACGATTGGCCAAGTGTAGTAATCATTCTGCCTTCACCTACGAAAATAAGATGAATGCCAGACTGACATCTTCGAGAATGCGATGACTCCAGGCTTCCACCGTGCTTTTTATACACACCACCAACAACTGACACTCTTGGTCGTGACGTCACGAGTAAGAACCTTAAGAGGGTGCCACCCTTGGTCGTGACGTCACGGGTAAGAACCTTAAGAGGGTGCCACAGAGACATCTCACCACTAGGTGCCTTTGCGCGGACTACATTCCCTTCTTATTTCTTAGACGCATCCCAACCGAAGTCTATCTTTACATATGAACATACAAGATGTGGCTACTAAATAACGTGACTACTCTTAAAAAGCACACACAATTGTAATATCTTCTTCTATGTGCTCCCTCTCCTGTCCCTGCACCGCTTTATGCAAATATTCCATTGCTGGCATCAACAGAGTGAAACCTTGTTCCTTTCAACCTGAACTTGCTTTTGGGGGAATAAGGAAAAGTCCGATGGCGGCCCGGTCAGGTGACTATGGTGGATGCTATGCTGAGCCAGGAACGACATGACTGACGAGGCTTTGTGTGTTGCGCGCAGGGTTGGGCAGTATCGCGATACAAATGTATCGCGATAGTATTTCAGAAATGCATTTCGTACCTGTATCTCTGTATCGCGATACCTTTTTTCACCAGATATCTGTATTACTGTATCGAAACACATTTGGAATGTTTCTTTGTATCGCGATACAATCAGGATGAAATGCATTTGGTTACATTTCTTGAAAAATCCCCCCCCCTCGAAACAAAAAAAAGAAAATACAAGTCCCAGCGCACTTTTCTTTTTCTTTTTTTTTTTTTACTTCTGAGTGCCTGGGGCATTGTTACTGTGCTGACCAAGGTTCCTTCCGATCCTCCAAACAATTTTTCTATGCGTCCTCTTCTCTCTTCTGAGAAGTGTTGCATAATCGGTGTCGGTGACTCGAACCAGGTGGCGTGCCAGGGAGGAGTCAGAGCATCTTCTGCCGCAGTTCCTTAGGTAGGGATTTCTTGAGTCATTGTTTGTTGGCATACAATGCCCGCTGCTAACCGTCTCTCTTGCCTTAACGCACACAGTACACCCAGCCGGCAAAACTGAGTCAGAGTCCGTTGCAGCACGAGCCTGGCGGTGGTTGACTTGAAATAGTAAGATATGATGACTCACGCAGTGAAGCTCAAGACATATTCGAACGCGTCTGCGGCTGCGCCCGTAATATTGCACAGCTCAAGGGTACGTTATCAGCCAACGTGAACGTGACCCGCTGTTCTGGTGATCCGAAACCCAGGTAGGAGGCCAGACGTGCGGACCCAGACTTCGGACACCTGCGACTCGTCTCGAGCGCCCTGTTTCTCGTAGAGCTCTGCACCTGTGCCGGCAATATCAGGTCGCAATCCACGAGGTCTCTATTTGGAGTATGCAAGGCGAAACTTGAGGACTGCAATCCATGCGTCCTTGGCGGAGGGTCGGCAAGAAGGACCTTCACAACAGGGATGCCACCGTAACAAAAGACAAGACATGTGTTCCAGGATGCTTCAGGTGGTCCACTATTCTCGAAAATTCCAAATGACACTGCCTGCACGGTCTTCAACGAGGTAACCTACAACGAAAGTATGTATTGTCCTTTCATACAGCAGCGTGGTAAAGTTTCATGTTCAAGGCCACACCTACAGATAAAGAATACCAGTTCATTCCACCGTGACGTCATGTGATCAATGTTGGCAGGGGCGTCCTTATTGGACAGGGGCTTGGTGACGTTTCGATGGGATTCAGGGTGACATAGGATTTATTTAGAGGTCGAAGTCTTTTCGCATCCCTCGTCAGACAGGCAGGATATCGGGGAAGGGACCGCGGTCAGTCCTTGATGGAACGTTTTTTTTGGAGCCCATTGAAGACTCTTCGTCGTCCGGAACCACTACCTTCAAGGCGAAGTGCCAAGCCTACATGAAAGTAATTTCGGGATAAACCACTTCCACTTCAAACTTCAAGCTTTATCTAAGTTGGCGTCTCAAACAAATTTAAAAAATGTATTGCAGTATTAGTCTTTCCGTATTTGTATTTCCGTCCTCCCTAAAATGTATTCCTGTATTTGTATTTCCAGAGACTTTTTGCCTCTATTTAAAATGTATTTCCGATACGTATCGCGATATATTTTTACAGACATATTTTAGTATCAGTATTTTAGCTACTATTCTAATGCATCCCAGTATTTGTATTTCCAAATACATTTTTGAGTATTTCTGCCCAACCCTGGTTGCGCGTTTTCTTGATGAAGGATCCATGATTGTTCTTACACAATTCAGGCCATATCATTTCTGGCTCAGCATAGCATCACTGTGTTAGAACATTCGCCGTACTTACCGAACCTGGCCCCATCTAACTTTTTCCTATTCGCCAAAATGAAGCCTGGTTTGAAAGGAACGAGGTTTGACTCTGTTGATGCTGTGAAGGCAAAAGCGACGTGAACTCATCAAGGGCTTATGACTTGATGACCCACAGCACTGCTTTCAAGCAATGAAAGGTTTGCATGGAGCGGTCTAGGGACAGGGGAGGGGAGCACATAGAAGGAAACAACCCTACAATTGTGTAATGTTTTAAATAATTTTTTTAAAAATGAGCCTTGTTATTCAATACCTAAACCACGCATTGTTAAATTGAATTGGGTGCGTATGCCAATTTGAGGATTTTTAAAATTCTTAGAGTATGTAGATCAAGATTTTTACATTACAAGATAAACTGGAAATCTATTTGGTGCGCCTTTATGAACACAGTGCGTTGCCAACCAATATGATTTTTTTGTCCTTTCACACTTTGTTTATAATTGTCTTCATGGATTGATGTTGCAATATCATAGACCACCCTCTGATAACGAGATTACCGCGGTACCATGCCCTTCCATTCTTAAAAGACCCCTGAAAAAAAAAAAAACTTAACAGTCTGGTTGGGACACGCGTGTCAAAAAATAAATTTGACGCGAAAAAATATTTTTAGAGCAATATTGACGGTGAGAAATTTATTTGAAATTCTGTGCGCAAAGTCCATGACGTCACGGGTCATTCCGGAAGGACCATCTCGGGCATTCGCTCTTTCCAACTCAACGTGAAGACGAAGCCGATCCACCTCTCCTCCACACGCTCGAAATGCCGAGAGAGAAAACAAGTGGAAAGGAGGTGACTGCCGACTATATCGAGTCTCGCGCCGTAAATATTGCTCTAAAAATATTTGTTTGTTTTGTTTCGCGTAAAATTAATTTTTCACACGCATGTCCCTTCCAGACTTAATTTTTTTTTTCAGGGGCCTTTTAGGTCAATTATTTGAGCAGCACTTACTCTGACGTCACAACGGTATCAGTGACTTACCAATGAAGGCGAAACCCTCCTGAGAGCCTTTGGATGCCTTGACTCTCCTGACCCCTTCGTCGAATTCCTCAGGCATCATGGCTTCTTTCATGGTCCACCAGATCTTGGTGTATTTGTCGCTAACCGGGTAGTCCCAGACGGCCAGTTTGGCCCTGTCCTCGTCGCTCAGAGTGTCATCCAGCGACATGTTCTTCCAGATGCTGAAATGAACGTCCACTTCACAGGTCAGCACTCTTCGCCTGTTTGTTACGTACATTTTTAAATAATGGCCGGGCTTCTACTTCAATGGATAGCACTGGACATAGGCGTAGACTTCGGGGGGGGGGGGCATCGGGGCTCGTGCCCCCCCTGGTGAGATCCAAGGGGCGGGGGGGGGCAGAGCCCCCCCTCCCCGGGTCCGGGCCATGATCCTTACCGAGACGCTGTTTACGTGCCATGTAACGAGCTTCTAGTAGTGGCATGTAAACAAAATAACGCCCACTATGCCTTCATTGACAAAATGCATAGGAAATTGAATACCAGCGTGCCTTTCGTTAGCTTGAATCTCCAGTTCTAGCGAAAAGTTCAACCCCCCCCCCCCCCCCCCCGAGAACTTCTCAGCCGGGTCCCCCGCCCCTCTCACCGGAAAAAAGGAAAGTCTACACCGCTGGCACTGGAAGAGCCAATTATTGCGAGGACAAGGTGCGATGAGCGCCGTTATCAATAATGGGACGAATAGATGATTAAAATATGTTAATAGACGACTTGAACCATTGGAACTCTACTTTGTCCAACACGGAACATCGCCGATTATTACACGACGCCGCTGGCAATTGATTTCCTGCTAACAGTGTTGTAGGTGTTACCGAAGAAAAGTAACAACATGCGTTACCCGTTACGTGCCAATAAAAGGAACGCGCTACCGACCTACGTTACCCCAAAATAAAAGGAAAGCGCTACCATTACCGTTACCGATAAAAGGTAACGCACTTTAATTATGAATATAAACGTTTTACTGTTTTGAAGTTATATGTATGCATAAGCGCCATATTTCAAGAAACATTATGTCCACGCAGAAACTTGGCATATTTACTGTATCGTTTTTAAGGTTCTGCTTTCGAGGGTATGTGAGACGAGTGCAACAATTCATATGAGTTGGCGCCTAGAAACACAAAACAAATTTAAGTATATTTTTTTAAATCTAACGAGTAACGCATTTACTTTAGACGTTATTCGAAATAAGTAACTTATGTACGTTATCATTACTGTCTTGAAGGTAACGAGTGCATCAGTACGTTACCAAAAAAGTAACGCGCTGCAGATAAAGCCGTTAACGCGTTACCGTCAACACTGCCCCCTAATGACTTGCAAAAAAATATCAAAACAGAAATTGGGAGCATTAGTCACGCTAGGTGCTTTCACTGAACCCATGGGAAGTAAAGAGGGCGAGTGAGTAGGCTTTTTCTTAGCGATGGCGTATTACATTAGTGGCCTGAATTTCATCTAACTCGGGCGTCCCCAAAAGTTTTGACTAATGGACCACATTAGGTATCAGTCGCAGTTTCGAGGGCCGGGATAAAGGAGTAATTGTAAACGAGGAAATACCAATTAAAAATGAAAGTAAGATCCATTGGTGGATCCTTAGGGAATGTGTTAGCAGAACCCATAGGAAACTCCAGCGGCATCCGCTGCCTAACGCTACTTTCGCTGTTCCCCGGTTTCGGCATCCCGTCTCCTTCGTTCACAATCCGTCGTCTTTCGCCGCCTGCTTGGACCAGCGCTAGCATTACTTGGTTCACACTCCATTTTGTAGCACAAACCAAGGCATACGCGCTCCGCACACCTGCAAGTTCCGACTCGCCCCAGCATCCGCACTGGCTTCCGCCCCGGGACGTCGCCTCCTCTCGCCTTTCACTCCTCTCCTCCTCTCTACGCGCCGCGCTTCCCTTTCCACTGTTTTGTCCGCAGACGGACGCCGTCAGCTTTTCCCTGTCATGTGGGTACTAATGCTAATGCATTATTAAGCCTGTAGACAAGCTTTTAAACAAAGAAATGAATGTTAGAGTAAGGTATTAAAAATACCCTAGGCTGGTTACTTACATATATCAGTTTCAAATTTTATATTTAGCTATCTGTGACATTACACGACACTTGTGACCAAGAAAACTCACCAGGCATAAATCAAATTGCATGGGAGCTTTGGCACGCTCGAGCAGCGCAAAAGACTAATGAGAATGATAACACTAATGCTGACAATACGCAATGTGTGTAACAGAGGACACTAAGCACAATGTAGATGAGAACGCAAAGTACACAAATACAAAACAGGTGACTGTGAATGGTGATGCGGATGATGACAATGTTCAATTAATCCGGGTCCCGCGACTGAAGAAATGTTCGCGCAAATCATGGAGAGGTATAATACTATAAAAACCGAACTTGTAACTCTCAGAAATCAACAGAGTTCAACAGACTCCAAGGTCGATGAATTGCGTACAAAATTGTCCGATGTTGACAAGTTACTGCAGTAAGTTAGGGTGAAAACAGAAAAAATCAAAGTGCTTGAACGCACCACTTTAACCCTTGAGGATGCCCTTAATTCACAAAACCGTAAAATCGCCAATCTTGAGGATCGAAGCCGTCGCTCCAATCTTCTTCTATATGAAATTCCGGAAACAGATACAGAAACCGAGTCCCAATTAAGGAGCAAACTGATATCTGTAGTTTTTGAGCCAAAGGCTTGGAGTGAAATGTACTTGGATCGCCAGAATAGACCCCTTTCGAAAGCCACGTGCCGATTATTCGAAGGTCGAAACCAGTGCTCAATGGCGGTACAACCGCATCGAGGAACAGGCAAGTCATTCCATAAGATAGCGAACGTCGGAGCGCAGCCAACGCTAGAGCCGACGCGTCAATCAAACAGCGTCCAAAGTGCAACGTCACTGCGCTCATCACCTTCTTTTGTGGTGTGTTTTTTTCCAGTGTGCCGCGACATTGAGGTTTAAGTCCGCCATTGTGCAGGGATTCCACAGCTGCCAAC
Source organism: Ixodes ricinus (assembly GCA_037355805.1). Lineage (NCBI taxonomy): Eukaryota > Metazoa > Arthropoda > Arachnida > Ixodida > Ixodidae > Ixodes > Ixodes ricinus. Next base: position 262,004 of record JAZHYW010006456.1, on the reverse strand, counting down.
ATCGGCTGGGCAAAAGTAGCGACCGAAAATCGGTCCTTCTGTTTTTTTTTTGGGGGGGGCGGGGGATTATAGTGAAAAACAAGCTGTACTTCACAATGCAAAGAAATGAAAGGGAACGACTATTTACATAAGGAAGGACTATTCGCAATACACTCTGTCCAAAGGAAGATTTCTCTGGGAAAGTGCAAAAGCCGATAAGACAGCAGGGAAAATCAGCAGAACCCATCCTTTGGGAATGATTATCTACGTTAATGCGAATAGCATCAAACGGTGCGGAGTTATGCGCGTTCGTCAGGTGGCCGGCACACTCTAGATACGCCAGCCCACTCTTGAGGCGATTCTAAATTTGTTGACACTTTCACAGCCCTGCGCACGATCTCCGCAGCCCAGCACGTGCGTTTGTGTCACTTAGGAAGGCGAGCAAAGCACGCGCCATACGCACAAACACTCAAAATGGTACCGACCAGACTTTCTGGCGTCTCAGCTAGTTTCAACCAACGGTACTCTAAACGGTTGTTTATATCTTTACCATAGGACGCGCTTTACAGCGCTGTCACAGCTACCGGTGCGCGCGCGTTCCATGCACGAGGGCTCATTCCGCTCTCGTGAGGCTGAGCACGGCCGCTACATCACCCTCTCCCGAGCGCGGGAGAGGGTGAGCTAGCGGCCGTGCTCAGCCTCACGAGAGCGGAATGAGCCCTCGTGCATGGAACGCGCGCGCACCGGTAGCTGTGACAGCGCTGTAAAGCGCGTCCTATGGTAAAGATATAAACAACCGTTTAGAGTGCGTTGAATGACTGCCTTCATAGCTCTGTGGTTAGCGCGTCTGCCTGCTGATCAAAGGGTCAACGGTTCGAATCCCAGCCGGCGCCGGTCTTTTTTATTTATTTATCGACCCGCGGCGTAAGAGGTTAGATAGCCAGATAGATAGATACATAGACGAAAAGTGCGTGAAGTAGCCAAAGAATGCTATTCGCATTAAAAAGGTATCTCTTTCTAACCACAAACTGCGGGTCAATGATGACTGGTATGTTTGGGACGATATAAAGCACGCGCGTGTCAAATTTCCCGCTCTGTCATTGCCCGATCCACCGAATTGACAACCAGGAAACCCACATGCTAAACAACTTTGTGTGTTAAACGTAAATGCTCGAAGCATTGTGAACAAAGTTGAACAGCTTGAGTCTCTGTTGTTAAGCCATGATCCCCATATTACAGTGATTTCTGAGACATGGCTTTGTGACCATATTAGTGATGATAGCAGCATTCCTGCAGCTCATAAAATATTTAAAAGAGACCGCCTATCACGTGGAGGGGGTGTAGCTGTTCATGGGAAATGTCGATGTCGTGCTTTTGGACCAAATAGATGAACATTAAAGGACACATGCAAAGGAAAATCTTTTTTAACATGCTGGTTGGGAAGAGCAAGTCACAAAACGAATTTACAACGAAAAAGAAAAATTTTTAGAACTATATTTACGGCGCAATACGAATTTGCAGTTGGCGCCCGCGGGTGCCGCGGAAAGGTGGTCGCTATTTGTCACGTGACTGGTCGCTATTTGTCACGTGGTGCATGCACTCCTTGGGAAGCATTCTATGACCTCTAAAAGTAACTTTTTTATCTTTGTTTGAAGTATAACAAAAAACTTAGATTAATAGGTAACTTTTAGAGCTCGAAGGAAACTCCTAAAAAGCGCAAGCAGACGTGATAGACCTGTGTGCCGGTCAGAGAACGGCAGCGGCGCCTCGAAGCAGACGAACTTGTGCGGCCTACCACGTGACCAGAGGCGGCTCCCGCGGGCGCCAACTACAAATTCGTTTTGCGCCGTAAATATAGCTGTAAATTAGTTTTTTTTTCGTTGTAAATTCGTTTTATAATATTCTTTTTCCATCTAGCCTGATTAAAAAAGTCTTTTACTTTGAGTGTGTCCTTTAAAGCTTGTGCTTGAAAGTTGACATATGGGGTAATACTTTTATATTGTATGCTGTGTATACGACCTCCCAATTCTCATCCTGAATTTCTGCATAAATTGTACAACCATTTATCGTCTCACCGTAACAGTAAAAAAATATTGTTGGTGACTTTAATCTTCCCAATGTTGACTGGGTGAAACTGTCACCGGGCTCCTGTGAAAACACTGACATTATTTTTGACACCATGTTTACTTTCGACCTCTTGCAAGTTTTAAGTGAGGTCACACATGAGCACGACGGATGTAGTGGTTCTATTCTGGACCTAGTATTTATCAGTCCAACTATTACAGAATATACGGTTTCGGTTGAGAATGGTCTTTCTGACCACAGACTGTTAATTTTCGTTGCTAATTACCAATCCAGTCAACCAACAAAAAAGCTAAAGTTAAGATGGTCAAATATTTTTCTCATTCTAGTGATAATTCTATCATCATTCGTTTAGAAGACCCACTGGACAACTTTAATGACTCTGATGTTAATATTCCCTGGAATAAGTTCAGACGAGCATGCAATTACTACTTTGATACATTTGTTCCCAGTGTACGTAAACATGTCGAGCGTTGCAACCCATGGATCAATCGAACAATAATCCACTTAAAACGTAGAATCAAGCGGCTCAGAAAAAAGGAGAACCGCAATAAAGCTGAAATTCCGGAACTTAAAAGTGAATTACGGACGCACGTACAACAGGCGAGACCCAACGTTACTTTTCTTCCACGCTTCCTGACTTCATGAAAAACGATCCAGATAATTTTAGAGGTATCTTGGCAACAAACAAAAGTCAATTGATAAGATGAAAGTAAATGACGTTTTGATTTCCGAACATCGTGAAATTGCTGAGCAGTTCAATAGGTACTTTTAGTCGGTCTTTTCTGCCCCTGATGTGCCTGAGTATGATGACGTCTCTTCTTTTTTTACTGCTGACTTTACATTTTCTCATGGCGTACTTTAGATGTTGTTAAACTTATAAGTAAAGAAAGTCGTGCGGCCCAGATGGCCTACCGAATTCATTTTCGCGCCGGTACGCAGAAATCACGGCAAAGGTTTTGACTATGATCTTTTGTGTTTCTTTTTCCTCGGGTGTGTTGCCAAATGACTGGCTCACAGCACGTGTAATACCAGTTTTCAAAAAAGGGGACCCGTTATCAGCAAGTAATTGCCGACCTATCTCTTTAACATGCACAAGTTGTAAATTCTTAGAGCACATCATTAGTAATGTTATTAGAGAACATTTAAGCAAAAATAACTTACTGACCCAGTTTCACACGGATTTAGAAAAGGCCTTTGAACCACTACACACTTGCTAACTACCATTCATGAGTTTGCACAAATACTGGATAAGGCAGGCCAGGTACACTCTTAATCTAGTTCCACATAGGTTCCACATAAAACTGTGTCCCACATATTCTATGCGTAACTTCCACATATTTTTGTGGATCAAACATTTATATGGAAAGCCGGTTTTGTTCGCTTCGTTTTTGCTTTTTTTAAGTGGAACACGCAGGTCTTATGCGGATCAGCCAGTCGTTCCGCTTACCCTGCTGCACTTTCGCGCGAATCTGTTCCAGTTAAGACCTCCAGAAAGTGTATTTTCTTGTTCTTTCTTACTTTCGTCGCGTTCTAGTAAGAATCCTTTGGCGGCGAATCCGCGCAGGCCGAGCAAAAACGAGACAAATAAACCAAGAACAAATACACACCAACGGAGGCGGCCAGCGTTCAGAGAGGCGTCGGCAAGAGCAGCAAAACACACACAAAGAAGGGAACCTGATGACCCCGTTCTTCCTGCGACTAAGGCAATAGTTCCAATGAAGGCCCTTTCTTTGTTTAGGAGTTTCTGTGGTATGGTTCGAGCGGTTCGAGAGTTTTGAAAGCGGGCATCGCGCATTGTTACAGGGTGAGGAACAGCATGCAGCGCGTCCGCGCTCCCGCGCGCCGACAGTTGCGGCGGTCGTTCCGTTTTGTTGATGGGACGATGGTCTCCACGTCAAGCGAATCCGCCGACTTCGCATTAGTAACAGGCGACTGCGGTGTATGATGCGTTTGTGCGGTTCGACGTTGAGTATTTCTAACAGCTTCACTTGTGATTGTGCTGTGTGATCTCAGTGATCTCGGATTACATGCTCGGAGTTCCTTGTTCTCATCGTAAGTACGCGCTTTACCCGGATGAACCTTTTGGGCGACGGACGTTTCCTCTGTTCCTGTCAGCTTTTGTCTACAATCACCGTGGTGCTTAAACCGCCCTGGGTATGGTTATTAGCATTAAGATTTCTTATTCGAGGCGTGAAGAGGTCAAGCGTGTTTCGCAGTTTTATTCGCGTTCAACAGAGCAGTTTCATTTTTGCGCAATTTTTTGCGGAGGTGGTTGGGTGTTGTATATAACCGTATATTAAACTTGTGAATAATGTAAATCACTTGTGTTCCTTTCTTTTGTGTCATTTTACTCTTGATATGGTCATTTTATCAAGTTTCAAAGCGTGCAAAAAAAGCGTAGTCGGTATTATTAAAAGTGTCGCACCTGTAATTGATGATCCTAAATGTAGTGCCGACTTGTTATTTCATTTTGTTTGCAATGTTTGCAATTCGCAATGTTTTTTGCTTTTCGCTTAGAATTTTAGAAATGCTTGTTCCATGTCCATTGTTTTTTTTTCTAGATTAAGGCATAATTAGACGTAAATTACAACAAAATCGCCTATCTTCAGCTTAATTTTATTTTATTTTTCCTGAGCACCTTAAGCCCTGTGGCTATGTTCAATAAACCATTCAAACCGTTTTATCACATGACTTCTTTTTATTCGACCGCTGATTCTAGCTTCAATGGCTTTGTCAGCTACGTATGCAATGAACATGTGCAGCCAACAGTGTTCGTGATATCACATTCTTTGTCTATAAACCAGCTGTTTTATTTTTTTAATTGCACTTCAACACGACCAGATCATGATCAATCATTGTTGCATGTGCCTGTTGTTTGTATGCAATCTTAAGATGTCTTTGTGAACATCACAAAACTAAAGAAGTTCTAAGGATATAACTTCTACACTTGTTTGTGCTGCTGCGGCATTTACTTTGTTCAGCTCGTCACACAAATGAAGTAACTCCTCATGATGTCTATTGATTAATGTTTGTATGACACATAACGACATACTATATTGTACACCTTGTTATTGCTCCCAAAAGGTCTGTAACTGTATTGTGTCACTTGGATTGGTCGCTATAACACTGATCAATGGAAGTCGTGAATACCGTTGCTTTAATTGTGTAATGTACTTCGAGTTCGATTTATTTCCACTCTGTAGGCTGTATTAACAGAAACTTGTAGAACATTTTATTGAGTCGGTGACAACTTAAGAGTTGAAGTGAAGCTCCTCCCACCTCTTCCCTTTAGCAGAGGGAACACTGGGGAGGGGTGAGCTCTTCTTCAGCATTCCCTCTGCTAAAGTGGGAAGGACTCCCCTGAACTCTTAACCGGTCATCGACTACAGAAAGTTCAGGCTGTTGTGGCATTGCCGTTCTGCTAGTACAGCCTACAGGGTCGAAATAAATTGAACTCACAGTACGTCATACAAATCAAGCAACAAGATTGACGACTTCCGTTGATTAGTGTTATTGCGATGAATCCTAGTGACACAGTACCACAACAACCCTTTAAGAGCAGTAACAAGGTGTTTTCGCTAAAATGTATTCGCCTGATGTAAATTAGTTACAAAATAGATAGTTATGCCAGCCAATACATGATTTAATAGAGGCTTTCAATATTTGAAAATAGTTGCTTGTCATATTTAGAAACTATAATTTACATTCACTGATTCTTATGTAAGCATTCCCAATGTTTATGGCAATTTGTATAATAATTTAAGTTTTATAATTGCAGAAGATTAAATTGTATTTTTTTTAAACGAAGGGGCAGCATGCACCTGACATGCCTTTTACGAGTTTTCTGAAGACGCAAGACAGACGACATAAAATTGCCTGCGGGAAGGGTTGCATTGAGCTGAGTCCGGGATGCTCTCTTGAACGTGCACTCGTCCTGTGCCTCACCGTCTACTTTATTTTGATCCTCTCGTATCCGTATGCATATGGACAAACTTTGAGCATCCTGCAAAATGTACTAGTCAGAAGCGAAGTGTTTGAGACATGTCTTAAGCTAAAGGATCTTTTGAAAGAGTTGAAAAAAGCTCGGCCAAAATGAATTCATGCTAGGCCAGTGTTCGGTTATCGACTCAATCAGACGTTTACTGACCTCAAAAGTTGTGCAAAATTTAAGGAAGGCGTAGGTCTTGCACTTTTTTTATCTTGCTGATATTTGGTATGTTGATCAACTTAAAGGGGCACTTCAGTGCCCCTTTAAGTTGATCTAAAGTGCACATATTATTTTTGATTAAAAAATTTACCTGTGTTTGCACCAACCGTCTCACATGCTTGAAATTTTATGTCACAAACTGACTCCAATTTGAGAGTGATTTCTTTCACCTCATCTAAAGTGTATTATTGTTATCTCTGACAAGTTGAATTCTCAGGAGGCTGATCTCACATACTAGGCTTCTAGCGTTAATCTATTTTATTCCAGAATTTTGAAAATGCAAGTTTATCCTGCATTGTTTTCGTTACATTGAAACACATGTTTGTGTGTATTGCTTAACTTAATTATCTTTTTTCTTGTTCTGCGCATTTTATGGCTGTTGGATAAGTTAAATAAAGCATTAGACTGCCTTATCACATGATTTCCGGACTTCATTCGGTCTCTTTTTTTACAAAACTTAAACAGTGCCTGCAATGCACATGTATGACCAACAATGTTTATGACTTGACATCCTTCATTTCATAGACTAGCTAAGTGTTTACAAAATTGCAATCTAAAATATATATTAGACTAATCTGATCATTAGAAACACCAACCAATAAAAATCATAACTCCGGTGACTCCACTTGTCCAAACAAAACACAAAAGATTGAAGTTGGAATGCCGCTTCTGATAAAACAGTGCCGAGGGCTTCTGGAGTACTGCTTCAAATAGTGCACAGGTCTGAGATTTCCACTGTCCTAAATATATTTATGCCAGACTTGTAGACCAATGTAAATTGTAGTTATAGACATTACATAAAAAGCAAAAAAAGTTTTACGTAAAACATTTCTGCAGCCAAGTGTCTGATGCTGTGGTTTTCGCTCTCCGTTGCCTAAAGTCAGGAGAAAAAGAGTGCATGCAGTACATCTTAAAAGTAGATTTCTTTGAAAAGAAACCTTCGTCAACGGCAGCCGACTTTTTGCTAAAAGTCTTAGCTTCCACGAAGCAGGTGGCCTAAGTGAGTGAAAAAATTGCTACGCTCTGACATTTTCAGATGGCTCTTCTCTACGTGACTCGTGTGATGTATTGCGAGCTTTTGAATTCTCCTGACCTGAGCTAATAGTATCAGAAACTTGCGCGTTATAAAATTTCTCTTCTTACAGCTTTCTTGATTTTTATGAGAGGTTTGCAATGACATTTTCGAATGGTCAAAATGCAACAATATTGGGAACAGCGGAAGTCCTGGGCGTGCTTTATGCCAAACAATGTTCTGGAAATGATGACTCTATTGTATCCGTAACAGCGTTCCAGATATCAATGTATGCACTCTCAGAAATGTCCGTGTGTCTACTTTCCCGCAAAGCACTCGGAGAGCCAACCACTGCAATTTATGGAGTCAGCTCAGCGAATGACGATGCCGAAACATATGTTGAGATCAAAACACGAAGTCTGCACTGTGACTAGTGCAGTGACACTAAGCCATGCAAAGTGTTGCATTGCGTAGTGTCACAGCGCAGACTTCGTTTTTTGATCTGAACATATGTCTCGGCATCGTGATTCGCTGAGCTGCCTCCATAAATTGCAGTGATTGGCTCTCTGAGTGTTTTGCGGGAAAGTAGACGCACAGGATTTTTTAGGAGTGTGGAACAGCGTTCCACATAAAATCCTTTCAAATGTATGAGGAACAGTTTCCCAGATGTCATTATGTGGAGCACCGTTCCACATACTGCCCTGAAAGCCTACCCGAAACACTGTTCCACATATACTATGGAGTACCTGGAACACTGTTCCTTATAAGTAAGCGAAAAAGTTTTGCAATGTTGTTCCACTTATAAGTGACCCATTAAATGGAACGAGATTAAGAGTGTAGACGTTATCTTTTTAGAGTTCAGTAAAGCATTTGATAGGGTTCCGCACGGCAAAGTAATATAATAACTGCATATTATAGGTCTTCCTTCGGCAATCGTTAACTAGGTTCGCTCATACTTATTACATCGCAAACAATTCGTCGATGTAGGGGGTTGCTGTTCGGAAACGCTGGATGTAACGTCAGGAGTATAACAGGGCAGCGTATTGGGGCCATTACTATTTTTAATCCATGTAAATGATATTGTTGACGCAGTTGATCCTTCTATAAGTATATAAATAAGGTTATTCGCGGTTGACTGTGTGTTATTCAAAAGTATAGCTTCATCATCTGATCAATGCTTGCTTAACTCAGGTCTTGGTGCGATACAAGACTGGTGTGACCAGTGGGATATAAGGTTAAATCTGGACAAAACCGTTTTTACGTATTACACATAAAAGAAAACCGCCTATGTTTTTCTATTCAATTAATGACTTGCTCATTTCCGAAGATGATAAATTTAAATACCTTGGTGTTACCATGAATAGAACCCCGAGTTGGTCCGATCACGTGAATAAAGTTTCCTCGGGAGCCTTCCGCAAGCTTGGTTTTGTACGGCATACACTTAAGAACGCCCTTCCAAACGTTAAATTGTTAGCCTACACTTGTCTCATTCGACCCAAACTGGAATATTGTTCCATAGTATGGGATCCATCTACAAAAAACATTCCGACATTCTTGTAAAAGTTCAAGGATGCGCTATTCGCTTTGCTCTTTAGTAAATTTAAACGCTCCGATTCCCCATCATTACTAATTTAGACAAACAATTACCTACTCTCCAACACCGACGTATGATTGCCCGTTAGTCCACGTTCAAACAGGCAAACAATACACCATCTTCGCTCCTCTCCGACGCCCTATTTCGCACGTAGGGATAGAGACCGACACGCTGTTTCCAAAGGAGCCCGCGTTTGCCCACACAAGGTGTGGCCACTGCGCGCGCCCAGAAACCGCGTGTAGTGAAGCGTCTGCGCAAGCGCAGTGCCGTCGACAGCGCCACCGCAGCTGCGTGACGTCAGGGCCGCGTGTTGGTCTAGACATTTAAGTTTACATACTTCTCAAGGACAATAAATGAGTGGAATTCATTGCCCCTGAAGCTGTTTTCATAATCTGATTTTGCATCATCATTGGAATTCTTTTTTTATCTATCCCAGTGACCCTCGCAGCTTTGTAGTTTCACTGTAAACTTTTTGCCAATGTATTTCTTGATAGACCTCTCAGCCTTGAAATTTTACTGTAATCTTTGTCATTTTATATTTTGATGGGTTATTGTTATAACTTTGTGATTTACTAGATTTTGATATATGTGTATTTTATGTGTCTTGTGTTTCTGTGCAGCAGCTTTTCTCCTTTTGTTTTCTTGTTTTATGTGTAACCATTGTTTCGTGTAGCGTTATTTATTTTTATTGCCCACCCTGCTTGGACCTTGAAGGTCCGCAGTAAGCACTAAATAAATAAATAGATAAATAAATTAATAATATGGCGAGAGGACCTCTCATTCTTTCTAGTATATTCGTTTGCGCATTTCGAGCGTGCAGCGGCGCCGTTTCTTTAAGCGCACTTCTTTTTGCGAGGGTAGCAGCGGGTCTGTTGAAAGCGGGCCGAGCTTCATTGGAAGGACGGCGGCCAGCTGCGGGCCGGTCGGAAGACTTCCGCGGAGAGCCCTGCTAACTTATCCCAGCAAAGGGCCGAAGCGTTGACAAGACCACACGAATTCGAGAGCAGGGGAAACTCACTCGTAGAACTTTTCCTCGATGTAGGCCATTCGTTCGAAGTAGGTCATAGAGGACGTGTCCTTCTGGGGAGCGTACTTGATCTTGTATTGCTTTGCCAGGTCGTCCAGAGACTCGATGGGCGAGTCCAGACGGGATACGGTCAAGAAGGCGGCCAAGTTGGCCGTGTAAGAGGCGATGATGATAAAGCCAAAGAGCCACCAGGTAGCGGCTACCAGACGCCCAGACAAGTTGCGAGGTGCCTCGCCACCGCCTGCGATCAGGGACCCCCAATCACCATTCCCAATTCTATTTGAATGACATATTTTGATTACTTTTCTGGATCTACTGCGTTGTGAGTTTTTCTAAAAATTCCAGTGGCCTGTTTGTTTGTTGTCCAACTGATTTATTGAATAAATTCGCAGAACGGCTTGCTCGCACTAACGTGAACGTCTACAAGGACGCAGGAAATACTGTAAGGAGTTAATTCCAACAAAAAGGAACAAGCGCGGCTTTGGAAGAAGCGAATTTGAGGGTACCTTTCTTGGTGTTTCTAGTCTGCCGCCATGCACTAGTGACGTCACCACTTCTGGGGTTACCTGCCGAGCTCTCATACACTAGGCTCGAGCATGACATTGGCGCGTCCTCGTATATCACTCAAATAGGGTATCGACGAGCAGCGACTTTGATTACTGAAGCGGGTTATCCGAATGAGCACTTTTCTTTAACACTCTAATTATGAAATACAACCCTTCATTTGTAAAATCAAAATAGGAAAAACCGACGATTTCTTGTTCCCGCTATTTATGTCGCGCTCCACCAGAGTGATTGCATGCAATAAATACTATCGTTCGCCTTGAGAACTGGCTAGACTCGAATGCTTCTACTAATACAATTAAATTCCTTGCAAAGATTAATTGAATTGAAGCTTTTTCGGCAATGGCTACGCCAGCCCTCAACAAGTTTGATACGCACATGACGCATCTTCTGGACAACGGGAAATTGAGTTACCCTGTGGGGTAAGTGACGTCATGCAGAACCAGAGGCACTCTTTGAGGTTGAAGTCCCGCTTTTCCTCGTCATCCTTGTACTTCTCTTTGTTGTTGCGGTAGCTGTACGGACTCAGTCTGTCGAACAGGTACATGAGGAAACTGCGAAAACGCGTGCTATCAGTCAGGCGAGCTTTGATTTCATGTGCTTCTGGTCCCTAGTAGAAGGAATCGAACGCAACCGTTCCCGAAGACAAATCCCTTTTGCAAACCATCGGATGACGACCGGTGAAATGTGCAAGCGTATCTCTAAAAGGAATACGTTTTTCTTACCGTGCGTTGGACTGCGATCGGTGAGGTGCGCAAACGTTCCCTTAGTGGATGACCAGCAAAACGATTGGTTTTGTAAAGGGATCAGTTTGTAGACGATCGGTCAGAGTATACTCGCGCGCGACGCCAATGGCCAAGAAACCTTTTTGTTGCGGTGTAATTTCAAGACGATATTTGCACGCGGCTCACAGATTGGACTCGAGCATTGCGTGAGCACTCCATTTGGGCTCGTGATGATCAATACCTCGGCAAGCATTATGGTAGTGGCTCGTGCCCAATCGCTTCAATGACGAAAATTGCCGAACCCTAACAATGTCTGGAACTCAGCGCGTGTCCTCTGCTTTGCCAACCCCAGTGCGGGGTAAAGACTGCGACTGCAAGCTAAGGAAAAGAGCGCTGCTCGTTCTAAACGTTATATTCCTTCTAAGTGGCATTTACGCCTAAATTCGTTGCACGTCCCCTTTATGGATTTTCTAGACTACGCACCATAGCTATTTTGGACGACATTCGGTGTGTTCTGCTTTAAAGCAAGGATACAGGCGAGTTGTTTTATTATAAGCATGTTAACCCTAAAGGACAAAATGAACAAGACATGAATCTTAAAATATAACTATTCAAATGACTTTCTAAACGGAAACCGCTTAGGGTTATTTATCCAGATTGTCTGTAAAACTGATTCTTTAAAAATAACCTTTCTGCAGACAATTGGTCGGACTAGGGCAAGAGAGGTCTGAACAATTCTGCAAAACGGTTGTTTAAACCAAAGGAGTTTCTAAAGAAGCGAATAGTTTGGCAAGCAATCGGTCTAATTAAGAGTCACAATGCGATGCTCAGTCTTTAGGTCACACCTCTGGGCCTGCAGTGTGCTGTAACGGCATGTAATCGACCTCAGTCCGATCAATAGTGTGCAGACTTTGATGCCTATAACGCCCGAAATTAGTCGCGGTCTGACGTAATAAGCGCGCTGTTATGAGAAGTGAAATCCAACAAGGGTTTCTGAAGTCTAAGTGCATTTTCCCAATAGGAGTCAAGTTTCTACCGTGGCGTGCTCGGTTGCACTGGTGCAAGTACGTAGGTGAGAGTCACCTTGTGAAAAAGTATGCGGCCAGGATGCAGCCCCACACACTGCCTTCGAGCACAGTGAGGAATTTGAAAAGGGAGGACTTGACTTCCGGTTTCTTCATGAGGATGGAGATGCCGACGAGGTCGTAGTAGGGCACTGTGAAGTCCACAACCGTTTCTCGCTCGGCCATCACCGAGATGGGACCCAGGGCGATGTCGGCGTTCTACGGGGAGAACGAGGAACGCACTGACGAGCGCCCACGTGGTGGTGACCCGGTAGCAATCAGTTCGTTGGACGACGTTTCATTGAAAGATCATTTCGTCGACATGCGACGTGCCATCGACAGTTCCTTTCATCGAAAGGTTTCCCGCTTTCGTTTAATTGCCAGTCCTTGCGACATTTCGTCGAACACAACCCTGCTGTTTTCGCTACAAACTTTTTGCGCCTCGTCTGGTTTACGGGGGGGGGGGGGGCTAGGCTTGGGTAAGCACGCCTCAGTGAGTCACGCGCTCGATTTTAGCAACGTAGTAAAAAAAAACATTATCAATGAAACGTCGCAGACGCATGTGTCCAGGAAACGAGCTTCCACGAATCGTCGTGCAGTGTCGACGAACCGTGTGTCCATGAAACGCGCGTCCACGAAAAGTTGTTCAGAAAACGTATTTCGACGAAATGGGAACCCTTGGCAGCATCGTCAGTTCGACGTTAGGCCATTTTAAATGGTGAATACAACACACGCTTTGTTAACGCCCGCATTGGGGCCAGCGCTCGATTCCTCCGATTTTGTAATTCGAGATCGTCGTGCGTATACATGTTGCTATTTTAGAAAACTAATTCTGTACTTATGTTTTCTGGCTTTTGTAGAAATTTTGTTTTGCAGACATTTAACGACGCCATTAAAGAGATGGGTTTTGAGGTTGGCTAAGGGGATAAAAAGAAACTTGGCAGAAAGTCAATCGGTGCTGACTGACATAAAAAGTGCATTGACTCAATCCATTAATTTAGCGCATGGAATCGGCCCTAGAACAGCTGGTTACCCGCCTCGATTTCCCAAGAAGGAAAACTCCTCTGCCCCTAAGTAGGAATCTTCTGGTTCTCTTTGGGCGTACTTGAGCAACCCATTGATGCATAGCTATGAATCAAACAATATTGTTTACATGCTCTGTAGGCTTCTGTACTGCTTTACCGCATTAATGCTCCGACCAGGAGGGTTTCTTGGCTGCCATAGAGTGCAGATGGGGGTTCTTCGAGATCAAAAAGTATGACAACTCCTTATTGAGCGAAGCGTGGCGGTTGTTGCAAAAGTTAACGTTGAGTTTATATTGATTGAATGTGGAGTACGATTTGGTGGGCGGTGTAACGACTGAGTGTTTCTGGCAGCTAACGCCGGCGCGCTGTGCAGTTTGTTTGTGATCACATCAAAGATTCTGAGCATTCGGCCGCTAAGACCAGATTCCTGAGCTGGTCTTGACCACCTTTGTTTGTCTTTGCTAGTGTTGTCGGTGCTTCCACTGCTCCAACCAGATGAGCTGGCGCCTATTGGTGAAAACAGACTGCACTAAGGACTTCAGAGTTGCCAATACACTGATAGCTATTTTGCTCTAAAACATACGTGATGTGCGATAATATTCTGGGTGGTTTCATTTGAATTCAACCAAACTTGACAGGGGGAGGGGGGGGATCTTCAGATTTTGTAGAAAGAATGGTATCTGATGAACTAAGCTGTCATAAAAAAACTAGCGCAAAACAGTTTTACAGAAACAGAAATCCGAAATGCCAGAAGGTGAAATGTGTAAACAATTCACTTTCATTTTTTCGTAGCTTTGGACGTTATTTTAAGACTGTTGGTTTTACTCAAGCCGCTAATATATTTTTATACTGCAGGGAATGTTACGTACAATATTTGTAAATAAAAGAATGATTTTTAAGTTTTGCATTTATTTTTGTGTAAAATAACGAACTTGCTAACTGGAGCAATTTTGCCTCTAATTTTAATTACTCCGGATAGCAAACTGTTAAAGATATTCACACAAAAAGTATCAGAGTATAGCTCTATAGCTCTATTTGTAAACTATCTGGTGGTGTAATGAATTCCTTGGTATTATTTACGAAAAATGTTATATCTTATGTAAAAAAATCATTTTTTATTTTGTAAAATTTTTTACTCGGTAGCCCATAAGATCTAGAAATACTTGGTAAAAGTCTTGGGTGCCATATTTTTGTTGTATTTCAGGGAGTTAAATAAGCGAATCTTAGGCCTGCCACTCAATCCTTGGTTAAAATAAGCTGGCTTCACCACAATGCTACTGGTGGCCTCAATAATAACGGATGTTTTTGGAAGGCACTTTGCCATGATTTATATGCTGTTATAGAATATGCTTACAGAAACTTCTGGAACGCCCAAGGGACGTTAAGAAGAGCTGAAATAAACCATTCATGTTGACAGTAATGCTACTTGCAGTCTGAGAACGGGGCGAGCCAGAGATTGTTTCAAGCTCTGGAAGGCGAGTGTTCATATTTTAAGAATCGCTGGAGCACAGTGTGTCATTAGAAAAGTGTAATTGAAAAATAAACAGCAGAGAATCATTCATGAATAAGCTAAGTACCTATCTTCTGCAATACAGAGAGGTGTAAAGATAAATCTGTGGTGTCACAATTATGTTTTCCACTTATGAACGCACGTGGTATGTTTTGCACAAACTTGAAGTGTTTAACATATTTTATTTTGTTTAAAAGCTTGCATAAATCAGATATGGTTGAGCTGATAAAATTAACAAAAAACGGTCACCAGTATTAGATCACAAAAACACTTCAAATAACGAGTACTGTAACCGCGTTAATAAAATACGCACACGTAAACGTATATAATTAACCGCAACACTCCCCCGTGTGTTTACCTAGTGGCTTTTACGAAAAAGTATGTCGTTGTCCTCGATAGTTTACAAAGTTACACATTTCCGCTTTTTAACTGGAGAAACACCATGTACTAAAATACCGATTGTGAAGTTCGCTGAAGACGCACTTTTCCATTTTCAAGCAGCTTCACGTGTGAAAGGCGAATGCCTTTTTGAGCAGGTAAGTGCCCCCATTCGGTTCTATTGGTTTTACAAAAAATTACTCACGTCCTTTTTTTAACATTAGGAGAGTGATATTTTCACTCGCTTTCCTAACTTGTTTCCAAAGTCCACTGATGTCCGTATGGAAGCATCCGCAGTGTGAACGGAGGTTGTGCACTGTAGCCTTCCGAAGCCCGTCTCCCTCCACCTCAACTCCCTTAAACGCGTTCTTGGCGTGCCCCGAAGCTGAAAAAGTCCATTTCCCCTTCGGAAGACCGGCTCGTTTCAACTCGTAGAGCTGAAATCTCTTTTTATTATGAGCAGGCGCTCCATCATATATACGTTAGTGAACCATAACCTGGAATATACTCCTCCAGCCTGTTCTCAATGCACCTCACAGCGAGGACCACGTGGGAAGTGACGGGGCACATGTCTTCACACGACACCAAAACATTTGGGACGTTGCGAGATCGACGCAACACACGTGAACACAGATATCTGATCCTTGTGCCAGTGGGTGTCTTGTGTTTTATGTGGCAAAATCACCATCCAGTTTTCTGCGTATTCAAAATTATTGTCTAGTGGTCACCTTGCTGTTCTCAATCCGAATAACTTCCCGTTGACTTCTACGAATGAAATCGTGAGTGGAATAGCTTGTGGCCCATTTGGTTTCGCCCCCTTCAAAAAGGCGTTCGAGTCTGCACAAACTTCTTCACCAAATTGCCGTTCTTTTACGTGAAAAATGCTATTTCTTCGCCGGGAACCATTTAGAATGCATGTGAGCAGAGTCGAGCGATGCTATGGCACTCCCTGCATTCGCCTCGGAAACAATCGGAGATAGAGTCAGGACAAAGGCACAAAGTGACAATCTCATGCGCAATTGCTTTTTCTTCCCATACGTTATTGAGGGTAGACAAGCGCAAATCAAAATTTCTGCAGCACACGCATGCGCACACGGTTTGGTAAGGGTTTAGCTTAACCCATTTCGGTCGCAGCGAATAAAACTCGGTCAGTTCTATTTTGGAGCCTGGGTTGGCTTTCTAGAACAGTTGGTAGGCTCTTCGGATATACTTCGTCATGTAACGTTTGACGACGTCGTGTTTGTTCCCCATGATGTTTACAGCGTCCTTCTTTTTGGGGCGCTGACGGGAACTGTCTAGATCATCATCGGTATAAAACCGCTTAGTGACAGCACGATGTCCTCGCTTATCTTAGCGCCTTGGTATGACTCCAGACGCTCCCATACGCCTAAAGGTTCGCGAAATCACTTGGACTTTTTCAGAATATAGCTCGATGCCTCAGGGATTAAACTTGCGACCTCAATAACAGTTGCACTTGCAGGCACAAGATTGAGCAGTTGGCATCTCTCCTGATAACACGGTGCTTTGACAAAGGCTTCTCTGAGGTTCGCCCACCACCCGTCACAGTTGAGGCATAAGGGTTCAGTGCGAGCACTTGATTCACTCCTTGCAAGGCTACGTGTTGAAGCCAACTTTTTACATACCTGTCTGCTGTACGACTCTTCAATTTCCCGGCGTTTTCTTGCAGTGTAAGAGTAACGACTCTTTGGGTTTACTACCGACGGCATGCGCCAGGGAGTTGTTTCAAGCCCTGCAGCAGATATCCGTAAATGTCTTCTTCATGCCCTTCGATGAAGCTGCCGGAAAGCTTAAAGCAGGCACGTAGCCAGGATTTAGTTTCGGGGGGGGGGGGGGGGGGGCGCCCATGACAAAATGCTGTATGAGGGGGAGGGGGAGAGGAGGTCCCAGCAAAATTGAAGATTTCGGGGGGGGGGGGCATGAACTCCCCCCCCCCCCGCCCCTGGCTACGTGCCTGGCTTAAAGATAGGTCACTCACCGTACACGCTGAAAGTTTCTCACTAGTGCGCCGAAAACAGTTTTAGAGAACACATCCATCAATAGAAGAGTAGCAGCTTCGGACGAAAACAGGGTTCTTTTCAATGCATCTACGTCGAGGTCGGTTACGAGACGAGAGTATCGGTTGCGGTATATCACTTGCTTAATGTCTCAAAAAGTAGTTGGCACAATACTTTATTTTTACGCTGAAAACTGCAGCCATGACTGAGACGTGGACGTACGAAATGCGAATGATCACTTACTTCCAAGTTCAAACCAATGTGTGATTTTTTGACAAAGGGTGACCTTTCCTCTTTTATTATCTCTTTACCACTGTTTGGACTCTTTATTGTTTTAGTTTCGACGATTTCATACATTCTAATCGCCAAAAAGTGTCACGGAGGAAGAGCGCGCTGTATGTCTTCATTGAAGCAACGCAAGTAAGGTATAGGGAAAAGAGAACGATAATGAAATCATTGGCTAAACGACCCGCCGACAAAGAGTTCCTCTTTGATCTGGTACTTGCGTGCCCAGACAGTAGCCTTGCCTTGAACTGTCAACAATCACAGTGGTTCTAACTGAAGATACATTGCGAGCCCTGCGTAAATAGGATTGCGCATAAGATCGGCATGAGAATGTCAAAGGTCGGCTCTGTTCGTCTCCTCCTTTAGACAACCCTGACTCCAAGCTGCCAGACAAGTTTTACGCACTGAGGAGTGTCAAGCTTGTGGTCCTTTGGCGAGGGAAGGATGGTTGGGAATGGTGCACCTGTACACAGCCTAGGACGGAGGCACGAAGTCAGCAAAGCTTATCGCATGGCCAACTCTATGACAATCAACGCTACCCCTGGCGCTGATCAGAAAAGACCGGCGTTTGAGTCACTTTGATAAAACAATAAGGTGCAACCTACAATATGAACGTTGATACCCCGTTATACGCAAACACGAGCATATTTTTTTATCTCTCTCCATTTCGAAGACAACTCATTTTGAAAACAGAACCCATCCTTTGGGAATGATTATCTACGTTAATGCGAATAGCATCAAACGGTGCGGAGTTATGCGCGTTCGTCAGGTGGCCGGCACACTCTAGATACGCCAGCCCACTCTTGAGGCGATTCTAAATTTGTTGACACTTTCACAGCCCTGCGCACGATCTCCGCAGCCCAGCACGTGCGTTTGTGTCACTTAGGAAGGCGAGCAAAGCACGCGCCATACGCACAAACACTCAAAATGGTACCGACCAGACTTTCTGGCGTCTCAGCTAGTCTCAACCAACGGTACTCTAAACGGTTGTTTATATCTTTACCATAGGACGCGCTTTACAGCGCTGTCACAGCTACCGGTGCGCGCGCGTTCCATGCACGAGGGCTCATTCCGCTCTCGTGAGGCTGAGCACGGCCGCTACATCACCCTCTCCCGAGCGCGGGAGAGGGTGAGCTAGCGGCCGTGCTCAGCCTCACCCCGCGGCCCGCGACCCGCGGCGTAAGAGGTTAGATAGCCAGATAGATAGATACATAGATAGACGAAAAGTGCGTGAAGTATCCAAAGAATGCTATTCGCATTAAAAGCTTTAAGGGACTCTGAGGTGCAAGGAATATGTTGTTGCCAATGAAATAGTGCCGACTCCGGTCGGTCTCTAAAAGGTTTAGAGAATTATGTATTTCCTTTTCTATCCGTTCAACCATGGAAACAAATTACAACCAGATAGCCAAGTCTCTTGGTGAAACGCCGGATTGATTAAAAACAGCGGCAAAGGACGGGACAAAAGTAAAAGCAGCACACAGCTGACAGACGCTGACTGACAAATCGTTTTTATTTTTTATACGCGTTTCGTCTTCCTTCTCATTGCATCTTTACGTGTGACGCCGCTGATTTTCACGAGCGAATGTTCGGGTTAATCTACTGCTCATTTTACTACGTGGTATGACCCTAAGCAAATATGTGACTAGATGAGCACGTGCTTGTGCGAGACACTTTACGCGTGTGAAATTTGCCAATAAACATTTAGTTGTGAATCAGTGTCTGTCCTGTGTGCTCCTTTTACTTTTGTCCCATCCTTTTGCGCTGTTTTTCATCATTTCATTTAACAACCAACTTGTCCAGCAATCCACCCTTTTACAAACGTCGACTGCCATGGCGCGTTCACACTGGAAGCGGATCCGCGTTCGCGAAGCGGATCCGCGCGTTCTCAACCACAAAGCGGCTGAGATCGAGCGGTTGGAGCGCGTTTTTGCCAACCGTTTCGGGATCGATTTCTCCTAACCGCTTTCACGAACCGCAAAGCGGCAACCAATCGGAACGCGACGCTGACGTGACGTCAGTGTCTTTCAAAACAAGATGGCACCTGTCGCTGGCGAGGCTTCTAAGGCGCTGTAGTCCTAGCGTTACAGCAGACAAATCAACGGAGAAACGCGATGTTCACGTCCGTCACTTGAATCCGCCACGAAAAGATTTGACTCGTAATCTTAACAGGCTTCGCACCGGTGATTTGGTTCGGGTAAGAGTTTGTTTATTATTCCTGGTGCCACCGCCCGAAGCTCGCTTCCTTGCTAGTCTCTGCCCGTAGAACGTCGGAACCCACCCCTGATCGACCGAAATGTCAGCTTTTGTACCCAATAAGATAATCGCGTGAACTATTGAAAGCTTTCGACACCGTGCATGACCACCACGAAGGCCGATAGAGACGTCGTGAGCCTGATTGCCTGGCCAAAGCAATACCGCGGAGCGGGCAGGGTACCTGTGCTAGCTCGACCCGTAACGAGTACTACTACCAAAAGAAATAAAGGGAACATACCCAAGAAATAAAGTGTACGTACCAGACGATACAGAGGTAATCCATACGGCGTTTATTTGAGCTTAATGTCAAACAGACAGTTGACTCGATCGACGTTGGAGAGACGAGAGGAGAGTCCGCCACCAACGAAGCCACGACCGGCTAGCACCGAACACATTCCCCACACCACTGGTCCACCCCACCGTTCACAACTTCGAAAACGATAAGAGCGAAGAACGAGGGAGAACACTGGCCTTCTTTCCCGAAAACAAGGTCAGCTATTCATGCGGGAAGGGTCCACTTCGAAGGAAAAGTCGGGGGCATCCTGTTCTGAGTCAGCAAGGCGCGCCTAGCTGGGCTTTTCTTGCGGGCGAAGTCGAGGGAAGCACCGGCGAGTTTCGGGTCCATGTCTCTTTTTTTCGCTGCCTGAACTCGTGATGTGTGCGAACATCCCGAAGTAAAATTGGTAAAATTTTCCGGATGCCAAAATAGCAAACTTTTGGCTTTGGATCGTGGATTAAAGTGGATTTTGGATTGTAAAACAGGGTTGCCTAACGTAACTCTCAAAAGATGAGTTATCGCCGAGAAACCTCCAACCGCCTCTCGCCAACCGCCAACCGCCTCTGGGTGTGTCTGAACGGGGCCGCTCGCGAACCGCATCCGCAACCGCTTCGCGAACGCGGATCCGCTTCCAGTGTGAATGCGCCATAAGGCTTATTCGAAGCTCTACGTTATTCCTACCAGCTTCGCTTTTGTTCGTGTTTCATAGTATAGTGCTTGACCAGAAGCTTCCTTTAGCCATGATGTTTTAAGGCAAAATCGGAATGCATGAAAATTGTTTTAGAGCGCAGCTCTTAGGCGCCCATTTCCGGCTTGAGCGTCGTCGTTGTCGCCATCGCCGTCGCCGTCGCCGTCGGCGTCGCCGTAACCGCGCTGTGCAGTATGGAAAATGTCCCATAATGCACATCGCGGGACCCTCGTGACGTCACACGTGACCTCACGAGTAACGTCACGAGGGTCCCGCGCGGTGCATTAAGGGACATTTCCTATGATGCAACGCGCGAGGAGGAAGGAGGGGAAGGGAGATACCATAAATGTCCCATAATGCACCGCGCGGGACCCTCGTGACGTCACGAGGGTCCCGCGCGGTGCATTATGAGACATTTCTTGTAATGCACCGCGCGGGGAGGAGGAGGGAGGAGGGAGGAGGAGGAAGAAGAGGACGAGCGGGAGGAGGAGGAGGAGGAGGGCAGAGGGGAGGAGGAGGAGAGGGAGGAAAAAAATTTGGGGGTTTTACGTGCCAAACCAACGACGGGCATCTGGCACGCCCCAGCGGAGGACTGAGGATTAATTTAGACCACCTGGGGATCTTTTGACGTGCAACCGAAAGCTCGGTTACACGGCGCCTTCTCCGCAATAAGCCTCCGTCAGATTGCGGGCACCTCGGCCGGGATTCGAACCCGCCACATGGGGATCCGTAGGCCAGCGCTCTCGCCTCGGAGCCACCGAGGCGGCTGGAGAGGGAGGAGAAGGAAGAAGAGGGTAGAAGGAGGGATGAGGAGAGGAGGGAGGGGGGAGAAGGATGAGAGGAGGGGAGGAGCTTGAAGGATGAGGGGAGGAGGAGGAGGGAGGAGGAGGAGAAAGAAGAGGGAGGAGGAGTAGCGCGGAGGGTGAGGAGGGTGAGGAGGAGGGAGGAAGGGTTGTTACGCTGCAAACCCCGGCGCGGCCTCCTGCTCTGCGGCACACTTACAGGGACGGTCCGCAACACCATCGCTCGGCAGAGACCCTCTCCAAGACTCGGAACCAAGGCTTTGGAATATCAGCTAAAGTAACCAACATCAACGGGTGTTCGTCTTCCTCTTTCTCCAACATCAAGAGACGCTGCGGCGACATAAACCTCTGGGCCAACGAGAGTGGCTGCTGTACCTTATCATCATAGAAGCCAGCAGCCACCACGAATCACATCTGGATCGCGCCGGTGACGCAACACCATCACGTCACCGCGAGTATGAAAGGGGGACCCGCGGACACGGCGCGGAGAAGACGGAGTGGGACTTACCACCGGACAATCATCTCATGTCCCATTAAAACATCGTCACCATATAGCCCTAACCCGGTCTCCAGCCTGTCCGTCCCCCAGCCCGTAACAGGGTATATACGCTCCCCTCAGTACCCGTTCCTCCTCAAGAGCTGCGCTCTGATTCGGCGTAACAGGGTGTCGTAAACATCTTTCACTTTTTTTTCATAATTTGGTTATATATATATATATATATATACTATATATATATAGGTGAGGCAGAGTAGTTTGAGAACAATGGACCGGGGAAATGTAATAAGTCAGAGATCTGTACTTGCGGAGTTGCTATGCTAAGAGTTTATTGTATGTATTACGACAGTTTCGCCGAGAGGCTCGGCTTCGTCAGGAGATGCCATCTCCTGACGAAGCCGAGCCTCTCGGCGAAACTGTCGTAATACATACAATAAACTCTAGCATAGCAACTCCGCAAGTACAGATCTCTGACTTATTATATATTTATATATATATATATATATAGGTACTTTTTTAGCTGCACCAACTTTCTAAGTAAAGAGGGACAAAGTTTTATGAATGCGGTTTTCACTGCGTGTTTATATGGCTCGGCGGACTTTAGATGGAAATAACCGTCAAATTACCAAATAATTAACTAAAATTTAACTAAATTAACTAAAATTCTTGAATTGCGCTTTTAATTACTTTAATTAGGACATGTGTTTATATTACAAACTTTGAGGCAGTCATATGCCAAAACCGTTCCATTTTGTAGAATTCGCGTAACCAGCCCGTGTTCCGATATATCTGCCCCGAATTTTCTACTTGATCCGACTTCTTGTCCACTCAATCCGGCAAACCCGCTAAAGTAGGCTCTATAGCCGAACTTCGCTACATTAGCCGGATAAAAGTGCGAAATTCGGGGACGAATATTGCGGAACACGGCCGGGCTGGGTACGCGATTTCGACAAAAAGGAAGTCCTGAAATACGACCGCCTCAAAATGTGTAATATAAACGGATATCCTAATAACAGTAATTAAAAAGTTAATTAACGGATTTGAGATAATCAGCCTGTAATAGTGATGGTTATTTTCCCTTATAATGCCCGCCGAGCCATATAAACATAGAGTGAAAACAACATTCATATAACTTCCTATCCCTTAATTAAAAAAATTTGGTGTAGCTAAAAATGCACACTATATATATATGGGTGGTTTCATTTGGATCAGGCAACGAGGGGCGGTCGCATTTTTTTTATTTTGCTTTAAATTATTTTATTTTGTGGCGCATGTCCCAAGAAAAACAATCCATTTCATTTTAATGTCCTAAGATGTTTAGTTTCAGAGAAAAATAAAAAAAATCTCAAAGAAGTGGGAAAGAACGACGAGGTTTTGACGATTATCGTGTGTGGCGTTTTTGAATCGCTCGCAATCTCAAGGTATTCAAAAGAGAGCGTCTATATGTTTTTAGTGTGATATATATACAAATAGGTAAGACGACATTATAACTACTATTTATTATTAGTCGCTCCAATCTTTGTAAAAATACCCAAACATGCCTCCGCGAACAACTGTAACCTAAATTGCGGATTTTTTTTATGTAGACTATGTTTGGTATTGCTTTTAAGATAATACCACGTGCAGAACCTTTCATTGCCTTCCAAGCTAAGTTTGTGTTTTTATCAAGAGCGAGTACTGAGAAATAAATTATGAAACAGACAGGGTTTTCACTTTCGTGCAATTTCAGCACGCTGTAAAAAAAAAAAAAAAAAAAAAAACATTTTTAATTTTTTTTTGCGTTGCGTTTTTTCACATTTTCTTTTTAGCCAGAATACATTCCGTTAGAGGTATTTGCCCTGGTTTTGAGTTTTAAGCCTCTAAATATGCTAAAAAAGAGCAAATGCCGCTCGTGGGATTTGACGATTTTCGTGAGTGGCGTTTTTGAACCACTCTCAATCTCAAAGTATTCAAAAGAGAGCTTCTATATTTTTTTTATTGTAATATATATGCAAGTCGGTAAAACGACATTCCAACTACCATTTAATATTCGTTGATTCAGCCTTTGTAAAAATCACCAAACATGCCTCCGCGAACAACTGTGACCTAAACTGTTTTTATTTTAGTCGACTATGTTTAGTTTTGTTTTTAAAATAATACCACGTGTAGAACCTTTCATTGCCTTCCACATTGTGCAAATTTTGTGTGTTAATCACGTACGAGTACCGAGAAATAAATTGTGTTGTGTGCGTCCAAATGTGTGTCGCTCGGAAGTCTTGCGTTCGCCTCTGGTGTCATGGGTCGAAAGTTGAGCACTGCACGGGCCGGAATTTCTAGGCCCGGCCCGACCCGGCCCGGTAGAGATACGGTCCGGGCCCGGCCCAAGCCCGACAAAATTTTTAAACAAAAACCCGAGCACGTCAAAAAAAAAAAAAAATGAGCCCGGCCCGATTTTGACAGATTATAAACATGAGCCCGAAAATGTTTTGCAGCCTTGAATCTAAAAATTGTCTAAGCATAAAGCATGTGCTTTCTCACCGTGCTGCAAGAGTACATAGGTTTTCTTTTATTCACTTAAAAGTTTTCCAAGTACAAGACGTATTTTTGTTATATATTTTGAACGGCGCCGTGGTGACTTTGCACTTCGCATGTTTGTTTTCATTGACCATATAAGATCAATGAGCACACTTTTTGTTATCAACAATTTAGAATTTGCGGCACACGACTGCCCGGGCCGGCCCTGGCCGGCACGAAAATGTTTTGCTCAAGCCCGAGCCCGGCCCGGGCCCGAGAAAATGCGTGCTACCCGGCACGAGCCCGGACCGCGGGCCGGGCCGGGCTCGGGCCTTTCGGCTGGCCCGGGCCCCTGCAGTGCTCTACTCGAAAGCAAGCTCCCTATGGCAAGCGAAAGCTTCTGAAGTCCCACATTGAGAATACTTGTAAGCAACCGTCTGCGGAAGCTTCGCAGGTTGAGGTTTCTGGTGAGATCGAGCCATCGTGTTCCATTAACTATTGTTGAAGTTATGGTTCAATGAAGCCCTAAACAAATATGAATGTAGTTGGTATAGACATCAAGATCTAATCACAAATGCGGTTTGGCTTCATTTATTCACGTGTACAAACAACTGTAGCAATAAATGAGTTATTTGTGCAGACATGTTAAAAAAAGTGTTTGTTATTCGACATAGGCCGTTGAAAGAAGGATGGGTTCAGATCTTATTCATGAGC
Organism: Ixodes ricinus; assembly: GCA_037355805.1. Lineage (NCBI taxonomy): Eukaryota > Metazoa > Arthropoda > Arachnida > Ixodida > Ixodidae > Ixodes > Ixodes ricinus. The sequence goes on along the minus strand of JAZHYW010006456.1, from coordinate 236,810 downwards.
GCAAATACACTTGACTGGAAATAGTGACGATTTCGCCGTCCCAGTGGTCAGCAGGTGTTTTCTTTCTCGAAAAAATAATGCCATTTCAGAAACCAAGTTCCGTGACATATGCTTTTCCAATGTCTGGCCACTATTTCGGAAACGTTTCAGTCTAAACGAGTATACTTCTGTTTGTTTTTGCTAGCTTAGGAGGGGGTCACACAACCTATATTTTTAGCTTCCTCCAGGACATACGCACATAGTTATACCGCAACACGCATCTGTGGAACACACAGAGCTATCGCTCCCCTGTTGGCGGTACAGTAGCAGACGACGCATTTGACCGCAGCGCCCTCTCCTGATAGACGTTGAGCGGCTACATGCCACGTTTCATCCATGACAAAAACCCCAGCTCTTGAGTTACTACCACATATCAGAGCCCCCTACTCGTCCCGCAGTCGTGGCCGAGTGGTTAAGGCGATGGACTAGAAATCCATTGGGGACTCCCAGCACAGGTTCGAATCCTGTCGACTGCGCAAACATTTTGTCTTTTTATGTGAGCACGGACGCCGGCCGGCCGGCCGGCCGGACGGACGGACAAGGCTAGACCCTAAGGAGCTTCGCCCCTCAAAAAGAACGAATGTGAGGTGCATAAAAAGAAATAGAATGTGAAGAACGGGGGGGGGGGGGGGGGCGCCTGGCCTGTCCGTCATGCAAGTATTTCTGGGGTCGTCCCAATGCGGGACATTGGAACAGTTTATCGCAAGGTTAAGCATTCTCTTTGATCGTCCGGCGCCTCCACCGAAGTGACGGGTTCAGGGAGAGGTGAGATCTGTAGATGGGGGCAGCTGCGAGGGGGCCCCCTTTTGCTGTGCATGTGCAGTGAGCGTACCCCAACTTGCCCAATTTGTCCTGACGGGCGCAGACTGTTATCTACACAAATAAGAAGATTTTTCCTGACGAGGCCGTCCCGATGGACGTGGTCATCAACGACTAACTTAAGAGTTAGCCAGCCCCCCCACCCCAATGGGGAACCCATATGACGACTGCGGCTGCTTGGGCAAGCGATGTGTTAGAGCGCGCGTTGTATAACTTCTGCAACTTGTGCCTTTCGGCGAAGCAATAGTGTATTCCTACAGAAGGGATTTCTCCGCGAGAATGAGAGACAACGCCAGATTTCTGCGGGGAAAAGGAGGTGGTTCAGAAACTCCAATCGAGCATTTACAGAACGGAGTCCAAGTTGTTGACTTATTTTCTTATGCCCATTCTTCTCGTGCGTTACTTTTTTCTTTTTTCTTTTTTGCCACAAGAAGCAGCTGTTTTATGGACCCACACGCACGCACAAGAAGAAAGAAAAGTGAGAAAGAAACGAAAATAGCCTGCAATCCTTTCCCCCAAACTGAAATTAAAAAAAAGAGAAATAAGAGAACACGGGAAAGACCAGTACCCCAAGCACAAGTAGTGTGCCTTTGTTCGGGGCACCCCCAGTCTGCGGGCCCCTCTCCGTTTCGGAGAATCTGTAAGCCCCGTGGAGTCAAAGGAAGAACAGGCACCCGCGACGCAGCTCACGTGACCTGGAGGGGGGATGACGTTTATCCTTTCGCATCGGAAGGCTGGGGTCCCCCATAGCCAATCAAGCGCCAGTTCAGGGGTGACGTCACGAACTGATACACGCCCAAAGAGCCCGGTGACGTTACTTCTGACTTGCGCTTGATTGGCTGTAGAGGCTCCTAACCTTCCACTGCGGTTCAACACAAGATGAAACGAAGTATAAATACAATACATAGCTTGCCAGTGTCGCCAATGCAGGATACTGACTGTTATTTCTACCTACTGCTTCTTTCATTTTCTGGTTATGTTGGTAGACTGTTGATCCTTGCAACGGCGCGTACAACGAATCGCAAAAAAGTGCGGAGAGATCGGTGGGGCTGCAGTTCTTTTATTTTGCTGTCAACGATGTGCTACAACAGTATTTACAAAGAAAAACAGTATATATATGAGAAGAGAAAAATTCGGGGTAGGCTGTACTCAGTACAGTGGCAACTGTTTTACATGAAACGTCTTTGGTGTTTAAGGTAGTGAATGAAATACAAGGTTTGTTTATTCAATTTAAAGTGCCTCGGTGTGTGTGTGTGTCAGGGTGAAGACACCGAGTGCTGCAACGCTTGTCATCAGCATGTAAAAGAACAAACATATAAATAAACTGCTGGTTTTCGAAAAAAACAAAAAACAGTGAGTGCATATAAAAAATTTTACGCCATCTTCCCGAGGGGAACCATGGGGTGATGCGGAGCATCGTGTTGGTTCCGAGGAAAGAGTCAGTTGCGTGCTGACGTCGAGAGATGGCACCACCGACTGCCCTAGCGGAACCCCCTACGCGAGCCTTCGTCGCGGCTCGCGGCAGAGAAACTTATGGCGAATTCGCGTGGTCAATCGCCGGCGAAACCGAGCCGGCGGAACCGGCAACCAGAAACGCGCCGGCGGCACAGCACGTGACCCTCGCCACCCGAACACGAAACGCCAGACGGTGGCAGTTTACTTCGCCTCTTGCCCGCTCGACACCGCTAGCGAGAGCTTGTCGCCGCCGTCACCCATGTGACGGCGGCGAGTCAACCCCTTGGATTGACTCGAGTAGTGGCTGCTGAAGTGACTTCAGATCAGTTTCGCTCTTGCGTTCATTTTTTCTCACTGACCTTCTCTCCCATTTCGGAAGTGACGACACCGGATACAGTCTGGCGCCCACTCGCCCGGCCGTTTGGAGCTCGGGCGGAAAAAGCGCCGGAAAGTTGCCGGTGCTTGCCGAGAACCACCACCCGAACGGTGCGCGCCGGCCGGAAACTGACCACGCGAACACTTTTGCCGGCTTTCCGGCAAAATAAGTTGCCGACGACTGACCACCCGAATTCGCCATTAAAACGCTCGCCGCTCGTCGCTCGCCGTTTATTTTTTTTTCACACTTGAAGGAGAGGAGACTAGAGGAGGAGAGTTGCGCGTGCGCGCGCGGTGTGAGTAGAAGCGAACGCACGCGCAGTGCACGCAGCTGGTAGAGAGAGAGAGCGGAGAGAGTAACGCGCAGCTGTTGGAGAGAGGGAAGGAGGAGAGTTGCGCGTGCGTAGTGTGAGTGCGGATTACAAGGCCGCGGGACATAGACCCGAGCAAGAGATGCTCCGCATTTAAAAAAAATGTTGGGCGGCAAATTTGCGGAGATGTCATAACTCTACAAACGCACGTGTGCATGAAGGCACTCCAATTTAACCTGTGATTAACGATATCTACGGACGCAAGTCGTTTATAGCGGATATTTTTTTTAATATTCGTTCGTTCCTATTTTTGCTTGACGCCGTGTTCGTTTCAGCTCGCGAGAGAGTACGCAAGCTCCGTCTCTGACGCCCGGCAGTGGATGGAATCGCCATAGGCATATAGTTGACGGAAGGTCCGGTTAATCTGATTTGGCAGGGGATCATGCTGTTTTCTTTTCTTTCTTGCTTTCCACTTTAAAATGCCCTGCAGCTCAAAATAACCAGTACACAACGCATGAAAATAGCCCTTCCTGAACGTTGGACCGCTAGGAAAGAAGACACATACCAGGTTTTCGTTTCGACTATGTTTCGAACTAATCTTATTCATTATGCGAGCAAAAATCAATGCAAGTATTGAAAGCAATTATGCAATTTCGACGTTTTTGTAATTCGGTAATTTAAATAACTGTATATATATATATATATATATATATATATTATTTATTTATTTATTTATTTATTTATTTATTTATTTACTAAAGTAAAGACATCATATACAAATAGGTGCTTCCGTGGTAAAATATGCAGTGCGAAGTGAAGACAGATACTTTTTTTTATTAATGTCCACAAAAAAGAGCCTATGTAGCATCGATCGTACAGTTTCCTATTGCCGCGCGCGCAGCCTGCCAAGTAGGCAGCGCGCGCGTGGCCTAACGGTTATAGCGCCTGCCTACCACGCGAAAAGCCAGGGTTCGATTCCTGGCCGCGGGGACGCCTTTTTGTTGACATCTAATGTAATGTTCTGGTAAATTCCAGATGAGAACCGTCTTGCTTGTTCGAGGTCAGAAAGTTCTACACGCCGAACCTTCTGGGCCGATTATTCCAGAAGCCCACGCATGTACAATCGGCTCGGAATGAAACGCGAACAAGGAGCGCATGGTTTTCGACCCATGCTGAGTCACCTAGAGACGCAACACCGAAGGTTTGGACGCACTGAGGAAGAGTCTAACACACCGAAGGAGGAGCCATCTTCTTGCAGCTCGCATCTGGTTCAGGTGGTGCAGCATCTAGCGAAAACCATGCACCCACTGTTCGCGTTTCATTCCGTGCCGACTGTACATAAGGGGCTCCGCGTGGCGAGCCGGAATCAGTTTCGCCCCAGCGTTCGACCTGCTCTTTCGCCGACTCCGAGGCCCGCGACGCTCTGCTGTTATCTTCTGTTTCTTTTTTTTCTTTTTGGGCAGAAGTTCGCCCCCATTAAACGTTTTGGTTTTCCAGTTATTCTTTTGTTTCCCCGCCTGTCCATTCGTGACACTATCGCACATTATGTGATGCCCTCTAACACAAAAGTACCGACGTAGAAGCGCTGTGGAGGCGACATGAATTTTTTTTTTTAAGTGTGGAGCAGCATGTTTATGTGGAGCAGCATGTTTATTTTAAAAGCATGGTGTAATCGCTGCGCAGTACCTGCTAAAATAAGATATTATTTGAACACAGTCTCAACCATTTCCGTCTACGTGTGCTACGAATACATCAACTCTGTTCGTAGAAGAAGTGATGAGGAAATGGCGTACGCTTGATGATACGACTGTGATTATGAAATAAAACGTTTAATCCACCAATACTTACGACCTGTCCGGTCGCCTGGGAACCCCGACAACTAATATCGTTCTCTGGAAAGTCCATTTTAATATTTACACGTTTTGTGGAGTTCATCGAGCGAATAAGAATGTTCCAACGATGAGCTAAACCAACACGAGTACTCGAATCTGATACAGCGATTTTGAATTTTAGCACTGTAGATAGTTCTGCGAACAGAGTGTACTTGTATATGCAAATAGTATCCGTCTAACAGTTTTGCAACGTTGGAAAGCATCGGAATGACTCAGATTCACTGCGGAGTTGATACTCGGGGAAGATAGACCTTGGTGCTTGGGAGGAACGGACCCTGACATTTGAGACAGGGGAACTGCCGCGGGACAAACGTGCTACAATCGCATATACTTCCAAGTTCATCACTTGGGCGACCGCAAAAGTCCAAAAACCTTTTTTATTTTTTTAATATTTTTTTTTTTTTGGGGGGGGGGGGGGGTGTAGACGCATGATTGTGTTTTTCCTTTGTGGCTTCTGACAGAAGCACAACGAGACTGGCAGAACAAGCGCGGGATTCATTTCTCTCGATGGATGCGTTCTGCCTATGTATGTGAACATAATTTCTTTTTTTTCGTTTTAGTAGTTGGTTGTACTTGCCTTGACTCGGGTCCCAGCGGGTGCGTTGTCGTTGATGCCCACAATTTTGTTTTTAGTTTATGTTAGCGTTTGCGCTAATAAGCTATAAAAAAAAAGTGCGATGAAAAAAAAAAAGTTTGTTCTTTCTGGGGTCAGGAGCGTTTTCAAAGCCCGGAGCACCTCGCCTTCGTTCCCGTGACATCTCGCTGGCTTTCGCGTAGCACCCATCGATTCTGGAGGCCATCGTGGTTTTCCGGGAAGACGGCGATTTTAGGTGCGCGCAGTCTTACCAAAGGTGGGTCTAGCGGTGTTCCAGACCCAACATCTAAATTTTGCTCCTTACCTGCTACTATTTCGCTCACATTTTGCGCCATATCGAAATCAAAGGGCATGACGAAAGTGACGCTCGTTTTCCGCTCGATAGAAATTTGACGCCAGCTCGTTGTCTTCGCTGGTACCTTGAGCGTTTCTCAGCGATGCGGAACGTTCAACAAGAAAAAAAAACGTACGATGACATCCTTTGTATAATTATTACTTCTATAACACCGTGCCAACTCGTATCCTTTTGTTTTTCTTTCATGGTACTAATTTCTTTCTGCGCATTACGGCTGTTACGACGCTAGGTCCGTCTGCATTCTCGAATTTCAACTTAGGCTGAGAGCAGGGATGGACCAGTTTAAATCAGGAAAATATAATTAACACTGTAGCAAAGTAAATCCATCATATCGATCGGAAATACAATTTGACACATTTCATCTGAACACATACTGTGCACAGCGAGCGAGCCAGCGTGCAAAACGCCGCCACACAATGCTAACATAACATCTAAGCGATTTTCGCATAGCACCAAGTTCGGAAAAGAGAAAACAGCTATTAATTCACATAAACGAAGCAAATTTATTTAAAGCCCGGACACTCCGTAAGTTCAGTCTACATAAGGTTATCAATAGACACGACCATGTCATTTGTCGAAATAGATAAACGACGGTGGCAAAAATGATTAGACGGAAGAAGTAAATCTAACGGACGTATTTTACCAACCGACGGTCGCGCGCCTTCAATACCATTTCCAAATGTCATTGCGCACCTTGGACACACTTTGGGGAGCAACATATTTTTACATCGCCGCCCGAGGTCTTCATTGAGCGTGTAGTGCTGACCAAGATAAAACGCTAACCTGACTCTCAATCGCTCGCCGCAAGGTACTATTTCGAAAAGGCGGTACTGTACGTCACTTGAGATAAAAACCCAAGCTATAGAAACGACCGTCGTAAAAAGGGGACCGACATTTTTATTCCTACCTCCGAACAGAAACTAGCGCCACCCACTTCATCCCACAGCGCAGAGGCCGGACTCGACCACCGCGCGTATTATAATTATAATGCAATTAAATGCAAAGGTGCAAGCGAGCTGGACAAGAATGACGAAAATAATCCCTGGAGAAAGGGAACAAGGGGGACAAAGGACAAACACAAACACAAACCGCGTATTATCACTGACATCTGATGCAATGCACACTGAGTTGACTGACCAGAGACATACGAAGCGCGCGCGAGAGAGGGAGAAACTTCCTCCGCCGGAGAAGAGCGTCACACGACACGTTTCGGGGATCTATTTCAAGCAGCGGATAACGCGGGCCTTTTCACATTTCGATACTGGCGCCATCTAGAAGTCGCGCGTTCAACCACGTGACGAGCCGCGCGCCATCTCGTGTCTGAAACGGACGAAAAAACAGAGGTACCGCGCCCTCTTAAAACTCAAAACGAAGGCAAATACCTCTAACGGAATGTATTCTGGCTAAAAGAAAGGTGTGAAGACAACGCGACGCGAAAGAAAGAAACAAATTAAAAATGATTTTTTTTTTTAATTACAGCGTGCTGAAATTGAACGAAAAGTGAAAACTCTCTCTGTTTTATAATTTATTTCTCAGTACTCGTACAAGATAAAAACACAAACTTTGCTTAATTTGGAAGGCAATGAAATGTTCTACACGTGGTATTATTTTAAAAGCGATACTAAACATAGTCGACTCAAAAAAAAAAAAAAAGGAATCCGCAATTTAGGTTACAGTTGTTTGCGGAGGCATGTTTGGGGATTTTTTACAAAGATTGGAGTGACGAATAATAAACAGTAGTTATAATGTCGTCTTGCCTATTTGTATATATTTCACACTCAAAATATAGACACTCTATTTGGAATACCTTGAGATTGAGAGTGATTCAAGAACGCCACACACGACAATCGTCAAAACATCGTCGTTCTTTCCCGCTTCTTTCAGATTTCTTTTCTCAGAAACTAAACATTTCAGCACATTAAAATAAAAATGACCGCATCTCCACGTGGTGAATGATGTTGATTGGGGCGAAGCTCTGGTCGTGCTGATGATACTGATTTTATTGTTCATAGGTAGTGCTGATGGTGCTGATTTTTTTTTTTTGCTCATAGGTAGTGCTGAGTTCCGGGTTGCGTTTCGACTTCATTATTACTGCTTTATGGTCGGTGAAATGCGGAGCCAGTGGTTCTTCTAGCAGATGAGCTTGGGTCCGCTAGAAGCCGTGGGAACGCATCTCCACCGCTTAAGTCAACGGTCCATGTCAGAAAGAGAATCTGTAGTATGGAACGTGGTTATATACGCATTTGAGCATTTGACCGCAGCGCCCTCTCCTGTAGAGACGTTGAGCGGCTACATGCAACGTTTCATCCGTGACAGAAACCCCAGCCCTTGAGTTACTACCACATCTCAGAGCACCATACTCGTCCCGCAGTCATGGCCGAGTGGTTAAGGCGATGGACTAGAAATCCATTGGGGTCTCGTCGCACAGGTTCAAATCCTGTCGACTGCGCAAACATTTTCTTTTTTTTTATGTGAGCACGGACGCCGGCCGGCCGGACGGACGGACGGACAAGGCTAGACCCTAAGAAGCTTCGCCCCTAAAAAGTGTTGTTCTTCTTGGAATATGCGCCACGAAATATAAAAATTTGAAGCAAAATTAAAAATACCTGCCTGAATCCAAATTAAACCGCCCATATATATGTGGCGACATAGGCTGAAACGAGCCCATCACTAAGCCAGGCCTGCACAGGAGGCCACGCGTCAGCCCAAAGAGGCGACAGTAGAAGAGGAAATAAACACTAGACCGAGGATGTGCTTCAAAGACAGTCGTCCTTTGAATTCGTCCCGTTGAACATTTCAACTCCGACAAATTGGTGACCCGGACCGAACGACTCCTTCACGATTCTTCATCTTCTTCAAAGATGGATTTGGCTGACGGTGAATTGCCTGCGGCGAAAGCAATTCCATCGGGATCTTTGACGGCATGCACTCCAAATCAAGCTGCCGACATTTTGGGCAAAGAACGCTACGGTTTGGTTTGCGCAGGTGGAGGCACAATTCCAGCTTCATCACATCACCTCACAAACAACGAAGTACCTCCACGTAGTCTCGTCGCGGCCAGCAGAACTTGCCGACGAGCTAGAAGACTTCCTCGCAGCTTCGGCCACATCGAACCAGTACGATTTTCTTAAGGTAGCCATTCTAGCCCGGAAGACACCGTCAGAGCGCAGCCGGCTTCGACACCTGTTCAACATGGAGGAGCTCGGCGATCAACGTCCCTCCCAGCTACTGCGCCGGACGCGGCAACTTATGGGCGACGTGACTGCCGACGCCGATACATCGCTCCTCCGTGAGCTATTTTTGCAGCGCTTGCCACACAGCATGGTACCCATTCTTGCAGCGGCCGAGGACATGCCCCTGGATCAATTGGCGAACTTGGCAGAACCGGTTAGAGAGAAAGCCGCCTATTATATGTATTGGACCGCGTCACGCGACAACGCTTTCTTGTTGACACCGGCGCAGAAGTCAGCGTTCTGCCAGTATCACCTTCCGAAAAACGCCAGTTGTCCCAGACCTCGCCTCTTCGAGCCGTAAACTGTTCATCCATCGCTACGTATGGCCAACGCTCGCTGATGATCGACTTGGGCCTACGCCGCACGTTCTGATGGATTTTTATTGTTGCGGATATCAGCATTGCGATTCTGGGGGCAGACTTTCTGAGTAACTTCAACCTAAGTGTTGACAGGCATTCTCACCGCCTTGTTGATACTACGACCCGGTTGTCCATTCATGGCATCATATCCCCCTACGTTGTGTCCGAAGTCCGCCCAGTGCCCTCCACATCGAAGTTTGAGGAGCTCCGAGTAAATATCCGGACATAACAAAGCTTACAAACTTTAACCAACCGGCCAAGCACGCTGTCACACACCATATTGTGACCAATGGACCTCCAGCATTGGCAAGACAACGTCGTCTCACGAGAGAACGCCTGACCGTGGCCCGACGGGAGTTCGATCATATACTGCAGCTTGGCATAATTCGCCCGTCCGCAAGCAATTGGTCGTCCCCCTCCACCTGGTCCCAAAAGCAACCGCTGGCGATTGGCGTCCCTGTGGGGACTATTGTGCTCTTAATGCCCACACCGTGCCCGACCGGTACCCTCTTTCACATATACAAGATTTTACAGCAAATCTTGCTGGCAAGAGTATTTACAGTAAGATAGATTTGGCCAAGGCTTATCATCAGATACCCGTTGAACCCTCTGACATCCCGAAGACGGCCATCAACACTCCTTTTGGGCTTTTCGAATATGTACGGATGCCATTTGGGTTGCGCAATGCAGCGCAAACATTTCAACGCTTTATCAATGAAGTGACAAGAGGCCTCGACTTCGTTTTCGCCTACCTTGACGATCTCCTCGTCGCGAGCACTTCCATGGACAAACACGAGCAACATCTCAAACTCCTTTTGGACCGCCTTCAGTCCTTCGGTTTAATCATCAATTCAGGCAAGTGCGTATTCGGAGCCTCCGCAGTCAACTTTCTTGGCCATCATGTAACGGCCGCCGGTGTCACACCATTGGAGGACAAGGTTCAAGCGGTGCGTAATTTCCCGCAACCTACATCACTGCGCAAGCTCCGCGAGTTCCTTGGCCTTCTCAACTTTCACCGACGTTTCATCCCTGACTGCGGTCGTATTCTCCGACCCCTTACAGACCTTCTCAGAACAAGAAAAGGTCCCAATACAACCATGGAGTGGTCAACGGAAGCAGCGTCTGCTTTCTCGAGCGCGAAGAAAGCCCTGGTGGACGCTACTCTCCTCGTCCACCCGAAAACGGACGCTCCCATACGACTAATGACAGATGCCTCAAATATTGCAGTTGGTGCTGTCCTACAACAGTACATTGAGGGAGAATGGCGCCCGCTCGAATTTTTCTCCCAAAAGTTAAAACCAGCTGAGTCAAGGTATAGCACCTTTGAACGCGAATCGCTGGCCTTCTTCCTGAGTGTAAAACATTTCCGTCACAACCTGGAAGGCAGTACGCTTTACGTACTAACAGATCATAAGCCTCTCACCTTCGCATTCAGAGGCAATCACACAAACTACTCCGCTCGTGAGATAAGACAGCTAGGATTTATCTCCGAACTCACTGTTGACATCCGACACGTGCAAGGATCAGAAAGTACCGCATCGGACGCTCTTTCGAGAGTGGAGACCCTCTCCATCCAACCTGTCACAGTGGATTTTCAAGCGATGACCCAATCACAACACAATGATCCTGATCTAGGTGCCGAGCGACAAAAGAATCCTCACTGGAACTTAGAGATATTCCATTACCACTTGCCTCATCAACTATCACTTGCGATCTATCAACCAACACATCACGCCCTTACGTACCTCTGCCATTCCGGAGAACAGTATTTGAGGCCCTACACAATGGTAGCCATCCGGGAATTCGCTCCACACAGCGGCTGGTGACTGCCCGCTATGTATGGCCCAGCATAAATGCTGACGTACGTCGGTGGACTAAGAATTGTCCGCAGTGTCAGCGGTTGAAGATCACCAGACATACAGTAACACCCCTAGTCCATTTCCGGCTCCCTAAAACAAGGTTTGACCACATACATCTCGACCTGGTTGGACCTTTGCCTCCATGCCAAGGTTTCAGATACCTGCTCATCTGCGTAGATAGGTGTACCAGATGGCCGGAGGCGATACCACTCCCAGACATCACGGCCGAAACCGTTGCCAATGCCTTTGTAATGCACTGGATTTCTCGTTACGGGTGCCCCTCCACCATCACAACTGACAGGGGACGACAATTCGAGCGTCCGTTACTCACAGCACTGACCCAACTCCTTGGTGCGCGCCACATCCTGACCACAGCATACCACCCTTCCGCCAACGGGATGGTGGATTGTCTACACCGTCAACTCAAGGCTGCGCACGTAGCTCAAGATGACCGCACTCATTGGCTTCAACATCTTCCCCTGGTTCTCCTGAGCATAGGATGTGCCTTCAAGCCTGATGTTGGGCTCACATCATCCGAGCTAGTATACGGTGCCACACCTAGGCTCCCCGGGTAGTTTTTCACCCCACAGGATGAGAACGTATCATCTCCGTCAAACTACGTGAATAGATTGCGCGAGTTCTTTCGACATATCCAGCCAACTTCCCCTCGACACTCGTCTCACCGAAAGTTATTCAGGTCTCAAGATCTAGAGTCGTGCACACATGTTGTCGTACGCAGTGAACTAATCAAAAAGAGCCTTACTCCGGCGTACGATGGACCCTTCAAGATTCTCCAACGCTCTATGAAATCAATGACATTGAACGTCAACGGCCGTCAGCAAGTCGTCACAGTCGATAGGATCAAACCTGCTTATACCGACACACCTTCGCCCTCTCTTTCATCAACCACACTGTTTTCAGGGACTGAGTTACCTGAAACATACCACATCCAACCTAAGAAGGTAATGTGGGCCCCAACTTCGTAGCACTCAGAGTTTCCCCGCAAGCACGAATCTTTGGACACACCCTTAAGATTGAATGTATCATTCTGATACAACAATAATCTGCGAGACCAAGACGATTTCTGCCAGTGCCTACACCTAACTCCAAAACCGCTGCTCTTGAAGATACGTGAGCCCCCATCGCGACATACATTTATACAATTTTTTTTTCTCTTTCCTCTCCCTGTCAAATTCGTATCCTGCTTCAGCATCTACCACCAGGACACTAAGGGGGGGGGGGGGCCTAGTGTCCTGGTGGTAGATGGCGAGCCCAACAGCAAGCCAGGCCTGCACAGGAGTCCACGCGCCAGCCCAAATAAGCGACAGAAGAAGAGGAAATAAACACTAGACCGAGGCAGAGCCGTTTATACTGGAGTTTGGCCAATGGGCGGAGCTTGTTGCCCGCTAGAACTAGCGGATTTCGCGATAACACAAAATGGCGTTACTTCTTTCTCTTCTTTATTCCTGAGAAATCGCATAGAGTTCCTATGAGTCAGAGCCACAAAATGGCGGACGGAATTAGTCATCCCCCGGTTGTCAGACTACGCTGCTGTGGTTGCCAGACTGTCAAAATATCCTTAAAAAGGCCAAACTCTCTCAGTATAAACGGCTCTGGACCGAGGAGGTGCTTCGAATATTGTATAGATACCACCCGCGTTCATCTTTAAAAGTTCTTCCTGGAGAAGGCCGGACTCCGGCCGCAATGTCGAAAAATAAACCGTCCGTTGTTGCTGTTTTCACCAAGGGTTTCCTTTTCTTTTCTTCTCAGTTATACCCACGCCTTCGGCCCCCCGCCGCCATGCCCGTTATATATAGATATATATACCGGGTGTTCATTTTTAATTCGAACAGATTTATTTAAAAAATCCGTAAAAGATGCACTGATACGGTTTGTGCAGGTGAGTTATACGGCCAGGGGTACATTATGTGGGTGGCTAATCGTTGCGATAAGTCGGCTAATTAATTAAAATTCGTTAATTAACCTTTTAATTAGTGGAAATAAACATATGGTTCTAATTGGAAACTTAGAGAGCGTCATCGAAAACCATTAAATCAACTCTTTTTAGAACGACTTCAAGCTCGTGGGAAACTCGGGGGCGCGCCAAAGTTACCACTCGTGAAGCAGGCGCAAAGCTACAGTTGCGTAACGCGATAATGATCTAATCATCCGCGTTCCGCCACTGCTGGCTTTGCGCCTGCTTCACAAGTGGTAACTTTGGCGCGCCCCCGAGTTTCCCACGAGCTTGAAGTCGTTCTAAAAAGAGTTGATTTAATGGTTTTCGATGACGCTCTCTAAGTTTCCAATTAGAACCATATGTTTATTTCCACTAATTAAAAGGTTAATTAACGAATTTTAATTAATTAGCCGACTTATCGCAACGATTAGCCACCCACATAATGTACCCCTGGCCGTATAACTCACCTGCACAAACCGTATCAGTGCATCTTTTACGGATTTTTTTAAATAAATCTGTTCGAATTAAAAATGAACACCCGGTATATATTTATAACGGCTTTGGCCATAATATTTCAGGGGTTTTATTTGTTTTAGTAACCGGGCTATCGTAAATAATATAGGTTGTATATGCCAGTTTTCTTAAACGCGCTCTGCTTCAGCAAATTATCCGGGTAGAACAATCGCCAGCCAGAGATTGAAACATATTTAATTGTACAATTTATGGGTAGGAGGGAGCTGGTCAAGCTGATTTTCAGCTTTTTTTCCGCAACCTTCCCCATGTTTATTCTTTCTGTATTTATTTAACTTCCCCATAGCTTTGATGGGAAATAAAGGTATTATTAATGTCTGGCTTGCACTGTTCTCGGACTGCAGGTGTCAAAACTGTTAACATGAATGGTTGATTTAAGCCCTTCGTAACGTCCCTCGGATATTACAAGAGTTGGTATGAACATATACAGCAGCAAAGAAATCATGGTAAAGTAGCTTTTAAAAACATATGCTGTTAATGAGACTACCAGCAGCATTGCATTGAAGCCAGCATAGTTAAATCAAGAATTGAGTGACAGGCGTAAAATTGGCATATTTAACGTGTCCCCCAAAATACAAGAAAATTATTACGCTTAAGACTTATATCCAGTGTTTCTAGACCGTAAGGTCTATCAAGTAAAAAAAGTTAGAAGAAAGTTAGCACCGCTTTTTTTTTCAATAAAAACGACTTCAAATATTTCAAATTTGTAGATTTGTATCAAGTTTGGAGCTATATATATATTTGTTCGTAAACAATACCAACACACAAAATACACCATCTGATTACTTACAATTATAGCTATGCATTGATATTTGAATCATGTTACTATATTTGATGGTTCGCCAACTGGAGCAATTCAAGTTGGAAGCAAAATTGATCCAGTTAGCAAGTTCGCTACTTCATACAAAATTAACTATAAAATCACTGTTTTATTGATAAATTGTCCGTAATATTTCCTGCAGCGTGAAAATATATTAGCCGCTTGAGTAAAACCAACAGCCTTAAATTGACGTCCAAAGTCGAGAAAAAATGAAGTTGAGTTTTTGACACATTTCGTTTTCTGCCACTTCGATTTTTTTTTCGTGAAACAGTTTTTAATCTTTTTAAAGGGCAGTTTTGTTTATAGAAAAAATAAAGCTACCACATGCAATTTAAAAAAAATATTCACCACGACAAGTTTGGTGGCATTCAAATGAAACCGGCCTTCTAGAAAATAAAACATCCTTATGCAATTATTTGAGATTAGATAGAGCTTTCAAACAATGGTTGTCACCTTGAACCCCTTCAATCCGGACCTTTTTAATGTGACACGATTGGGTGTCAAATAAGCATAATTACTGGACCTGGTCAGACCACCCGCCCCGCTTAAATGTATATATAACACGGCTGTGTAACACGAGAGCTCACGACACTAGCTGGAGCGTCGACGGAAGAGAGCGCGACAGGAGAGCGCCGGCTCATGAGAGCGCATCTGCTTGCCTTAGGAATGATCGATACTGGGTTTTTCAAACACATCTTTTCATGGAGCTGAAATTTTGACAACAAATAAAGTCTCATTTTGAGCGCATTATGTCGTTTAATTCACTGAGCTCGCAAATTGAGCTGAGCGAATTGGCAAAGCGATGCAGCGGTCTGCAGTCGCACCATTTAAGATAATTAATATTGTTCAGGTTATCTATCCTAACAGAATACATATCGCGCAGTTGTCGTCGCTGCCGCTTATAGTGTGCTCGTTTTAAAATTTGTCACTACTTTCGCTCTTGAGACAATTCTATACTTGTCATTTTTGTCACACAGAAACAACAATTCGGTTCACGTATCAGTATGGGTGTCACAGATTGGTTTGACGATTCACTTTTTTGGGGAGGAGATTACACATTTTAGTTCTTTAGGGAGAGCAAGGCTGCAGGAGCCTACCGTGCGTACAGGTGTTACATAATTATCATTTTTAATTGTGGCAAACGTCGGGGAAACGTCGAATTTAGAAGGCGCTCGAAATCAATCCGTTCGTTCCCATGATTAATGACGAAATTAAAGCTGCACTCACAAATTGTTCAATGCCAGCTTTCGCGTAACAGATAATTCAATGTATAACAGCCCAGTTACTCTAGACCTTTCCAAAAAGGGCTCCTGGCCGGTTCCATTTTCAGTGTTCGTGCGTATGGCGCGTGATTTACTGGCTTTACGAAGCGGCGAATACGCGCGTGCTGGGCTGAGCAGATGGCACGCTGGGATGACTTGTCAATCTTGGAATGGTGTTTTCGAAAGGGGGTTTCGATACTGGGACGTTCTGCCACGGGCTGACTGCAGTTGTTCAGCGCTCTCGTGACGCGCGCTCCAATGACACGCGTTCTCGTGTCGCGGCGCTTTCCTGTCGCGCGCTCTGCAGTCGGAGCTCTCGTGTCATGCGCTCTGGAGGCGCCCTCTGATATGACACAAGGGTCTGCGTTCAGCACTGATATCAAGCATACTGCCGGAAAATCGCCACACTGAATTTACACGACCTTTTGGACAGCATTGAACCGGGTGCTTTTGTCCAATTAATATTTGTGAATAAGGGCAACCGTCATCATTTCAGGATTGTCAAGGACTACTGAACGGGTCTTGTGTGGTTGGTTATGCTGGTACAATGCACATACCCCGCATGCGATCTACTACAATCTTCTGAGGAAGCTGGGCGAATGATTAGAACGAAAAGAAAATAGCGACCTAAAAATTTACTTTCCTGGGGAGCCTCAGTATTACGTCTAACATACTCAGATTCAGATTGAATAGCACTTTTTGAAACAAGCGATTTCTGGGCTTTGTAATTCGCTAGAATTGTTCGGCGATATGCCCGTCTTGCGAGAAGGTCCTTGCTAATAAATATTGCACAAATTCTTCGAGTAAACACGAGGTCGGATACAAGAAACACGTCACTAAAGACACTCTTTCTATGGTCTTGTAACCGATCAGGTTGCAGCAGGAAAACTATTGTAGTTTGGCCCTGTTCGGAGCGACCTTAATTGATCGTATACCATAATGATTTTTCGGAGGGCGCTTTGACTGCGAACAGTCTATTGTTGAGGTGCATGCTGCCTTACCTTGTCGACGAGTTCTCTGATCATCCCATTCCACTGCTTGGTGGTTTTGTCAATGGACCTGAACATCTTATCCTTCACTTCGGTGATGACATACTCGAATTTAAGGATATCCTTGATGGCATTAATCAAATCGATGCAGTAGCCTTCGAACTGGTTTTCACCGTTGCTGGCGTTTTTGCGCACGATAAACGGTGGTTGCTGGAAAAAGCCAACCATCGTCACCTTGGGGCAGCACGATTATTTTACGTAGGGACACGCATCTCACGGGCTGAGTCGCAACAGATCCAAATGCGGGTTCATATTTCAGTTAGTGTGTCGTTATTTATTTTCTAGAACTCCTTTGCCTAACCTGAATCTTGTCCTGTCCTTATTAAGTAGTATAAAGTAGGAAACCGGCACGAGGCGCCTTAGAGACGACATGCCATGCGGATCCCTTGGGGAAATTGCAACTCTTTGGGACCCTTCGGGATTGGCCTATCTGGACAACTTTCATTTGGCGCAGGTGAGCTTTCTAAATGGGCATTCATGGGCTCGTCTGTGAGCTATCCTTTGGGAAGCCATTGGAACCCTGGAGCGGGGGGAAGGATAGGCAGCGCTTCAAACACAGCTAAAATTTGTGTTTACAATCCACTTTCCTAATTAGGCCCACAACCAGAGCCAAGCGCAGTCTGAATGTTCTATACATAGCTTGCACGTCACTTGGTCAGACATAATGGGGGAAAGGGCGCGTGAGAGGGTAGCTTCGGCCGCGTTTACGTCTGGTCACGAGAAAGAGGGGCGAACTGACGTCACGTGCAAGCCATCTATTAATTGATACTTTAGGATGGCAGTGCTCTTTCGGATCCGCATCGAACGGTCACCATGGACGCACCATCCTAGTCGAACTTCAATCATTGTTCCATCCGGAGCCCGAGATTAATTTCTCCCCACTGAACGTTATTTGTCCATTCCTTCTGTGACCACAGAGTATTAGTTTTCAAGCAGTCACGATATGGGAGCTGAGCTCGAAGTATGGTAAGATTCAGTTGCAATATCACCTAGATAGTTCGTGTTCTTTTCACCGCGGCAGTTAAGGTAAAGTCTATCTACCAGTGTTCGTAGGTGTTGAGCGATTATAATAAAGGATCAAACTCTCAATTATTCTGGAAATATACGACATGAGTCGTGATAAAATATTCGGCGTACACATCACAATCGCATTATTTCGTTTCTAGAGGCGCCCGTTTCCGGATTGAGCGGCGTCGCCGTCGCCGTCGCCGTCGGTGTAACCGCGCCGTGCATTATGGGAAATGCCCCATAACGCAACGCGCGGAGAGGAGGAGTGGGAGCGGAGGAGAGGGAGGAGGAGGGGGGGAGAAGGGAAGAGGGAAGGAGGAGGACAGGAGGAGGAGAGGGTATGGATGAGGAGGAGGAGCATATCCTCCCCTCAATACCCTCCCTCCTCCTCAAGAGCTGCGCTCTTATTCGGCGTTACAGGAAGTTGTAAACGTGTTTCCTTTTTTTCTCTTCATCCTAGAAATGGCGGGCACTCTAGCTTTAGGGCTTTTCTGGCACTCTGTGGGTGCTGTGACCTGGACAATCGGTCAGCGGTTCGTCCGCGGTTCACGCCCCGACGAAGCCTCGGTGCTTTCAAAGCCCCACGAGTTGCAGCGCAAGTTCGTCTGCTTCTTTTGCGGGGGTGACGTCAGAAAGAGGCCGGGCCCTGATTGGTTCTGACTGGAAGGAGAGTGGGTAGACCTCAGTGCTGTAGCTGCCTTCAGGTCTACCCACTATCCTTTGACCAGAGCCAATCAGAGCTCGGCGTCATTCTGACGTCACCACTGCAAACGAAGCAGACGAACTTGCGCTGCGCATAAGACAGACGCTCGGGGTATTTTTGTGGCCAGTGATCTTATAGTACGAAGCTCTAGAGTAAGAAAATCACGAGGACAGTAGCTGTATTTATAATTCACACTTTGCGATTACTGAGCCTAAAAGTAATTAAACGACAACTACAATTACTTTTATCGAGAAGTAACGACAATCAACGAGTAATTAAATTACTGCAATTAACTGCTATCCCTGTCTGAAGTAGGGGAGTCACTGCCAACTTTGGAAACGCAGAACGAAATCCGAACACCTCATGGTCGCTCCGCAGCGACTGAGAGTGGGCTATCCGCCGGGGGAACCAATCACGTAGTGTGAACAGCTTCGCCTTTCTTATGCTCTGTAAAATGTAAAATGGCATACCCATGTGTCCCGTCGCGGATCGCACTGCACAAGCTTCCATTCATGAATGTCGTTTCTTTTCACGTGATCCATAAATTTCCATTCACGAGCAAACCGAATAACGATGTAGAATGATAATTGATTTTAAAAGAAAATACGTTGTGATACTGAGCACGACGTTCCTGTGCCCAGGATCCGAACGCAGATTGCACTTTCACGTTAAAGAAGGGTCCTCTTTATTCGCTCCTTTGGTCACTGTAAATCACAAGAAATGGCCCTCTACGTCTTATACAGATTTGTCGATGAGCGAAAATTCTTCACAAACGAAGCTCGCATTGTCTGCGGGAATTTACGGTTGATTTTTGCATTTTCTTACACGAGATTCTAAATGTGTATGGAATAGGGTCGGTATAGAAATATAACTAGAACTAAACGAAGCGAATTCATAGCTCGGCTGCTCTCTCACGTACTCACCACAATAGTCGTGATTCGAAACACAGTCACTGCGGCAAAATGTTTCAGCTTTTCGGGTTCGCTGAGAGTGCCCATTCCGTCTCCATCGTCCGTCCAATCGGAAACCTGTCAAAATGAAGTCCCCGAAGCACTCGCTTAACGCCATTTGGAGGGATTGTTGAGACACACCGTAGTCCTAACCCTAAGAGGTCGAAAAAACGATAAACCAAAACGGACAACGCAACAGGAAGTACAGAGCGCGACACTGTTAGCGCGAACAAGCGATCGCCGGCTTTTCCAGTTTTTCTTTTTGAAACGAAGGGAAATCATCCAAGTTATTATTGCTACGGAAAGAGCTCATTTAGTTCTATAATGCATACAAAAAAATTTCGTGCTCGCTAAAACTATTTAAAAGTAAAATGCGAAAATGCGCCGATGTCGTGTTCGCGCTAACAGTGTCGCGATGTGTACCTTGGCATGCCCAAACAATGTCTTCTTTCACAGTGCAGGCGACGCGCCAAATTTTGCGCGCGTGTTGGTCTGTTGTAGCTCCTGGCGAAGCGCCGCCGACAACGCGCAGACATTGTGGCGGCGCGTCGTCAGTTTTGGCTCAAGCGCATATCTTCATGCACCACCTTGTCGGTGCCGTGTTCTTAATCAAATTGCTCCAACGCTTTAGAATGGCCTTGCTCTTGGCAACTTGCTCGACGCCACGGGCAGCGACGGGTTGGCGGATGAGGGTGTGCTCAGCTGATATTTCTGGTTTGTTAATTACAATAGAATAGACGTAGCAATTGAGAATAAGTTGATGACACACAGAGTTTGTGCAGGTGACTCAAGATTCTTGAATTTCAAATGGCGGCGTGCGTGCTTTCGGGTCTTCGTCGAGCACATTCAAGAAGCTAGGGGCACGGCGGCTTCGTTCGAGCAATACGATGAACTACCTTTTCGTCGAAATTGTTCGTAAGTCAGGGCTTGTAAATACAGGCCTTATTAAGGTGTTGTAGAAGCCTGTGAGCAATGGCGGACACAGGGGGGTGGGGAAGCAAAAAAATCAGCTTCGAAGAACTTCTCCGAACAAAACAAGAAGGCAAGAACCAGCGGACCCTCAGCTCTCTCGTTGGTACTTCCGGTTTCTTACGAGTTAAGAATAGGTCGTAGATATTTTGGAAACGCGGTCCAAATCATTCCTGCGAAAGCTGCGCATCGCATAGAAAAAAGTTGAAGCCGCAGTGGTCTGTGCCAAAGGCGCCCATTAATAAAACTTAACAGGTCTAGTATGATTGGGTGATTAATTACTTTTGTAGTAACTAAATACCATAACAAAAAACTATAACGGTACGGTTTCAATTAGAAACCTGATGAGAGTCATTCAAAACTACCAAGTCCACCCATAATAAAATGATATGCCGCACGCTCAGCCTTTTACGGGGTTCCGAAAAATGGCTAAAATTGGAGGTGTTTCTATGTTTTGGTTTCTTGTCCGAGCGCATCTCCGTGCTGCAGCAATGCCCGTGGCTAAAAGGCGCAATGTGCGTGCGGCGGAACGCATCGCACGTCAAGGTGCATCTTCGCACCGACGTGAAAAAGGCTCCTGGGCGCAGGCTTTCTTCTCTCGCCTCTTCGACGTGCGATGCGCGGGGGCGCACCCAGGTTGCGCGTTTGGGTCACGGGGGCCGGGATTGCTGGCGCGGAGATGCGCTCTGACAAGAAACCGAAAAGTAGGAACACGTCCAAATCAAAGAATTCTTAGAACGCCGGAAAATGTTGCGGTTGCCTTATATGCAGGGTGGAGGATAAAAATCAAGATGATTTAAATTTTGATTTAAATCAGACCAGTTTTACATGATGATTTATATCAAACCTTTCCCGTAAAAAATATTATCAAAATGAGTTTTCATTTTAATGTTTGTCTATCATTTGATGCCTTCTATGTGCGTTTGTTCTGTATTTAAATCAATGAATCATCAATCAATAACGGCATTGCTTTTTTGAGCAAATCGGATCATTGAGTTTTTTTCTCTACTTTTCACGTCGTTCGTCAGTTACACAGCGGCCTATTGCAAGCAAATCAGAACGCAAAAAAATAAACAAAAACTAGAAAGGTAATGTCGTATTGCGAGCAAATCAGCACGCGAAAAAATAGTGAGAATTTTTAGCTAACGAGAAAAATCAAACTGTTTTTGTGCTAGTATGGCTGGGGTAACATAAATACAAAATTGTTAATTAAACTGTACTTTAAATTTGCAGTAATTCATTCTGCATTGTTATCAGTAATCGGAAGGATTGATAAATCAATCTGCCATGTTTAAGTATATATGTAGCGATAAAGATTCACTCATTTTAGCTAGAGCGATTTAAATCGAATTATTCCGATTTATATCAAATCAATTTGATTTAAATTCAATAAATATGATCTAAATAAATATATCCGATTTACTAAACAAAAATCCGGATTTTTTTGCCCTGCTTATGACAAAAATGAGGGTAGAATTAGTAGTTTTCGATGATTCGCAGAAATTGTTTTTAATAAAACCCTACATTTAAAATTAATAATTACAATTTTAGTTACTACAAAGTAATATATTACCCAATTATAACCAATGTTAATATTTTTCTTAATGGGCCCTTCGGTACAGACCACTACGGCATGAACCTTTTTTGTATGCGATGCATAGTTTTCGCGGGAGTTAGTTAGCCCGCGTTTACAATAAAACATCCCGTATATATACATCAGGCACGTAGCCAGGATTTTGTTTCAGGGGGCCCGCCCATGAAAAAATGTTGTATGAGGGGGAGGGGGAGAGGAGGTCCCGGCAAAATGGAAGATTTCGGGGGGGGGGCGGGCCCCATGCCCCCCCCCCCCCCTTCCCTGGCTACGTGCCTGATATACATGTGGCTACACAGTAAAGTTCAAAACGCGTTTAATGGTGTTTGGCAGGTGCTTTATACCAAATGCACCTTTTCAAAACGCTATACTTTTTTTTTCTTTTTTTTTACAATAGGTTTAATATGTTTGAAACACCTACTGAGCGCGCGAGAGAGGTGCTGTAAACAGATTTTGGCGGCTTCGGAATGGTGTTCAGAAAATATTACGCTTTTTACAGAGGAGAAGGTGTTTCCTTCTGAAAACACTGTTTTTTCAGCTTGCCGGGACAGATTCCGCTGAAACAATAGACCGGAGTCATACTGGGCGCTGCGTATAAGACTCCCTTTGGGAACTTTGGGGTGGGGGGGATGGGGGGGGGACAAAATTAGGACTGGTTAACATTTCTCATGGTTTCGGTTTCGAACTCTAAACCGCGGAGATACTCCATCGCTATGCCATGGCTTTCGAACGGACGGACTGAGCTGCGTCGTTTGTTAGTGAACCTAAGTTGAATCATATTTCAAGTTTTTGGAGCTAGTATACGACTTGAAAAAGTTAATAAGCGCAATATGAGAACCTCCGATATATGCACGTCAGTTTCGTAATCACAGCCTTACTACAATCTTGACTATAAAGATATTTATTTTCGAGGTGGGCGAAAATCGGAACAGCCAGTCGTATGTTAGGAATCTAAAAAATTATGGACTTGGCTGGGTAAATTGGGCGTCTTCATTCACCATATTTCTTAGAGCGATTGCGCTTGACGTCAGTAAGAACTCGTTCACGTTTAAGTACCGAAGCTGTGCAAAAACATACTAAAATGCTGTGCAAAAACATACTAATTAGCAAGATAATTAACTAACACTTACTAAGTATTTTTTGAATTAGTAAAAATGAACATATGGTTCCACTGAGAAACTTGCTAAGCATCATCGAAAACCCCCAGATCAGCTCTTTTTGGAAGATATAAGTGAGGGGCAGCATTTTACAGCGTTCCGTAAAAACGCTCAGTTTGGACGTGTTTCTAGGTTTCGGTTCCTTATCGGAGCGCATCCCTGCGCCCGCGGTCCTGCACCCCAGTGGCCGAGACGCGCAACACATGTGCGCCCAACTTGCCTCCATCCTACGAGGCAGGTGAGGGGGTGGCTTCGCGCCGCGATCACCGGGGAGCAGGACCGCGGGCGCAAAGATGCGCTCCCATAAGAAACCGAAACCTAGAAACACGTCCAAACTGAGCGTTTTTTTTTTTTCAGAACGCCGTAAAATGTTGCCTTTGCCTTATTTCTTTCTAGTGTCTTCAAGAACCATTAAATAAGTAATTTTGGAAATACTTTGAGCGCGTGGAAAGCGCAGTAGTGCGCTCAATTCCCCACTCGTGTAACAGGCACCAGGCCGAGCCTATGATGAGAGACGGAGAAGCCGCGCTTCATCGCACCGCTAGCCTTGCTCCTGCTGCACGACTGGGAAATGGAGCGCTCCAGCCTGCTTCCCTCGGGCTCCAAGGACTTGGATTATTTACCAGTTCTTCGATAACGCTCATCATGTTTCGAATTAGAATCATAAGTTTATTGTCAATACTTAAAACGTGAATTAACATATTTTATTTAATTAACCTACTGATCCCTATGATTATCCCCCCCCCCTACTATGCCCTCCTGGCCGCATGACTCACCTACACAAACTAATTAGTTTAGCTTTCACGTTTGTTTTAAAACAAATCACTTAAAACGATCAGTAGGTTAATTACATATGCTAATTCTTGTTTTAATACACATGTCTGTGAGGGCAGAATTTGAAATTGTGTTTTTTGCATTAAAGTTCGGGAAAGAGAGCTGTCAAAAAATTGGGCCAGGAGCGGGGATCAAACCCACAACCTTCGCCTATGCGCATACGGGGCTACGCCTTAACCGATTAGATCATCCCGCCCACTGGTTTCGGCGGACTCGATTTTTGACCAGCTCTTTGTATGCGGTTAGTTTAAAATTCGTTCAACTGGGTGAACGACTGCAGTTGCATATTTATGTTTCAAGTTTTCAGATTTAAGAGTGGTTCCCTAGACATCTTGGAAGACGGGCCCTTTCTGATATTTGTAAGTTGAAATGACGTGCTACGTCACTGCCGCAACTCGGAACTTACATGGCCATAAATCAGAAACGGCTGTCGTCTAGCCAGTTAGGCGAATTCTAAACTAACCGTATATAGAAAGCTGGTCAAAAATTGAGTCCGTCCAAACCAGTGGCCGGGATGGTCTAATCGGTTAAGGCGTAGCCCCGGATGCGCATAGGCGAAGGTTGCGGGTTTGATCCCCGCTCCTGGCCCAATTTTTTGACAGCTCTCTTTCCCTTTCCCTGTCCCTGACTTGAATGCAAAAAAAAAAAAATCAGTTATCACTCTTTTCTTTTTTCCTCCCATTATTGCTACGGCTGCATTTGTCAATATTTCCCCGCTCCCACTCTATGCATATATGTGTATGTCACTCCCGTAGTAATATTGCCTCCTCAGTGCGCACATATATATGTCATATGTTTCCCCTTTCCCTCTTGTGTTGTAAATAAATAAGCAATGATTAACCCAGCCACGTTTGTCTAGGTTGTGAGAGGTCACATCCAGAGACAGCTGTGAGAGTGTAAGAAGTTTTAGCATATATATATTTTTTGTTTATGCATTCCAATAACAATAATTGATACTCTGCCGCCACCGTTGTACATGCATGGCATAGTCACCGGGTAGCGTCATTAGAGCGCAAAAACTATCTACTACGGGAGCTTCGCAACATAGTCAAACGCAACTGTGTGAATGAGTCTCAGAGGAAGTGACATTACAATTGGTGATCAGAGAGGAATACTGCCGGTATTATCTTGGTTTTCCACGGAGCTTCTGCGACATTACAAGAAACAGCAGCAGCAACAACACCCCCCCCCCTTAAAAAAATATAAAAAATACCTTTTACACTCTCCACTTTTCTTCCTTTCCTGAACGACTCTTTTTTCAAAGTCATCTTTATTTTCTGGTAGCCACTTGAGCTGCCTGTAAACACGTATTTCCCGTAGGGTCCTTCGTAGGCCATCTGAAATAGTTAATGTGAACAAACAAACAAAACTTTGAGCATTCGGGTGATTTAAGGTGAGCTGGTTTCAAGATTTACCGTTGCTTCTATACAGGCTGGGAAACACTCGCGTGTCTGCGTTTTCAACGAGCACTGGAGGTCAATCACTGCGACATGCCCGGCAAATGGTTAAGGCATAACGATGTCAAAACAACGCACAAAATTTCCCAGAGGAAATATTAAACTCGTCTCGATGATTCGGATAAGCCCGGGGAGCCCAGAATGTTTCGTGCGTGCGTTATGCGCGCGCTTATGATTTGCGACGCTTGGTTTCGGGGAGAACTGGGAGCTTTTCGGAGACGCAGCACACACGGCAACTTGTCATGCCACTTGACGGGGAGTGGACACAGTCTCGACAAGAGCCGTTTCATTCCCTGCAGCCTCATCGTTTTCATCATAAGGAGTCGGTGATATCCAATTTCGGCGACAGCTCGTATGTTATATTTACAAGTTGAGCGCACTGTACTTCTCTTGCTTGCCTTTGTGTTTTTGGGCGTTCTTTTATCATTGTTAGGTATAAACCAACTAGCCCATAGAGCCATCTTAAATGCCTTAGATGTTACACAAAGGCAGACTCAATTTTCACAGGCACGCAAAACAGGGTACACTCGGGCAGCGCTGAGTAACAATTCTTTTGTTTATTTCTTTGTCATTTACTTTGTTAGTCAGCGCTGCGTGAGTGTCCCCATTTTTGTGTGCCTGTGCAAATTGTGTCTGCTTTTGTGCGCTGTAGCATGGGAGGTAAGAACAACCACTCGCTCCGACTGCAGGCTTAACACCTTGAATGGCCCAAGGTGGAAGAAGAGGCAGGTGCCTGAACGGTGCCGCCTCGCCATGGAACAAGTAGGTCGAAACTTTGCCCGCATTTGTGGCACACGCCGTGAGACGCGCAATCTGGCAGGGGCCAGAGCAACCCTTCTTATTCGCGCAAAGGTTTTCAAGGCCGCACAGCGCGCCACCGCGCCTGAGCGGGAGCCCTAAACTGACAATGCCTCTGCCGGGAGATGTGCGAAGCCCAAGTGAAATTTCGGCCCCTTTCTGGCCTTTTCCCGATACCTCTTTTTCTTCCTCCGAGCCCCGAGAACGTTCTTACCTAAACCTATGATATACGCTGGGACTGTGAGCCCGAGAGACATCACGCTGATTGTCCGGGAGTATATAACAATTGTAGTATTGTGCGAATATTCAAATTTTCGAATAATGGTTTCGAATAATATGCTATTCAATTTTCGCGTCGAGGTGAACTGCGATATTCGTACTTTTCGACGTGTTGATCGCCGCGGGTTAGCCCTGTTGAGTGCGCTTCTCACCGAACACCCGTGCACTGCGGCGAAGCAATACAAACACAGCTGGCGTTCTTTGAGAGTATAGCTTCCCCGCTGTGCATGAAAGCTCGGTGAGAAGCGCACTTCACGGGGTGAACGCGCCGATTATGCAAATATCTTGTACTCGGGGACAACTTTTTCTGGCATTTCCGGAGAAGTGAAGACCGCGCGAGCACAGCTGTGATCGGCGCTCAAAGTGCGCGAGCGCACGGGTACTCATAGCTTTGACTTCATTGCCAAGAAAAGTTGTCCCCAGGTATACCAATATTTACAAGTCCCCAGCCCAGTGTGTGATCTCCTCAGCCCAGCACGCACATGTTCGTTGCGTCGCGATGCGAGCATATCACGCACCATACGCACGAACACTGAAAACGGTACCGGCCAGAACCTCTTTTTTGAACATGTCTGTTTTTTTTTCTTCAGATTAATTTATAAGTGAGAATATTGGTGTATAGGAGACAGATTTATGAATCCCCTCGATTAGGACAGCTGTGACAAATCTGACGTTTACACGCCACAGTTCATAAATATAGTTATATTAAAATGAACTGGGCTTTGAAGTGGCAAAGGGGAAGGTTAGAAACAACCTTCACGAGTTGAGCTAAATTTTCGTTTAAGCATGGTGCGCGGTAGTGAAAGACTTGTAGAAACTATTCAATATTCGATTCGAAAATATTCGGCCAAAACCACTATTCGCTTCGACTTCGTTTCGAACTCAAAATCCACTCTTCGCACATGCGTAATTTAAATTTATAAGTTTGTCACGAATCGCTTAGTTTTGTTTTGGTGAGTGTTTTTGTTTCGTCGTTATTGCTCCATTTTGTTGAGTGGGTGGTCTGTTGAGGCTCGCTGTGTTTCCCGAAAAGAAGGGACCGGGCACTTCTACTTCCGCCTTTTGGACACGAGTCATACGGAGAACCAAAGGCTTTTTGTGCGTGTCCGGTTGTGCCACGCCGAATGTACCGAAGGGAAACTTGCCGCGGTCTGGTTTGTTTACGTTCAAGCCGCTTTGCGTACGTGTCACAGCCAAAATCGAAGGTTTGTTTTGTGTGTGTTTGGCTTCTGGGTGTGCCGAAGGGAAACGGTCTGGGTACAGCTCGTTAGCGGCAAGGCCACTTTCTGTACGCGATGAATCGAGGGTGTCGGCTGTCGGGTGACCGCGTCCCCACCTCCCATTGACGCTGTTGAAGCTAGATAAAGTTAAAATTGCTGCTGTGTTTTTTTAACCCGCAAAACTGAGAGCTTTGATTGGAGCTAAGAAGCTTCTTTCCAATTCGCCTAAGTGAGTGTCTCCGGAATGCTGCTAGTTCTTATATATAGAGGTGAACTGGCGGGAAAAAGGGCATGGAATCCCGAGAGCAGTTGGAGACGCTGCTCTCCCGTTCTGCGGTCGTGAAGACGACGGGAAGTTGTGCCCGGAACGCCATTGTTGGCCCTCGAGTTCAGTTGGTTTCTGTGTAGCACTGCGTTGTGCCAGTGTTGCGGTGGAAGTGTGTGAGGAAGTGCGCAAGAGAAAATCGTCCAATGGACTTGACCAAGACCATGGAGGAGGCTTCCACAACCCTGGACCAGCGACGACGGCAGAGAAGACTCTTAATATCCCTTGTACTTTGTTGCGCCCGTGCGCTTTGAGTCTGAGGCTAGGTATTGAGCTACTCTTTGGTTTTCTGTTTGTCTTTTCGTGAGCGCGCGTCGCCTAGTGTTTTTTAGAGGGGTCAGTTTTTATCGTCTTGCGAAAGCAGTAAATATGTTTTGATTTTTATCCTGTACTCTGTGGTCGCCTTTCCTGCTCACGTTTACACCACGCGTGGCCCTATCGCCTGTCAACCGGTCGAATCATCTTTTCTTTTTGTTTGTACATGTTATTGTACATGTTTGTACATGTTGTACACGTTATTTTTACTAATTCACAAACTGGCCCACGGACTTCGTGACAGAGTTGCAGTCCGCGATGTGACTATGTGCATGCGATCGACGTGTGACACGTTCCGCTAAGTGTCACCGTAGATAGAGCATTTTTTTTTGACCTGGTGTTGTGCTGAGCTCTCTCCGCAAATCGCAGAGACTGGTTCAGATAGTACTCCGCGAGAAAGTTGACGCGCGGTCACACCACAGCCGCGAACCAGCCGTGGTCACACACTCTGTCACCTATCCCCACTAGAGGAGACGAAATATTCTCTGTAAGAGAAAGCTCTCCTTCACTCTTCTAACAATTCTTTCCCTTTCTGTATCCGTTCTTTTCACTTTACGTCGACACAGTCTGTAATGTTCTGGCCCATCTACTTTTCGCCAGCCCGCGAGCGAATCGCTGTATGATCTAAGGTGGAAGTTCCTCGAATGAAAGTTGCCCCAAATCAGCTTTTACTCGGAAACAAATCTGCACTGGGACTTTGAGTACGAGCTGTCGCATCCCCGAAGCCCCGGTGCAGACTGTCGAAAATATTTTTTTGAGGCCTCGTAATTCGCTTGCTTCTCTCCGTAGGTCGCAGTCATTGTATCTACACATGGGCCGAGGAGGAAGCCTCGGCAGAACCATAGCCTACTTCTCTACACTGACAAAGCCTGGCAGATCGCCACGAGACGCGGCCGCCGAAATGCAAAAGGTAGAGCGGCAGACAACGCATGAGAGGAGAGCCAGGTGACGGGCGCCCCGCTGCGGGATGACGCCGAAACACACTTCTCCCGAGGGATGGAACGTCCGCTCTAGCTCCTCGCGTTCCTCGCGCTACCGCTTCTTTTCTCGTCGGGTTTAAAGACCTTGTTTCGGGTCCTCGCCGCTGCAAAAGCTGTGCGCTGAATACCAGGTTCCCCGAGAAATGCTCTGTGCTACCAGATCCTCGCGCTCCAAATCTGCGACCGGGCACTCTATGGCTCCGTCGTCGAACTGCCAGGCTTCGTGAGTATAGAAGAGGCTATGGCAGAACACGTCGATTATATAGAGAATATACTAAAGCCATACAAAATTACTGCAGGTTTGGATATTTGAACTGGATATAGCCATCAAGCGACAAGTTACGCAAGGCGTTGGGAGGGAGGCTACGAATGTCCAGTGATGCGAGTGCCTGCCATACACATCTAACTGCGCAACCTGCGTGAAACGCCGCATGGCCTGGCCACGGACAAACGGTGTCTCGTTTCCGTCTGAAGAGATACCATGCCGTCTTGTCACTACCGGAGCCTGCTAGAACGACCGAGACGGCGAGCTATATGTATACCAAATGAGATTCATCGGCTTAATAAAATAGGCAGGTTACAAGGGAGGCTTCGACTGAAAGCCTTTTTAAGCAATTCAGCCCTTGTAAAGAAAGATAGCCTTTTATGTGAATCTCAAAGCCGATGACAGACTGTTCCCTCGACCACTCCATGAGCCAACCATTCTGCCGACACGCGTCTATTACAAAACGTTGTTGTGCCGTTTTTCTCATCACGGAAAAGTTGGTGCCTAAACATCCGATCCGTTATACTGCCCTCACTACGTCTCTGGTTGTAACAGGCGTAGCTCACTTCTTTTATGGTGGTCCCCAGCTGGATGTCCTTACGCTTCTCCATGAAAGACGTCGGAATGGTCGCGTTAGAACAGGTCTGGAACTCGAGGACAGGCGGCATTCGGTTGGCCTTCCTTTCCTCGTTCATGGCCTTGACGGCCATCTTCGTCGCGTCGATGTAGAACGCCACGTCCAGCTGAAAGAATGAAGGCGCGAAGACAGCAGATGCTGGTAGGAGAGACACGAAAGTGAACCTCCCATGAAAAGCCTCAGGAGGGGAGTCCACATGTTTCGTTAATATACATCCGCCCTGAAGAAGTTGAGTCTTCGAGAGAAATGTACATACTGCGGCCCTGATAGCACGAACAAGTCATCGCCGGTTTTGCCTAGTATTTTATAACTTTTGAAGGACTCATCCAAGTTTACTATAGGGGTGGAAAGTGGTCAGTTAGGGTACTGGCGTAAGTGGTAAATTTTGATGTGCACCCACTACCCTTTCTAAGTAAGATGCAAGAAAGCGCCTAAGTCGTGTTCGCGCTAACAGTGTCGCGCAGTGTACTCTACCCTTCTGAGTCCTCCAGAAGGTCCCTTATCATCGCGACGTCTAGCTGAATGACAAACGTGTGAGAGAGAGAGACACTTCTACAACAGTGTATTTAAAAACTTCCAACCTGAACACGAGTTTAGCAGGCAACTCTCTCAAGGGGAGAGGAAATACTACCAACAAAGAGTCAAGGATAGTAATTATGAGCCTTGTGGGAGCGACCATGTGTATCACTAGTCGCCTACTTCACCGACGTCACTGGCGTGCGCGCGACACTTGTTCGGTATTCATCTCTGCATGACATTCGACTGAGGCCGATCGTGAATTAAGATGGGTTGGAGGTTAAATTATAGCGTATTTTTTTTTATCCCGTTCATCTTATCATGAAAGTCATTTCACCTCAAGCTATTGGGCAGGAGATCGAACTATAGGGGGCGCTTTTTCGAGCTCCCCACAGCCAAGTGTTTACTAACACAGCATAACAAACTTATTGAACCTCATCATGCACGGTCATGGGCACGAGCGCTTCACTCTGCCCAGTGCTTTGGTCGCACGAGGCCTTCGAATCGTCACCTTCGATTTCTCGGATGAAAGAGAAACAAGAGAGTTCGGTTGGTGGTCCCCACATCTGAAGCGTACCGCTAGAGGCGTGGCTGTTCGATCTCCTCCCAATAACTAAGCGCGCGAAAGATAAAAAAAGGAAACGATGGACGTGGCATCACATCTGAAATTTTCGACTGCTGGGTCCGTGCTGCTCGTGTGGGCAAGCACGTGCAACTGCTAGTGTGCCATGTTACCTTCAAGCGCACACTGCACGCGCTTACACAGAAGGGTCGCTAGACTCGTTAAAAGGGTACTCCGGAGATTTCTTGAGGTACCTGAACTAGCTATATCTTGAGAATTCCCGGCGTTTACCCTTTACGGTACGCTATTTCGTATCATGAAATTCATAACAGTTATTGTGAAATCGGCAAATGAAAATGTTGCAAACATTAACACTCAAATATGCCCGCACTCTTCAGTGCCGTGACGTCAGTGGAAGGCAGGCTTGCTAGTCGAGCGAGAAGTCTAAAAATCTAGACTATGCCAAGCATTTGTTCCGTGCTGGTGTGCAGGTAATGAAGCGAGCTTCCAAAGCATTCATTTGGCATTATGAAACTGCTTGTAATCAGTTGGGAACAAAATCTACAGGAACCCATGACTTCCATTGGCGTCACTTTTTCATTGTTGCCAGTAGAGCCCTTCAGTTTGAGAGTACGGTGAGGACCGAAATTGTAAATTCAAGAACTTCGTAAAAAATACGAGGGGCGTTCATAAAGTTCGTATTATCGGCATAAAAAATTGAAAAAAAAACAGAACAAAACAGGCATCAACATGAGCTCGCGTCTCTCTAGTTTCCGCACAGTATAAACGTCGCATATGTTAAAGTAGCTCGGAACGCCGCTAGGGAGACGAAACAAAAATGGCCGAGGCTACATCCACGCGCGGGGACGTAGCCAGGTCGGGAGGAGATAAGGCTCCATCCACGCAAAAGGTCACGTGACTTATAACATAAAGAGATAATTTGTTTTTTTATGCATATTATGCTTTCTTGTAAGTATATATATAGGATATAAAAATAAATACATTACATTTTATTGTTGTTTTAAAGTTAATATGTCACGTGACCTTACAAATTTTTAGACAATTTGCCAATTTTTTGTATTGTTTTTGATATTGATATTTGATATTGATATTATTTATTGCACTTGACAGGTAGAAATACACAGGCGTGCTCGTGTTAGGGGAAGGCTGACGCCCATGCACTAGTGTGCCCACAACACCGACCTATGCACTCTTACAATATATATACATTTGTACAAAATAATAATAATAATAATAATAATAATAAATCTAATGTGCTTACAACACCGATTTGTGCACTCTTACAACATGTATACGTTTGTACAAAATGGTGAAAAAAAAGATAAAACAAGTAGGTAATTAAGTTAGAAGTAAAGGGGGAAAGTTTTAAACACCGTTAGGGGGTCACGGAAGAGCGTCTGAGCTACTTCTTTCGCTTCTTGGGGATCAGAGGGAATGTGTTCGGTGAGGTCTGGGGAGTCCCTCCAAAGCGTAGCTGCCCTCAGCAGGCAGGACTCCCCATGCCGTAATGTTCGGGACATCACGGGCTGCAGTCTACCTGTTCTAAGACTAATAGCAAATATCTTGCGTCATAAAAATAGTATCAATAGATATCTTTATAGTTATGTTGTCCAGGAGTCACACACTCGTGTGGGCGGCGCGCGTGCCATCCGTGCTTGCGGGCGTGCAGCCGAGCAGCTATGTGGTGCGGGCGGCTTGTTGCGGGTGCGGCCTCCGGGCCCATGTGTGCATCGCTGCCGAGGCGAGGCGGTGAGGCTTCGTCGTGTGTGTGTGGTTCGAGGCGTTTTAATCTGAGCTTCTGTGCATCGAAGCTGGGACAAGTGCGAGCCCACCGCTCCATACGTTTTTACCTTGCGCGCACGCTCGCAGTCCCACGAAAATTGTGAGAGAAGGGAAAACATGCATTAGTCCCAGTAATAACAAACATACTGAGAGCATTCAATCGAAAAAAACTGGGTAAAAGATTCCAGAAACAGTTTAATCCGTGACAAATGAGACAGTAGTCGATGCACACATGCCACTCCTCCACGAGATCATCGACGAACACGAAGCCCTTCTTGCGGCAGAACTCCTGCAGGAGCCAATTCACGTCTTTGTGCCGATCATTCAACGCCTGGATCACGGCACTGTGATTACGGTGACACTCCAACGAAGAGAACCTGTTGATCCCGCCTCGGAAGGAAGGAAGAAAAGGCGATCTGCATCGTCGGATTGCGCTCCAAGATCTGAGTGGCCAGCCGACGGTACTTGTCAACGTACGCGCTGGCACAGACGCTGGTGTTGTTCGTGCCAAAATAAAGCAGGGCGTCAGACACCTTGGAAAGCAAAGCCTTGATCCTAATGCCACTAAACGCCCGTACTTCGACAGCCACTCGGTTATTCGAGGGAAATACTAGGACAAGTACCCCAAAACTCGAGGCATATCAAAAGCGCGACCGTGCTAATACACAAAGGGTCAAACTCCGTGACCAACAAAACAAGGAAAAAAAAACGCTCCAGAGAAAGTTAAAAGCGGCCGCCGAGCACATGGCAAAACAATGGGAGGCAAGACCGTAGGTTGATTCCTGCGTGGACGGAGAGAAGACGGGACGGAGAGAAGACGGAGAGAACTGCCTCGGAGAGAAGACGGGACGGAGAGAAGACGGGAGGAGAACTGCCTCCGTCCACGCAGGAAGTGACGTAGATTGCCGGAAGTGACGTTGTGCGTGGATGGAGCCTTTTCTCCTCCCGACGTGGCTACATCCCCGCGCGTGGATGTAGACTCTCCCAACAAAAATGGCACCGCCCGTTGGTGCCAAGCGCATGCCGTGATCCGTTTTCTTTTTTTTATTTGAAGGGAAGCAATGCCAAGGATATTAATTCCAATCTGGGAGCGTGGTTCGGGGACAACGCCCCAGTTTATGACACTTTGGTTAAATGGCGCAGACGCTTCCAGTGCGGCCAAATAAGAGGAAAGCATTTCAAGGACGGCGACAAAGTGATTGCTGAAGTGGAGCGATTCCTGAACACTCAAAACGAGGAGTTCTATAACAATGGCTTCCGGCATGTGGTGCACCGCTGGAAAAACTGGGTAACTTTTGGTGGCGAACAAGTAGAGAAAGTCTCAACTCCTACTCAAGTTTGATTGCTGAATCTCTATTCCTTCGTGACAATAATACAAACTTCACGAACGCCCCTCGTATTTTGACTTAATATTTGAAATACTATTTCAGCGATGTTTGTTGGTGTGTGTAGCAAATTTTCAGTCCAATCGGGGACCATGAAGAAATCGCCGGAGTACCTCTTTAAACACAAAGTTAGCGCCGAAGGTTACGGAGCGCGGTGATTGGACTCTAACGAAGATGACTTCACACGGGATGAGATGTGAGTCACTCAAGCTGTCTCGTTGCTGAAAACCGAGTAATGCACCGGACAAAAATTTCTTAGCGTTTTGGAACCAATGAGGGTGTATTAATTAAGAAGCATTTCGTGAATTGGTTAAACAATGTTATTGGAAACAAACTTGGACTGCCTGATGGTAATTGAAGAACACTTTGAAAACCGCTCCCCCAAGTTTAAAATCCAGGGAACAACGAAACTGGATGTGTCTGGTGTGGTTGTCTGTGTGTGGCTGTCTGAACGTCTTGTGCAATGTTATTAGACACAAATTAACACCGCCTTGTGGACACTGAAGAACACGTCCGAAAATCGCGCACTCAAGAGTCAAGCGTGCAGCTCCACCTAATTTCACGCCCGTGGTTTCGCCGCCTTAAAGGGCGGTGCAACAATTTTATGATTAAAATAATTTACATCTTGTCGTTCTTACGTTGATTATCGTGTCCCGGAGGATAGAGAAAACACCTCCTTCATTAAAAATGTCACGATTCCGCTGCATAATCGCAAAGCAAAAGTCGAGCTTTTTCCCCACCTGCAGCCCCAAGTGGCAGCCGAAGGAACTACGGCGAAAAGCTTACGTGACCTCGCTCCGCTCTAAGCCGCAGCATAACGCCCGCGAATGTCAGGAGAGAGAGTGAGAGGAAGCGTCCTCCGAGATAGTACACGGGAAGCTACACGGCACTCCGAATGACGTCACTGGGAGTGCGACCAGGTGTGACCCTGAAGACTGGGAGTGAGTTGAGGGGTGCCCGAAATGCCAATATTTATCTTTTTTTACGCAACAACTAGGACACGCAGGCGAAATCGGTTTTCTGTTCTTTACTTCAGAAGTGTCAGGGGGCATCTTCAACAAATCTTTGACCGAAGTCCGGAAATCGTTTCACCCCCCCCTTTAACAGCCACTATAGCTTTATTGGCATTATCGCCCGACAACATTTCTGGCATAATTGGCGAAAACGTTTGGTTTTTATTGTTTTCATTATCAGCAGTCTCATGTCTATGTTTCTATGTGCCGTCATGGTGTCACATGACGGCGTATTCTTACGTGACGTTTGAATGTCACGTGACGTCATGCCATTACGTGACTCAACGGGACGTTACTAAGTCCCGTTGCGTCACCGTGCAAAGTGACTTGACAATGTCATGTTATGTGTCCGCTCACGCCAGGTAACATGGGACTTGATGCGCGACGGGATGTCAGCGGCGGGACGTCATTGTGGAATATTTTGGTGGTGCCGAAAATGACCCGCGTCGATATGCAGCGCGGTCGTCGGCGCGAAACACGCCAAGTGTCTCATGGCGAATTCGGGTGGTCAGTCGTCGGCAACTTATTTTGCCGGAAAGCCGGCAAAAGTGTTCGCGTGGTCAGTTTCCGGCCGGCGCGCACCGTTCGGGTGGTGGTTCTCCGGCAAGCACCGGCAACTTTCCGGCGCTTTTTCCGCCCGAGCTGCAAACGGCCGGGCGAGTGGGCGCCAGACTGTATCCGGTGTCGTCAGTTCCGAAATGGGAGAGAAGGTCAGTGAGAAAAAAATGAACGCAAGAGCGAAACTGATCTGAAGTCACTTCAGCAGCCACTACTCGAGTGAATCCAGGGGTTGACTCGCCGCCGTCACGTGGGTGACGGCGGCGACAGCCTCTCGCTAGCGGTGTCGAGCGGGCAAGAGGCGAAGTAAACTGCCACCGTCTGGCGTTTCGTGTTCGGGTGGCGAGGGTCACGTGGTGTGCCGCCGGCGCGTTTCTGGTTGCCGGTTCCGCCGGCTCGGTTTCGCCGGCGATTGACCACCCGAATTCGCCATCAGTAACGCTATCGCAGTCAACAATCGATCTTGGGGTGCCAGTGGCCCTTTAACCCGCACCTACTGGAACAAGGCGCGCGGCTGGCACTTGTGTGCGATCAGTGAGGAGAAGTCAGCGTTCGCCGGGAACTCGCCTTTTCTAGATCCGCCTCGAGAGCCGGAAGCGGTTAGGGGCCAGCCAGATAACATATTATGTGCTAAACTGTAAACACGTCATCTAGCAACAAAAAAAAAAAAAAGAAAAAAAAGAACGTGGAAAAAAACGCAACAATAAAAGAGAAAGAAACAAAAATGTATTTCTGGAGATGAGATGATGCTCCCTCCTCGCACTCCCGGGAAGGAGCGAAGCGGCTTCAGCTGCTTCAGGGCTATTTCCAACGCGCTTTTATGTCTGGTACGGGCATCGGATTCAAATATAATTTCGATTTTTATTATCCCGGAGGTGAAATGAAAGACTCAACTTTATTTTTCTTCTCAGCTACGGACTACTTCAGTTTACCTTTATGTTATAAATGTAAATTGGGTTTATCTTTTCGTCTGTTCATATTTCTTGTTTATTTATTTCAGAAACCCTAAGGGCACAAGGGCATTACATAGGGGAGGGGTGTTGCTCTAAAATCAGTAAAAAAAGATATCCAACAGAAAACAACTATAATCTTTGTACGTAACGAAATATTGAGCTGCCTCAAAAATCGCACGGTGTAGCGAAAATGGCCTCGCAGCCGCGCTCCTATAGACGATTGCAAACATGGCATCTGGCCGCCGCCATGTTTCTGCTCGTGAGAGGAAGCACGTTAAATCGCAAGCCTGCCAAATCTATCTTCACGCGCATGCAGCACGTGCTTAAAAGCATAGGGCAGCACTCGGGACGCCGGGCTTGCAAACGTGTATAGACCTTTGCAAACATGGGTTCCCGACTGGTGCCCCACGTGCAAGCGCGTGCAGCATGCGCGTGAAGGTAGCTTTGGCAGACTTGCACTTGCACGTGCTTGCGCGTACGACCAAGAACATGGCGAGCGGCCAGAAGCCTTGTTTGCAATCGTCTATACTTCGTCTCCCCTTAGCATGGACTAACTGCGAAGGCTACGCAAGCGCGAGCGGCTAGCCTTGACTGCAGCACTCGCTGAACGAGCGCTCGTGCAGCCACCGTGGCTTTCACCAAAGCAGCTAGCTCGCGCTTTTTAGCATGCACGGCTAACAATAGTCCGTGCTAAGGTGAGACCACCGTGGGTGAGACGAAGTATTGTGTGTCTGCAATTTGTTTGTGTATGTTTTATTGGAGTTCAGCGTGCGAACTTGGACATAACATAATTTTTACGCTACCGTAAACACAGTATATCCCTTCGATATCTCAATTATGAAACTGGAAATCGTTCAGGATTGTATCTGGATTTCAGGTTTTTAGAAATTATTCCTTTGTCTATAATCTGGATTTCAGGTTTCTAGAAATAAATTTCCAGTTCCATAATCCAGAGAGCGAAAAGTTATACTCGGTTTTTCGGTTGGGTAGCTATGCGAAATATAACGCCGATTTTTATACGCTCAATTCCGAAAAGATGTGAAAAAAAAACACACACACACACACGCACAAAAAAAACAAAAAAAAACAAAAAAACACGGAGAGTTGAAACACGTGGCTGATGAGCACCAACGTCACGTGCCTGCCGAGCTTGGCAGCCAGCACTTACCCGGGACGAAAACGGGTAGTTCTCTCTGTCCTTGTGGGCCGGGGTCTCCAGTGCTGGGTCGGTAATCTCCGGAGTTGCCACCAGAGCCGTCACGTTCATGCACTCCTCGCATTTGGCTACAAAAGTGTCCTGCGGAAACGAGAGGGAGGCTTTGCGAGACGCCAACGCGCTGTTTACAAAGAAGTGGGCACCGGCAGCGGCCATGGGCAATGACTACCGACAAGCCTGGGGATCAATTTGCGAAGCATCCTCGACCGCGCACGGGAATATGTCGCGATGATCAAGTCAGACACTTTTCTGCAACATCACGACGGCTCTCGATACCGAAACTAAACGCGCGATGCCCGCCGGAAGGACAGCCCTCGTTTGACGACGGAGGGTCACGTGGTAAGGACGAAATTTGTGTCACTTTTGCGTCCCAGCGTATCGAAGCATTGACTTTTTGTTGAGTAGTTTGTGTTCAGGTGTTCTTTTTTTTTTTTGCTTGAATCGTACTTTCGATTTAAAGGTTTTTCATTGATTTCGCGCAGCCAAGCCAGACTAGTTGTCGCGGCCGCAAAGGTTACTTGTCGCTTTAGTTTGCCAGCCACGGAACACCAACTGCGATCAGCTCCGACGCGCTGGGACGCAAAATAGTGACACAAATTTCGTCATTAGAGGCTTTGAGAGACTCGGAGAGGTTCTGAGATTAGACACATCGAGCGTATGTGTGTGTTGGCGATGCAGGAAAAGGAAAAGAGGCAATCGTGGGTGGGGGCACCTCATAGGTCCGTCTGTCACTGCCTCTGGTCGAGCGTAGTAAACGCGGTGTAGCGCAGCACACGTATACTGATAGGTCGGAGAGATCGAGTGCCTGCTCGCCGGCCAATGAAAAGCGCACGGTCTGCGCTACGTTGCGCTCACTGCGCTCAACGTCGGAGTATAAGAGAGCCTGAACACGTGACCCTCCGGCATCACACGAGGGTTTTCCTTCCAGCGGGCATCGCGCGTTTGGTTTCAGCATCAACAGATTTCCAGAATAAAGCTTGACAAAAAATAACTCGAACTGCGTGCTGGATCCAGGATTTTTAAAAACTGGGCTGGCCTTCAACATTGGTTTCCTCCATTTCTTCATTATGAACATCTGCCCTAAAAGTTCTAATTAAAAAAGTAATTTGTGAATTTTCATTCATTAGTAATCCTCCAGTTGCATTTCTCGCTTGAACATAATATCCGCCTGACCATATAACTCACTTGTGCAGACCGCATTTCCTCCGATCACCCAACTTGGACAAAGGACTAGGCCGTCATGCCTTTCATCTCTTAGCACACTTTTAATTTTTTTCTCGATGCGAATGCGCATCAAGTCGTGCTGTTTAGTGGTAGACTGCTCCACGCCAATGCATGCGACTCAAGGTTAGTTTTTTTAAAAATTTATTTGTTACTGGCGAAAGTTTTTTGTTTGGTAGAAAGCTCTGTGTTCTTCTAAAGGAAACTGTGCCCTGGGCAATATTTTTCACGCGTTCCAAAGAGCTCAAATTGTTTTCAGATAGCATTGTCCTCAAGCACAATTGACGGATGTTGCGCCACTAATGAAGATTTGTTCACCCTGGCAGAATAACTGCATTAACTTTCTCAAAACTACCCCCGAGCTTCTTTGCACTAAAGAAAAGTTTTACCTCAGTTGCGAAAAGAATAAAATAAAAAAAGAAAGAAATGGAGATTGTGAAATGAAGTTGGCACCGCCTGCTTCATTTACTTCAGAACAACACGATAATCACTCGGATTATCGTATCGTTCTGCCTCCCCTGCCATTAGGAACCAATGTGCGCAACTCTGTGCTGCTGCACTGTGACGTGAGTGCTCGCCCATACAAGATAGGCGATTGCAGGGCCGAGATGGAACGTCTTGGTGTGATTGGGCACATCGAGGCGCTCGGCGCCTACCAAATGAATCATCTCTGGATGGTGATTTTTAAGACGGAGGAAGAAAAGCTGCGCCCGGTCACCGCCAAGCAACTGGAGGTAAAGGGCAAGCGTTGCGTCGTCGTAAACCCGGAGAACGCGGACGTCCACATGAAATTGCATTGGCTCCCCTTCCACGTAACAGACGAAACCGTCAGGAGGGCCCTAGAACCCTTTGGGAAAATTCGAGACCTGACGCGTGAAAAATGGAAGGCGGAAGAATTCACCGGCGTCCAGTCGACGACCAGATCGGTGCGGTTAAGCCTAAAGGAGGGCGTCACTCTAGAACGTCTTCCGCACCAGTTGAGGATTAATGGTGACAACGTTCTGGTCGTGATTCCGTGACGTGATTCGTTATGTCTACGCTGCAAAGGTACGGGACACATTCGACGACAGCGTCGTGTACCGCGATGCGACGAATGTCATCGCTTTGGACGCGAACGAGACAACTGCGTCCGTACCTACGCTACAGTGACGCAGGAAGTGGTGGCGGATGGAGATGGTGTCCTCAACATGGACGAGGAAGGGGCAGAGGAGGCCGTACGAGACGTCGAGAGGGAGGTTTCTGCCACAGCCCGTCCGAAAGAGGCCCCTGTCGATGTACAGAAAGAAGTGCACCCTTTATAGTTGGAGCCCGAGGGGACGCCGTGAAACCCGACCCTTCGCCAGCGTCGAGCAGCAGTCCTGTCGTACCGT
The DNA here is from genome assembly GCA_037355805.1 of Ixodes ricinus. Lineage (NCBI taxonomy): Eukaryota > Metazoa > Arthropoda > Arachnida > Ixodida > Ixodidae > Ixodes > Ixodes ricinus. The sequence goes on along the minus strand of JAZHYW010006456.1, from coordinate 195,814 downwards.
GCGACGTCCGAATGTATATATTAAAAGACGCGTAGAGGCCATCCAAGCCCCAAAATCGAAAGACACGAGCCAGGCCAGCCTGAGCGACGACAACTCCGACCTTAGCGACGCGAGTGAAACCACCATGCGGCCAGGGAAGCATCAGCACGCTCCGATTTCAATTGGCACAACAACATCACACGGAGGGAGCGCTTTAACCCGAAGCCGCGCATTCCGACGGAAGAGCCCCTCCGTAGGTCACTTATTTTTTTGTTTTTCGCTTTGCTCCCTGCTCATCTCTTGACAGTGTTCTCGTCGCATGACCTCGCCCGCACCCCCTTTTCCACAAAATGCGACCCCTCAGGTTTGCAACCCTCAATTGTGTCAGTCTTGTGGAAAGAAGAAGAAAGCAATGGGTGCTGGACAATATTCTGCACGAGCGTGTTGATGGCGCATTTTTTCAAGAGACCAAGATTGCCACAGACGGTCAAGTGGAGGAGAGCACGCGCTTTTTGATCGTCACTTGGTCATTTCCCTGTCGAGGGCAATTGGACAGAACGGAGGAACGGCGATAATAATTCGCAAGTGGAGAGGCATCGCAATCTGCCCCGAGCGGAAGCGAGACAGGAACGGACGTGTGTGCGCTGTTGAAATGCTGCTGTGGACAGCTTCACAAGCTTGTATCTGTGTATGCACCTAATGACGCGACTGAGCAGAGGGACTTTTTCAAAAACCTTCGCCAGTATCTCGACACACCTTGTCGAACAATTATCGCTGGCGATTTTAATTGTGTGCTGGCCGAGAGGGATTGCACGAAGCGGCTGAAAGCGGACGTCAGCCGGGCGGAACTGCGAAAACTGCGGCGGGACTTTGACTTGGTGGACGCTAAGGACAACGAGGAAGCAGCCGACCCAATGTACACGTATTGGAAAGGAAATTACCATGCTCGACTAGATCGTATTTCCCTCTTGGGAGAATTTTTAGCAACGACGCCTGTGTTAGAATTCCTATTCTTGAAATTCTCAGTCCACGCTCTGGTCACGGTAAAGCTGGGTAAACCTGTGCCGTGAATCGAGAAGTCCTCATGGTGGAGCGGCTGGAAGCTAAACGAAAGCCTCATTGAGGACGAACAACTCCGCACGGAGATAAAGGACCTCCTTGAGGGCAAAACGGGAGGTGCGCCCACGAACGCGGTAACCTGGGAGCAGTGTGGTACGCGTTCCTCAAGAAGAGGAACGAAAGCTCGTTCCTCGTTCCTTCAGATTTGCGGAACGCGTTCCCGTTACAAGTTTTATCTGAGAGAAAGGAACTCGTTCCCGGTACTGTTCCAAAAATTTAACCTATCGTTACTTAGACGTTACATTTGTGTTTTTGCTAATTACCATATTTAATTAGATCAAACAAAGTTTTTGTTTTATCTATCCCATCAAATGGCAACATACAAATTTGAATGCCGTGATAGAAGGATGCCAGGAGACAAAAAAGAAAAGCAAAGCTAAAGCAATGTTCTATTTGTTGAGTTATTTATCTTTAAAAATCCCAGCGTTTTACTATATCCATGTTTGTGGTGGGCGATTCAGACGAGCCAAATGTACTGTTCCCCTGGAAATTTGAGCGGTGTCAATTTTATTATTCTTTATTAAAGGGTTACCCCACGTTGCACGGACGTTTTACAACCTTCCACGTTTAATCTAACAGAGTCCTTTATTGGACCTTAACAAGAGCTGCTTTTCGATGTTGCTGTCTGCAAGACGATACGTAACATGAATGCAAAATAACCAACCATTACCTAGACACTGAATGTAGAACTCCCTAGAGTTGCCGAGCATGAAAGAAAAATAAATAAACCTTACTGGACATGTCCGATCGTCTTGCTTGACGGTGCACAAGTCAAGCATTGGTATGTTATGTCGCCATTGCCCTTGTCTTGGACAGGTTTGCACATTGTTGACAGCCATGGCCAGAGACAGTCCACTTGGACGTCGGCACTCATTGTGGCAGTTATCACTTAACCACAGGAGACAAGAGGAGGTCCGTTGATGCAGTCCCAAGAATGCGCGTCCTCGCCACAACTACCGGGCGCGTATAGTTGCGTCCTCATGGAGTAAAACCATGGGGCGAATGCGGGATCCCTGATTGGCCTTTTTTGAGGCATGTCACAAAGGCGCGCTCGCCGACAGCTACCGCTGAGTAACACCTCGCGCCATGCGTAAATGTGCGCCCGTGTTTCGCGCGTATGTACATGGATGCCCCCTCCTACATGGAGACGCCGCCTCGAGAGATTTGCTTGCTGGCTTTACGCGACCCAACGCTTAGCGCTCCACCACGCGGTGCTGGGGTTTGTATTCGCCGCCAAGCCTAACTGTTGTTTACCGCCAAATGTCGTCAGCCGCACGGCTCGTGTCACCTTGTAATGTGCCGCCGCAGATTGTTGCCACGTAGCGGCGTGAACGTGATTGGCCTTTTTTGAGGCACATTGCGCGGCCCGCCGACAGCTAGACATGCTATTGCGGCGGCTTTTTTCTGACTAACACACGCTCCTCCTGGTTTAGGCGGTAGAGAGAGGAGATGGAGCTCGTGGCATGGGTCAACGCGCGCCTATGTTTCGAGCGCACAAAGATACCGCCCCTGAGATGACCCATTCGCGCTCGTCGTTTGTTGTAGCTCGCCTGAATCCGAGTGTTACAAAGCGAGGACGCCGCAACATAAACCCTAGAATAAGTAACGAAAACGTAATCGCGATTCTGCTCTTCGTAATTATATTGTTATTATACTTTTAAAAGTTCCCTAAAAAGGAACGCCGTTCCTTTTTTCGTTCCAGGAAAAATGTAACGAGTTCCCGTTGCAGAATGGAACGGCGGCGTTCCTTCGTTCCTCCTCAAAGAAACGCGTTCCAGGAACGCCGTTCCTTGGAACGCCGTTCCGTACAACACTCCTAAGAGGAGCTGAAAGAGGACGTCAAGCTCAAAGCGTTCCGGCACAACCTGGAAAAAGCGGCGCGCGAAAGGGCGGATAAGCGCCGCTTGACGAAGACCGTAGAAATTTCTTTTCACGGAGGAAAACCGCTCCCCGGGACTCTGCACTCGAGGTATCCGCGATTGCAAGGGCAGAATTCTGGAGCTCCTCGAGATAGAGTACCGCGGCGCCATGGTCTGAAGCAGAACGCTGTTCCTCGAGAGCGATGAAGAGCCGAGCAAAATAATCAAGCCGAAGGAACGCCAGCCCTTTTCCCCTGCAACAAGATCGAGAAGCTCCAAGTAACTCCAACCCGGCAAGAAGAAATTGAAGACGCGTTTCTGCAGGCCTACACGGACCTGTTAACGAGAGTGGAAGACGACGGCGTTCTCCAAACGACTGGAGTGGCGCTGCCCAAGATATCCACAAAGGTCCGAGAACAAATCAAGTGGAAAATAACGGCATCAGAGGTCGAGGAGGCCATCAAGGAAGTAGCTCCGCGCAAGACGCCAGGAGTGGACGGGCTCGGTAGCCAGTTCTATAGAACTGGCTACCGAGCCCGTCCACTCCTTAGGCGGTAGAGAGAGGAGAGGGAGCTCGTGGCATGGGAACGTCTTGTATACAAGACGTTCTCAGCCCAGCTGTGTGTTATCCTGCGAGACGTGTACGCCGACGCACTGAAGCGAGGACTGCTGCCGCCACTCATGCGACGGGCGGTAACGGTGCTAATCCAGAGAAAAAAATTGAAGGGAACCCCGAAGGTCGATCATTTCTGGCCTATCAGTCTGCTAACAAGCGACTATAAAATCCTAGCCAAGATTCTGGCAAAGTGGCTGGAATGGGGTCTATGGGACGTCGTCGGGGAGCACCAGGCCTACGGCATCAAGGGACGGACCATCAGCACCAACCTGCACGGGATGCGAATCGTGTGCGAGGCAGCGCAGGTGTTCAAGCGTCCAGTGGCAGTGCTTCAGGTAGATCTGAGCACAGCCTTCGACCGGGTTCGCCATTCGCTCCTCTTCCGGCTCATGGAGGAGTGTGGGATCGGGGCGCGGCTGCTACGGTATGTGCAGCTGTGCTACCGTGACAGCACAACGCGGCTCCTGTTCAAGGGTAACAGGACGGCTCCCATCGCAGTTAGCCGATCCGTGCGACAGGGCTGTCCGATGTCGCCTCTCTGTTCGCATTGTAGCTAGAACCGTTGTGCAGGGCCATTATCGGTGAAGCGAGCATTCGTGGGCTGTCCCTGACGTCGGGTACGCTTAAAGTGCTCGCCTACGCGGACGACGTCACGGTGTTGTGCTCGCCAAGGACGCAAGTGCGTGCTGAAACCCAACACATCACAGACTTTTGCAGTGTCTTGGGTGCGGTGATGAAGACAGACAAAATCTGTCGGCGCCTGGCTTGGAGACTGGGACTTGAAACCGGAGCAGTTTCTCGGTGTCACCTGGACGACGAGCGTGTCAAACTATCTAGGACTCAGCTTGACCGCAGAGCAACTGAGTGGCCGATGTGGTTGTTTGGACATTAATCGCCTCAGAAGCAAGGTGCTTGACTGGCATGCCAGGGAACTCTCTTTGTTCAATCGCGCATTTATTTGCCACTCTTTTTTTCCCGACCGTTTGGTACGCGGCACAAGAGTTGCTGTGCTCCCAAAGGGACGTGGCGAAGGTTCATCTATTTTTTGCAACGTTTATGTGGGACTCGTGTTTTGAATGCATGAGCCGTGACAACCTCTTTGTAAACCAGAAGAAAGGGGGCTTGGGTCTTATAAACGTAAAACTTATACTGAAAGTACAGCGTTTCCTCTTTTTCCGCGATCAAGGCAATCCCTCGGAATTTCTGCGTTTAAAGAGCTAGGAGGAAGCGTTTTAGGGTCGTGGCTCGAGGGAGACACTGGGGACTTCCGGGCACGTGTTTTGAAGTTCTATCGGGGAATAGCAGAGGCGAAGGAATTTTTCCGAGCTCGCGTTTTCGACGAGTACCTGCAGAAAGTAAAAAAATAAAAAAAATATGACCGCATCTCCACGTGGTAAATGTTGTTCATTGGGGCGAAGCTCTCGTGGTGCTGATGATACTGATTTTATTGTTCATAGGTAGTGCTGATGGCGCTGATTTTTTTTTATTGCTCATAGGTAGTGCTGAGTTCCGGGTTGCGTTTCGACTTCATAATTACTGCTTTATGGTCGGCGAAATGCAGAGCCAGTGGTTCTTCTAGCGGATCAGCTTGGATCCGCTAGAAGCCGTGGGAACGCATCTCCACCGCTTAAGTCAACGGTCCATGTCAGAACGAGAATGAGTGGTATGGAACCTGGTTATAAACGCATTTGAACATTTGACCGCAGCGCCCTCTCGTCTATAAGCGTTGAGCCAATGCATGCGAAGTTTAACGCGATTATATACGCATTTGACCGAAGCGCCCTCTCCTGTATAGACGTTCAGCGGCTACATGCAACGTTTCATCCATGACAGAAACCCCAGCTCTTGAGTTACTACCACATCTCAGAGCCCCCTACTCGTCCCGCAGTCGTGGCCGAGTGGTTAAGGCGACGGACTAGAAATCCATTGGGGTCTCCCCGCACAGGTTCGAATGCTGTCGACTGCGCAAACATTTTTTTCTTTTTATGTGAGCACGGACGCCTGCCGGAAGGATGGACGGACGGACGGACGGACGGACAAGGCTAGACCCTAAGGAGCTTCGCCCCTAATAATGACCGCATCTCCACGTGGTGAATGATGTTTATTGGGGCGAAGCTCTGGTGGTGCTGATGATACTGATTTTATTGTTCATAGGTAGTGCTGATGGTGCTGATATTTTTTTTATTGCTCATAGGTAGTGCTGAGTTCCGGGTTGCGTTTCGACTTTATTATTACTGCTTTATGGTCGGTGAAATGCAGAGCCAGTGGTTCTTCTAGCGGATCAGCTTGGATCCGCTAGAAGCCGTGGGAACGCATCTCCACCGCTTAAGTCAACGGTCCATGTCAGAAAAAGAATCTGTGGTATGGAACCTGGTTATATACGCATTTGAGCATTTGACCGCAGCGCCCTCTCGTCTATAAACGTTGAGCCAATGCATGCGAAGTTTAACGCGATTATATACGCATTTGACCGCAGCGCCCTCTCCTGTATAGACGTTGAGCGGCTGCATGCAACGTTTCATCCATGACAGAAACCCCAGCTCTTGAGTTACTACCACATCTCAGAGCCCCCTACTCGTCCCGCAGTCGTGGCCGAGTGGTTAAGGCGATAGACTAGAAATTTATTGGTGTCTCCCCGCACAGGTTCGAACACTGTCGACTGCGCAAACATTTTTTCTTTTTATGTGAGCACGGACGGACGGACGGACGGACAAGGCTAGACCCTAAGGAGCTTCGCCCCTGAAAAGAAATTTCTTTACTCGGAGTGAGTGGGGACCAGACTTTTACGTAGTTCAACTACTCTACTCAAGTTACTGTAGTTTATCTACTTTTCTGAGTAGTTAAGTAACTTTCAATTACATTTTTATTTCGGTAATTAGTAGTTTACTTTAATTACTTTTTTCTAGTAACTTCTACTCAAGTTACAAATTACTTTCGAATTTTAGTGGTTGTTTTGCCTGCAAAAACATTCCTGCACAAAGGAGATAAGATGTTGAAAGATCAGCAGATATTTGCAAAGAGGGGGGAAGCATGTGGTGTAGGAAGGGGGGGAAGGAAGTGGTCTGGTGAATCCAAAAAACCCCTAAAACATTCACAAGCGTCCCCGCCCCCCCCCCCCCCCCACACACACACACACAAACACTGCAACAACACTGCTACGAGGCGCGGGGAGCGAACAGACACGACACAAGAGAGCCCGAGTAACTGCGGGATTAGCGCCGAAGACTGGCGTTTCTCTGTGTCCCGAAGCTGAAGGAGACTTGACCCATTTGAAGAAAGGGCTGGTCCCCGCTCCTTCCAACGTAGAAACTCTCGCCCATTACAGAAGGTGCAGACACTGCATCCTCACTCAAAGGAGGCAACGAAATGCAGCACCTGCTCTGAAACTCATGTGGTGCTCCCGTAGTTAGTGCTGTAGAATCGCGTGAAAGGGCAATGCAAAGATGACCTTTTTGCGTTGCCTTTCGTCCCAAAACTCAGAGTACGCAGATCTTCAAAAATTTATAGATCGTTTGAGAAACCTGTAGTAATTCCCCCAACGTTTTTATATAAAAAGTAATAAACAAGCATTGTTGGGAAGTACTCTATGTACATGGTACTTAAAGTACTACTGTTTAAAAAAATTTACTTTACTTGAAATAAATTTTCTGAACATGTACTTGTATTTTACGAGGAAGGTAAAACTCCCGTATTCAATGTACAATCCCCGAATTTGAAAAAAAAAAAAAAAAACTATGGCGGTATCGTCGTGTGAAAACGCGCTATTTCGAGACCAATGTAAATAAGTGCCTTATAATTTGATTGTGTCAAATGGCTCGTCGGTGACAGTAAAACAACTACTCCGTGGCGATTTGACCTTATACAATATTTGCTGCCATTTCCGTAAAAAAAACTGATGCACCTCCGATTACCTCTGGAGCAATGCATACCAGTTAAAAAACACTGTATAGAGAATGGAATGACATCATGAATGATTGTATTAAACGTACATGTACTTTACCATGATATATATTTTATTTATAGGACGTGATTTCAAGTGCATTGCACCCGGTGTACTTACTTTACTTGAAGTACATAACCTCTCATTTACTTTGTGCTTCAAGTACTTTTTAGATGTACTTTACGCAACACTGTAAACAAGCAAACACTGTCTAAAAAATCAAGCTCAGACAGTGCTAAACCTCAAGGTACAAATGACACATTCGCAGTACATCATTGACCAAACAAACAAGAAAGTACAAAACAATTAGGCACGCAGAAGCAGAACCAGCTATTAAAGCATTTCTTTGAAAAAAAAACAAGCCGATTCATTTTTGGCTAGCTCAATTTCGCTAACGGAGCAAAACCTGTGTACTTTCTTTTTACTATAAAAAATCATATAAAAGTAACTTGAAAAGTAACTTCAAAAGTAATTCGCTACTTTTTTACGGTAATTAGTAATTTACTCAATTACTTTCTATTTGAGTAATTTCTACTCTACTCAAATTACTTTTGACGTTGATACTCAGTAACTTAACTTAAATACTTTTTTTGAGTAACTTGTACATGTCTGGTGGGGACACACTGCCCCTCCCCCCCCCCCCCCCTCTATCGCAGCTTTACGGGAAGTGCGGATAAAGCGGATGTAGTTCGTCGCTTACGTAGATACCATGTCAGAACGGCAGTCAATAAATTTTTTCTACGCTTCCAATTCGAAGTGGTGCCGGTCAAGACGTGGCTGGTGAAAAAAGGCTTCTTTGAACCGTGGTCAAACAATTGTGCGTTGTGTCCGTTGCCCGAAACACTTGATGAGCATGGGTTTCTTTACTGTACGAATGCGGAGATTTTTCGGGCAGAACTTCGAGCAGTGGTGCAGATAAATCTTTACGTAGAGTGGAAGAGCGCGAAGTTTCTGCTTTTCGGCGACAGTGCGCAGAGCAGGGCATGGGAGCTGCTGGCCCTCCTCGGTCTATATGCTCTGTGGCGGTCGAAGACGGATCACTTGGAGGTCCGAGAGGGATCCAAGCCCGGGTGGCACCACTTCTGCGACGGCTTTCAGTACGTGAGGAGCCTTCTTGAGGCGACGGAGCTACAAGGGCTTGAATGTTGGTTGCTATTTGGAGCGCCTTTGCATAACCGCGCTCTAAAGGCTCAGTGGTAAATAAGAATTATCGGGCCACTGCGCGAGTGGCTGGGGTGGATGTGACGCTACAGAGAATTGATCGAGCGAGATACATTTTGAATCTGTGTGTGAATCACGGTCTTCGCCTGTCAAACAGTGCTCACTGGCATGAGAAGTGTAGGGCAACCAATGTGATCATTTTAAAAATTTGTAAATTGACATTCTTTTAATAAAAAAGTTGAAAAAAAGGGGATTGGTGACCGAGTGGGCTAACGCACACCAGCTCGGAGTACGTGGAGCGAAAGCTCGCACTGCAGAACCCAGGATCCTGCGCTCAATCCCCACCCCTGCCCGTTTCGATCTGGATGAGCATCGTACCGGCGTGTGCACGGTCGTGTCTCACTACTCCGTGGTGCACGTTAAAGACCCCAGTCTAGCAGTTGTGCTGCACTGGCTAAATTTCTCATCTACAGCTGGGAGACTCCTCGCCCATTGAGGCAAACCAAGTTGTATAAACATACACACAACCCAATTTCTTTTTCTCCAGTGGGCAGATCGGCAGCAGCGCCGCTACAACGTCTTCCAAGTTGTTGGTTCTCTCTGTACAAGCATGTCTTGATGTTAACGTATGCTATAGTTATCACTGGAACGACCGTTTCTTACTACTGATGCCATGCCCACACTTTTTGCAGCCTTATGTTGATTCATGTGTTTTTTTCATTCGATAATTGCTCTGTTTTGATGACACATAGTCATATCCTGGTTCCATGAGTGCGGCGTAGTTGGCTTAGTTTACACGAATGTTACCTCTGAAGTAGCTTAATTCTAGATCACAAAGCTTCGAGACAGGCCAACAAGTATGAGTTTCATTGACAAAATAAAGCAAAACCAAAATGCCATCAACGATGAAGGAACCAATATTGGAGAACGGCTTTGAACGGCTGAAAACAATGCAGACGCTGTAGAGAACGAAATACAAGCACTAAGAAAAGAAAACGGAGACCAGAGGAAAACAAATGTCGCACTACGTTCTCGGCTCGATGAAATGGGAGACCGATGAAGGCGAAATAACGTGCTTTTCTACGGGATTCCTGACGGTGCAGCCGAGACCTGGACGCAAGCAGAAGAAATTATTAAAAAAGTTATCAGATTATTTCGATCGGAAATGAGCAAACTTATCTGGCAACTCACCGTCTTTTGTCATCGAGCTTGCTCCTAGGCTGGGGCAATTTTAGGCCAACAAGTGCAGACCCATTCATTGCTAAGTTTTTATGTTTTAAAACAAACGACCAAGTGCTGCAACTAAGGGCTAAGCTTAAATTATTTAACATTGGTGTTGGCGAGGATATTTTTTTTGCGACACGTTTGGTGGGCAGGAATTTAGTCGAATTTGGAAAATCGCATGGTTTCACACACTAGCTTAACTTTAACGAATTGTTCCTAAACGATAAGCGTTACATTTACGATCATGAACTGGGCCAAGTCTCGGAACTGGCTCGCCAGCATGCCTACCGTTTTCCTGTACAGCGCACTTCGATATCCGAGAGTCGAACTGTTCCAGATGAGCAGTCAGCGAGGGGTAGTGGTCGTCGCGATATTTTATTCACGACCTACTGTAATCCTGACCGGCCTACAGAAGAGTGCTAGCGAGCGCCTTGTAGTACAGCCCGCGGCCTCTGCGTTTTGTCACCATATGACTTCGCGGTGCTACGCAAAGGTCATCTTGGTTCCTAGGGTATCTGCACACCAATCGAAGGCTCACAAGGCGCGGAGGCGTTGTCTGGTCCTTCCTGACCTGCTCTCTTTGCGGGCATTGCGGCATCTCTCCAGGCTCGTTAGAATCGTCAATCAGTGGGCGCTTGACAGATTCGAATCGTCACTAGAAGCGCCGGCTGGCAGCACAGAGCCTAATTATGTGTGATCCGAGATCGCGCCTCACTTCTATGATGGCCTCTCTTAAAATAATCTTCGTGTGTATCATCATTCAAAATGTAAGGTTCATTCTAGGATGCTGTTATCGTTCACCTTAATGTGCCGTCGACTTCACCGATAAACTACATGATGTGTTAAATACAATTATAACGCGTTTTACTAATAAACCGCTACCGCTATTGGGTAATTTTAAGTTTCATAAGATTGTTTGGGACTCGGGTTGTTCCTATCCTGATCTTCTGTCACTTGAGTGTACGAACTTTTTGAGTGTAGTTTCCGATTTGTCTCTTTAGTTGACACGCCAAAACAAATAGCGGCTTCTGCATATAATATTTTGGATCATATTTTAACTACTATGCCTAGTCTCATAAGTACAATTACTTTTCTTTCTGTTCTTAGTTGCATATGTATTTGACATTTCCTTTGAGCTTTGCTAGAAATCGGAAAAAAGTGATTCGCTACTATAGTTGAGCCAATTATGATGCGATTAATGTGGATTTATGTACTTTTTATACTTTTAAAATAAATAACCTCGCTTACTGAAAGCTACTGCATACTCTTAAAAATTTTTATTGTAAATTTTGATTCGATATCTTTCAATAGAGTTCTGAGACTTTCTAACAAGAAACAAACATACAAACTTGAAAGTATAAAACAGCGAGGACGAGGACGGGAACAGGACATCTTTCATGAAAGATGTCCTGTTCCCGTCCTCGTCCTCGCTGTTTTATACTTTGAAGTTTGTATCCATTAACCAACACGCTCGTTTTCAATTGTATCTAACAAGAAGAAGCGTTTATTTAAAGCCGTGAAAGGGGCTGTCTGTCCAGTTCACTGGTAGAAGTATGCCACTGCTGCTGAATGTTATAAAAATGAAATGTCTAATGCCAAACTTCACTTCTTTAATCAATCACTGCCATTTATGCAACGAAATAATCCTCGATAATTTTGGAATGTTATGTCCACCCGCGATAGGTCATCCATTATTTCACTTCAAACAACAGGTAACACTCAGATTGACAAATCCGTGGGTGCTTCCATTTTTCATGAAGTGTTTGTTACATATTTTTAATCCATACAGTAACGTACCACTTCGGCTTATCATGTTAACACTTTTTCATTATTGAACCATGTTGTTGGTGACCCCAACGGTTTTTTTAGAAGTTTTAAATAATCTTAATCTATCTTCAGTAAATGGTATAGACAAAATCAATTAAAAATTCCTTAAATTGACAATTCAATACTCTTCTCTCATGCTTTCGATTTTATGCCAACCATCATTCGACGCCGCTGTTCTACGAAATGACTGGAAAATTGGAAAAGTAATTCCTCTTGACAGAGCTGGTAATAAGCAGTCCCCTAATAATTACAGGCCCATCTCATTAACTAGCATTCCTCGTAAAGTCTTCGAACACATCATCTACCACAACTCATTGCCTTCTTCGAATCATAACTCTTTTTTTTTATCTGAACATTAATTTAGAAATAACTTTTCTTGTGAAACACAACTACTCAGGATCAGTAATGACTTTCGTGTTGCTCTCGATCAGAGATTCGAGATGTACCGAATTTGTTTTACTTTGCAAAAGCATTGGGCAAGGTATCACAAAATCTTCTGGATAAACTAAGTTGAACATTGCCCTTAGGTTTTTAATATGATTCTAGCATTTTAAACAGACCGTTCGGAATTTGTAAATTGTAATGGCATTAACTCTACCCTAACATCTGCTTCTTTCGGCGTACCTCAAAAGTCCGTTTTAGGTACTTTGCTTTTTCTCATTTATATTAACAACCTTCCCAGCATTCTCTCCTCCTCAATCAAATCATTTGCTGACGACAGTGCTATCTGTCGAAAAATCTACAATGACTCTGACTCCAATCAATTACAGTATGATTTTGATTCTATTTTTAAATGGTGTGAGATTTGGTCAATGGAACTAAACATTAACAAGTATAAACGAATGCGCATGGCCCGCAAGGTTAGTTTTACTTCTACGTATAACCTTAATAACACAATACTAGAGCTCGTCGACGTTTTATAAGGTTCCAGGAGCGAACCTAAATTCCGATCTTTTTAGGAACCGACATATTAATTATTTGACCAATAACGCTGACTGCATGCTTGGTTATCTTAAAAGTAATTTTTCTTTGGCCCCTTCATTGTTAAAACAATTTCTTTATCAGACATCAGTGCGGTAAAAGCTTGAGTTTGTCGTCTCCATCTGGGGTCCCGGCAGCGCCTACCTTATTCACTCGCTTGAGTTCATACAGAAGAGATCCGCGCATTTTATTCTGACTTTTACAATATTCCTAGATTTTCAGAAATTGCGCTCTTAAGCAATTTGAGAGCGACAATGGTAATAACCCACTTGAAATCCTTCTTTGTGAGACACGGTAGTACGGAAGTAGGCTTCAGCGATGATGGTCCAAAATTTCGCAACTTCCAAGTCTCGTAATTTCAGAAGTTCGTTGAAGGTTGGTGCTTCGAACACAAGACATCCAGTCCACGATACCCTCAAAGTAACGGCTTCGTGGAAGCTGCTTTCGGCATCATAAAACGAAGCCTCAAGAAGACTGGTGAAAGCTACGTAGCATTAAAAACCTACCACTCCACACCCTTAGGTAACGGCTACAGCCCATCGGAACTACCTATGTAACGAAGATTACGTACTTCGCTACCGGCAGCTGATTTCGTGCTTCAACCAAAACAAGTCGACACAGATCAGATAAATCTCTGGGAAGAATCAAGTAGAAAGCAACAAAAATGTAACTACGACTAGAGACGTGGTGCCCACCACCTCCAATCTTTGAAGACAGGGGATGGATAACCGATCGGCGTGAAACTGAACTAGTACGGTCCCCGACGGATACTCCTACTCTGTCGACACAAAGTGGAACCTACGTCGGAATCGATTCCACCTGGTGCCAGTATCAGTAGTACGCAACACGCCTGACCTCTCACCCCAAACTACAACGGCAATAAGAACACCAGAGCCGCCCTGTTGGAAGTCACACTCAGACCATGTGATGACCCGAAGTGGAAGGATGATCAAACCCCTAATCCGTTTCAGCCCATAATGAAAAGGCGGATGATGTGCTATGAGCTGGGTCATCATTAGAGGAGCGCGAGTTAGACGACGACGTAGATGACGACGTAGACGACGGCGAATCTCGAGAAATTCCAATAAACCGAAGGACACCCGATGGAGGCTCGTATGTGATCGTGGACGCCTGACATGACAACATAGGTTAGAGGATATTCTAATATCATTTCGAGATTTGAATGTGAGTATTTTTAATGTAAAGTGCAACTCCCCCGTGCCATGTATACAAGAACGTTCCATCTTGTTGCGTTTGACCGACTGATATCCAGATATATTTAAGTCGGCATTTGTGTTGTTGCTAAGCCATGTTTCAAAAGAGCTATAAAGTGGAAATCATGTTTTAGGGTATATAGTCAAAAAGATTGTCAAAATGATTGCTCAAGCTTTAGATGAAGCACCGACAACTCAAATGACAAGCGTGTGTCTGGAAAATAGGTTTGGTTCAACCAAATATACCCTCATAATGAAATTAAAAAAAAAATATAATGACACAGAAATAATTAGGAACTAGACAGAAACACTCAAGTCATCATGGGAAACGATATTGTGGATTGTGTTTCCATTGGTTTTCCTTGCTTTAATTATACATTGGTCGGTGCGCAAGTGCATCCACTCTTTTCTTTTTCAGGCGTAGCGCCTCAAAGAAAAGCTTTTCGTTAAAAGAAAAAAAATGGTTCATAAAAAAACAAAATAAACGAGGTAGTCTATGCAGGTTGAAATCGTCGGTTTTTAGCCGCGCTCGGTCTCCTTTCTTTTGAAAGCCATTACTGACATTCCTGAAGAGGAATTTCGCTATCATGTTGGGAGCGTTTGGTTGACTTGAGGTGGGAACCCGATCGATGGTGTAAATGTCTGTTTGAGTGATTGGACAGTTAATGCGTTTTTCAATGTTAGAATCACTCCGAGATTTTCGCTCGGGTCGTTGGGAACACTGCGGATTCTCACGTTGTTTAGACGTGAGTACAGACTTGTACGTAATCCGTTACAAGTAACAAAATTACTTGTAATCCCTTACATTTATCAGTAATTTAGTAACGGAATAATTACATATTGTCTAGAGTAATTTTAAAGTAATTCCCTTACAGTTTTTACGTAACGGAATCCTTGTAATCCGTTACTTTTTTTTCATGACCAACCCCCCCCCCCCCTTCCTTCTAAAGAAAGGGTTCCTTTTATTTCGGTAAAGTCGAGCGTATTGACACTGTCACGCGAATTGACCAGCGCAAAGGGAAACTTGGCGCTCTTCAATTCCGCAAAACCTTTTTTTTTTTTGCAACACCAAGCCTTTGAATCTATTTTTTTTAGAGCCTAGCAACAATGTCAAAAAATCTAAATAAACATTTCTACAAAAAAAAAAAGGGGGGGGGGCTGGAGCAAGTTATATCCGCTTTTTTTAGTCCCTTTGTTTGTTTGTTTGTTTGTTTTTTGCGATCGAAGACGGAGAGAGGAGGACACCAAGTGATTGTGTGCCTCTTCGAGAAGCTCGAGGTGGTAAGTGCACAGAAAAAAAAAATTAACAATGTCCTTCTCGGTTATAGTGACAACGACCATTTTCATAATGTCACAACACGAGACAACGCTCCGTCTACCCTAAAATCCACTAAAAGAGATGTGATAATATGTGAAGGTGTTATTGCCACAAGCATCCTCGTTCGTTGCTGCACACCTATTATCTTCTTTCCTGTTTTAAAAGCCTACTTCCTTTTTTGTAGTCCAACTTCTAGGGTTGGCCCACTTTATTTGTTGTAGGAGCCTTCATGTGCGCTTTAATTTGTTGTTCCAGCCAGGTTATCTGCATCTCAGTCACCCTTTTTGTAAGTCAGCTTTTTGCGAGCACTTGGAAAATGGTAATAGTTTTCCTTTCTCTTCTTCCTGTTTGGCCCCAGCAGGACGCATCTTGTCTCGAGCAGATATTTTTACAAATAAAGCATAATGGTGGCTGACGTAGACTTGATATTCTGGGCTTGAGGAGAGAGTGAAACTCTTGAGTAGTGCCCTAGCGCGGCTTACATAGTACTCTGCCCTTCGCTGCCCTTAGCATCAGCGGACGTCTATCTGGAGAACACCGGAGTAAACTACAGTCGGTTTGTGCTCCTTGCGTTTTTGAACGGCACCAAGAAAGGTACACACGGCAAACGTGCGTTAACATTTTCTTGTTTTAACCGACGTTCCAATTAATTGTTATGAGTGTCCTTTTTTATTACTTATATTTATATACTGGAAACCTTTTTTTTTTTTCACCAACGTCTCAACCGAGGTTCCACC
Source organism: Ixodes ricinus (assembly GCA_037355805.1). Lineage (NCBI taxonomy): Eukaryota > Metazoa > Arthropoda > Arachnida > Ixodida > Ixodidae > Ixodes > Ixodes ricinus. The sequence goes on along the minus strand of JAZHYW010006456.1, from coordinate 179,839 downwards.
TAACCAGAACCAAAGGAAGAGGAATATCGAGTGAAACCTTATTTAATATTTAATTATCACCTTACTGTTACAACTATGTTTTGCTATTGTCTGGCAATATATGTCGGTATAGAAAGATGGACATAAATCAATTCTTATTCTAGTTTTGGCTAGATGTATGATGACTTCCACAGCTTCGCGATTTCGACAATGAACAATTTTAGTAGATCGATCCGATGACTCCGATAACGACACCCGATACTCAGCCGCCGCCTTTGCGCATGCATCATATCGTTATCCGGGACATCGGAGGTATCGGAACGATTTACTAAAACTCTCGATTATCAGGCAACGGCTGCAACGACGAAGCTTTGCTCTATCTTCGAGGTAAATAGTACTTCCATTGCTTCGCTGAAGAAGCTCAATGCACAGGATGAAGTATTCGTGAGGAACAATATGGCACTCCCATCCAGTGCCTCAGTTCAGACGGTGTTCAGCGTAGCAGTCGACATGTTGAGTAAGAAATAAAGCAAAATGTCTGACGAGACTTCCGACAGTCAGCTGTTGGTCAAAATACTCAAGGTCATTAAATGGAACAGGTTGCAACAATAAGATGTTGAATAACCGTCTTCCCTTTGTTTCTTACTTGAGGCCAATAATGTTGAAAGTAACGCCACGAAAGTAACGGATTACTTTTTGGGGTAACGGTCAGTTACTTTTATGGGAGGGTAATTGTAATTGTAATAAATTACAATTTAGCCTTGAGTAATTGTAACTGTAAATCCTTACTATTTTTCAATAACGTGTACAAGTCTGCGTGAGTTCTCTTCGAGCTGAACGACCTGTGTTTGAAGGATTGTGTTGTTCGTTTCTAAAAGTTGATTGTTCTATTTTAGTTGAGTGTTGTCCTTGATCAGACTTTCGCAAAAGTGGTTTGTCGCGAAAAAAAAAAAAAGAGATGAATAGGTTTCTTGCTTCAAACACTGTTCGGCTCCTCTGCTGTGTGGCACCCTAAGTATCGCTCCTTCGCCGCCCTGTTGTTCGTCTTTCATTTGAACATGTATGTGCCTTCTTTTGCCAGTCACTGAACTTAGCCAGTCGGGAGAGCCAGCAGTATTGTGCTCCAACACTCATGTAGTCTGAATGGCAAAAAACGAAAAGTGTTAAGCAAATCTAGTGCCACGCTTTCTGTACGTACTATCGGAAACAATATGGGCGTGAACGCGCCTCCGCGTGTCGCCGCTACGTGAGGCGCCGCCCTGCGGCGCCGTTGTGAAGTTTTGCGCATGCGTGTAAAAATCCTGTCGCTGTTCTCGCTTTGACTGTTAACCCACGTCTGTCGTCTGCTATGCGCGCGCTGGCGGCCGCTCGCGCTGTCGTCTGCTATGCGACTCGTGTGTTTCCGTTGCCACTCAGACAAACGACTTAACATGATTAAGGAGTTTCTTGTACGATAACGCAATGCCCACATTTGATACGTGATAAGTAGCTGGCTTCTTCCATTGGGTCAAGATACAGCGATAACATGCAAATAGATTGAAGACAAAATATCTGCAAAGCTTAGCGTTCAACTACGGGGAGCCCGGAAAAATTAAGTTGAGTGAAAAATGGCTAGAGTTCCTGACGACGAACGGGTCAACATAGTTGAGCTGTCCCTATGTTTCCGTTCCATTCCTGTTTCCAAGTTTCCTGTGTCCAGAAAGGACGCAGTATGAGCACTCTACTAATAAGCCTGTCGAGCCCATGGCCGACGGCATAACAGATGTTTTCACGTGTTCAAAGAATAAAAGCTTTGGGTTTCACTGAAGACTTTCGTGCAAACACAGGGCCAGAGCAAAACCAGGGCAAACACAATTCGCGTAGGAAGCGCGGGTGTCCGCCGGAGCACGCAATATTGTGCGGCAGACGACAACACGAGCGGCCGCCAGCACACACAGGAGTCGCATAGCAGACGACAGCGCGAGCGGCCGCCAGCGCACGCATAGCAGACGACAAACGGGGGTTACCAGTAAAAGCGAGAACAGCGACAGGATTTTTACACGCAAGCGCAAAACTTCACAACGGCGCCGCAGGGCGGAGCCTCAGGCAGCGGCGACACGCGGAGGCGCGTTCACGCTCATATTGTTTCCGATAGTACATTTAACAATTGTGATGACAGATGTCACATCGCCTCACTAGGTTGCATTCACGCTCTATCATGCCCAGCATACGGCGGTATGCCACGATTGGGACTTGTTGCTGCCCTATTGAAGAGCTTTCGATGCACTCGGTGAAACTAAAGTCACTTTAGGTGGAACGGCCATAGTGCTTTTGGGAGACCTTTCAAAGAATCATCTTCGAGAATCAACAAGGAACTAAGCGCGGTCATTTAGTGATAAACGAATATCCTCTAATACGAACCTTCACGTTACTAACACGACCTCTCGAAAAGTACCAAGCTATAAGTACCTTGGCGTAACATTTTCTGATGGCCTAACTTGAAATACTCACTATAAGACTATAGTGGCTAGCGCTTGTAAATCTTTCGGATTTATTAAACGCAACCTATGCCTGTGTGAAACTGACTGCATATAAAACTTTCTTTAGATCCAAATTAGACTGCGCTAACTTTATTTAGGGGCCCAGATAAAGCATATCTCATTGACAAACACGAATCAGTTCAAAATAAAGCACCTCTTTTCATATCACACGACAACTCATGGACGTCAAGCATAACTGTACTAAAATCAAACTGAAAAAAATACTAAACTTGCTCGTCTTGTAAAGTTTTAGAAAATTTACAATTCTTCTTCCTTTGTTCCTGACAATTACTCATCTGCTATCTCATATCAACTTCCATGGTGTCCACAACTTGAAACTAATAAATTTTAATATTCCCTTTTTCACTAGCTATCATTGACTGGAATTTTCTTCCTGAAATAATCGTACTCGAAACTAATCAAGCTAGATTCGGTGACCTTTGAAAGGCACGCCTCACAAGCGTTTTCCATTAGTCATAATATGTATTTAATATCACTTTTTTTCCTTTTTACATGACCTGTGTAATATGTCTCTTGTTCATCATTACAAGAACTGTTATTCGGAAACCATCAGTGTTAATTTTTTGTAGTAGATTCCCCTCATTCCTCTTTCGTGGAATGAACTTCACAGAAGTGCCTCCCTAGTGAAACATCTTATAAGAATCTTTTTGGTCCAATGCTCAAATAAATTCATATAAGAGCGTCTAAGAACCTTATAAGAAGCATATAGAAACAATATAAGATCATATAAAGTTATAAGAAAATCTTCAGCAGTTCGTTATAACTTCTTATATACTCTTGTATGGTTCTTGAATGATCTTAAATGATCATATTTGATCATATTCGTTTATCGATCGGACCAAGAAATTTCTCATAAAATAAGATTTTTCACTAGGACTTTGAGGATTATTACACTTAGCTAGAAGGAAATAACCCCCCCCCCCTTCCCAAACCCAAAGGCAATTCACCTTTCTAAAGCCCGATGAAGTTAAACATGCTTTGATGCACCCATATTAACCATTTCGGGCACCATCCCGTTCTTCAAATCACGCAATGACTTGCCCATAGAAGGGACGTACGTCTTTTCTTCTGGCATCACCTATATAATGAAACAACAATAAATGTATCATCTCAAATTGGGCTTCGTTTCTCACCTTTGTTATGAGGAACCAGGCAAACTGCCAATTATTCCACTTATTGACGTGAGCCTGGAAAGAAATCAAGACGCGATAAGCGATTGTAATGAAACAAGGGAAACTGCCATCCTATCATGTTCTAGTCAATCAGAAACTAATGGCACCCATGTTGCAAATGTTTGATGAGTGTCACGGCCCGGAAAGTATGGTAAAACGTTCATCCACTGCAAGAGTAATGAACGACGTATGATTTTTACAGCGAAGCTGTTATGTGCTAGGATCTCGAAGAAAATGCGTCCATGGCTGTTCACAAAAAGCTCCCGTTTAAACGGCGCCCCTTCGCTCCGATTGGTCGTGGCAAGTATAAATAAAAAGAGGTGGCAACCCGCGGGAGTCAGCCTTCCTTGGCATTATTAAATAGTGAGGTCCTGATCCCTTGTTATCATCTACGGTCACCGACTTAGCACAGCAGATCGCTGTGACGAGGCTGAGGGCAAAAAGCGCCGATCTAACTTTCTTTCTTTCGCTTCCGCGGTGCTGATAAAGAGACTTGGGCTCAATCCAAAAAAACTGTCCTCGAGGTGTGCCTCGAAAAATTGGGTTTAAAACTTGCCCATAGTGACCATAAAGCAGTGATCACTTTTGTCACTAAAAACTAAATAAAAACAAATAAACAACGAAGCCGTGTACGTGTCTTCATTGCAATCATATGTAAATCGTTAGATGTCGTATAGTTGTCGTAAAGTTGTCGTAAAGATAACAGCCTCGCTCGTCCTCTATCATCACCTGAAATGAATGAGCTCAACAATGTTTTATTTATTCTCTGCTCGTTTTGATGGAAGAGTGAGATTAACACCTGTTTGATTGCAATCATTTTGGTGTCCCGTCACCATGCAAAAATATTATTATAGGACACTGTCATAAAAGCTTCTTGTGTGAGTGTGTGGCTTGATCTTGAGGAATATTGGCACGCACGTGCCCTCGCGCAAATTAGACCGTAGGTGACACTCGCTCTAGTTAAGAGCTTTGACGTGCGTCGTACACCAAACACGAAACGGAGAAAATGCCTCTGCCATTCATTCACCATGTGGTCAAAGCTACCCATGATTGCAAGCCTTGCAAAGTTAATTTCGCGTGCTTGCACACGTGGGGTACCAGCCAGGAGTGTATAATTGTATAAATGCTACATCTACCTTGTTATGACTCATGAGAAGTGCTGAAGAAGAACCCGGGAACAAGAGCATAACTCTGCAGAATGTTTTGTTGACACAAGAGTATACTCGCGCAAGAAAGAAGCTTTGGACAGCCACGCTCTGGCGCCGGTGCCCGTTCCACAACCTGCTTCTGCTGTGCAACGTTGTCAAGGCGCCGTTTTTTCCGTGCTAGGGGGAGATCGGTAGCCGAGTGTGTTAACCTGAACACACAAGTGGGCGAAAATCGCGTCGCATCGCGTCCCATAGCAACCGTCGCACAGGACGGCACGCCACTGGGCTGCTGTCCGAGCGTCGGCGCTACGCGACGCGATTCTTGATTACACGTGTTTCACGCTGTAACGCGCCTCAGCTTGGAGCGCTTGGAGCGAAAGCACGCGTTGCGAAACCCAGGGATCCTGGGTTTTATTCTCACCCCTGCCTATTCGATCTGAATGGGCACTGCACTGACGTGCGGTCGTGTCTCACTACTGCGTGATGCACGTTACGGACAGCAGGCTAGCAGTCATACCGCGCTGGCCAAATTCCTCATCTACAGTGGGTAGCGATGTTGTTCCACTGTGGCAGACTAACCTCCTGCTGGATAAACAGGTAACGACAAATCTTTGTTTGTTTTTAAAGTAAAACAATTTAGGCCAGGTTTTTATGTTAAGGGAAACCACAAAAAGCGTAATCATGAGTTATTGGAGTTAGCACCACTAACTCCAACACTAACCAACTAATCTCTAACTCTAACAAACTCTCACCCTAGCTAACTCTCTGTAACTCTAACTCTAACTAACCCTAAATCTAACTAACTCCAACTCTTACTAACTCTAACTATAAGTAACTCTAACTCTAACTAATTTGAACACCAACTCACCGCTAACTCCACTAAACACCTGGTTTAGCGCTAGTGGTTTAGCGCGGCTAGCGATAAACCAAGAACGTTCGACGTAGCAACACAATTGCAGGGCGATTTGCGAAACATTTTTCTGCAGCCCAGTAAAGGCAATACGATCTATACTTTGTTGCGTACGTGCTGTCCAACGCTGTCAAAGCTACTTGCGGGAACGTGTGTCTGCGTTAAGCATGTTGTATTGCGAAAGAAACGCAATACAAAGTCACGTGCTGCGGCACGAGAGCGGGGCTGCAGCACTCCATAGAATTACGCTAGCCTTCACGTAAGGGCAGGAGTTCTCGAAGCTACAAGAGCGAGCTCCGAGCTTTCGGCATCCCTGCCAAGAACGTGCACTCAAACAGTGCAATCATCGCTCAGCGGTTACATGTTCGTGCTTAAAACTTCAATTTGTTCGTGCATAAAAAAAAACAAGAAAAAAAAACTCTACATGCCTTGCACTGACGTCACTTGAGCGTGTACCCTTTGGATCATGTCCATATGGTAGTAGTAACGACTGCCAGTATGATGCAATGATGCCACGTGAGAACCATGCATTGTATAATCGAAATTTTAGATGCCTGTACGACAGGAGTAATGACGCCTAGAATAGCGTGCCAGTATGCCAGCTCCATAGCCGAGAATTGTGATAGTTGTCACCTGGCGTATGTTTAACCCGGTAGCGTGGACAGCGAGAAGGGTTTGTATTATAATGTTCTCAATCGAACCAATACGAGCACTATATTTGGGGACCCTGGCTTCTGTGCTCCATCTCACAAGTTACTTCGGAGCCAAAAAGCACATGAGCGAGAGAAGCTGTTGAGTAAGAAAAGCGCTTTCTATATCTCAAGCCACCGCGCTCAGACACTTGAACCGAGGTTGCAATGTGGATGAGTTGGTTTATTGTAAAAAGGACAAAAGAGCGCGCAAGAAACGAAAACAGAAAACCAGGAAGACCTGTCTATTTCCTTTTTGTTTTTTGTGCGCTGTTTTGCATTTTTTGTTGTGCACAGTTGCTTTTCACAAGGTGACAGACAAGTCTTGCTGCTATCCACGTGAAAGCGTCAGTGCTCACAAAACCGAGGATGGCTCCATTCCTACCGTCCTTCACATCTGGAGCAGACATATCTGTCGTTCTAGCCGCATCCGACGAGCATCTCGAACGGTTTTGAATCACCAGTGATCCGAGAACTAGAGTTTACCGCGTGAACAATTTAGATCAAGTATGTACCTGCCGATTCGCCTATTTTCTAAGCTGCCTTTTGATATAATGACATTTGAAATACCCTGGGACACGTGCAATGACTACCTAGCTAAAATTAGGTTGTGCACTTTAAAACGTTTAAATCTTACCAATCGTAATTTAATTGGGAATTTTAAGTGTTTCAGAACCAACGAAACCATGCCAGGTGAATGGACATTTAGGTATTTATATCATTCCTCCTATGTAAAACTGTACAAAAGACCAGATCTTCACTCCTATGGCGCCTTGAATTCGGTCGCTATTGACACAATGAGTTATTAATAGGGGCTAAACGACCGAATGTCGGGTTTTAAGTTCCAGCGTTTAAGAGCAAGCTCAGCACTCAACACATTGCGATAGCTGAGCTAGGTACTCGGCGTCACAATGCACCTTATCTGTACATCATCAGCACGGTCATAATAATCTTTTTGGCCAGCGTATTTCCTTGAGGATATGACAACCTTCGCCTAGGGGCACTTGGTCAGCTAGTCACTACCTTCTATACGACAAGGATCGCGGTCGTAGCTCTTGGACTCAAGAACGCGACCCGCGCTGCTGTGAAATGAAAAATGACGTCTCAATTGGGTATAGGTCTCTGAGAAAAGCGCCGTCTCTCAGACCCGCGAGGTTTCTTTTAATTATTTTTTTTGTTCGAGGCTTACGCTTTTTCTGAGCTTCGCCGCTCGCTACTCTCTTTACAGGTTGCAAATATCGGCTGTCCGTGTGCCGTGCGGGAAGGTAAAGGCGAAGTCTTTTCCTGTAGAGAGGCTCACTCCTACACCGGAAATTTCGGTCGGTCCGATTTGGTCATTTTATATCTCTTCTGGAATGGAATGAAACGTACGAGTCTGAGGGCGTTGCTGAGGGTGGCACCCGAGCCGACGACAAAGAAGTTGGCTACGTCGGTCGAGTGGACAAGTTTCGCCTTCTTTTCGAAGTCCTCGAAGGAGTCGCCAACTTCTCTCATGATGTGCCGAGTTGGGACGTTCTCCAGTAGCCTGGCGTACTTGTGATCGATGACTGTGGCATTCCAAAAGACCACAGGTTACGCCAATGGTCGCTCTAGAGCCAATAAATAAGCAACGCTTCGTACTAACGAATCTTTCAGTCATCTTGGTGCTTCAAAATATTCATGACGGTTATAGGAAGCTTTCTCTGAAATAGCATAAAACGCTTTTTTGTCTTCCTTCCCGAATCGCTCAACCAGTCCGTGACAGAGCAGGCCACAATTGCCCGAGCTTCCTGACGTCATGGCCAAAGCTGAGGAAGTTTTGATTCGTAACTGGTTGCTCATTTTTAGCACTAAGCACCAAAATGGCGGCGGCCAAATGATAATGGAGGGAGAGAGTGCCAATGCTCTGGGCATAGCTTATACAATGGCTCTAGGTGATCTTAGCGAGCTGCCGGGCAGCAGACACATTGCGATTATTGTGCAGAGTGACGCGCGGACTTTGACCAAGAGTCCTTTGGCACTAGGTAAGAGCTAGACGCCGCAACATGCATTCCTTTTCCGATTCTTTACGCAAATGTATTCTAGAGCTCACCTTTCGCAGCCGAGTCCTTTCTTAAGCCGGGGCCACACTGCTCATACGTCATACAAAAGACAGTCTGCTAAACACGAGTCACCCCAATGTCTGTGGTTGGAATGCCGGGTGCCAAGTTTTCTCCTTTGAACTCATTGCCATGCGGCATTCGAAGCACGGATCTCGCGGTGACTCGCGTTCGAATTTGTATGCACACTGTCTTTTGTATGATGCATAAGCAGTGTGACCCCAACTTTAATGTTGGACATTTTCGAGAAAGTAGAGGTGATGCAGTAATGGTAATGCGTACCATACGCGTGTGACGAAATCTAAATCCACAAGCTGAATTGAATGCACTTGGCTTTATTATTTATGATTATATTTATTTTAATTTAACACAGGCGATTGGCCCAAACAGTAGTTAACGAAGAAGATACACACAAGTATAAACAAATACTTTTCAGAAAAAAAAGGAGGACTGGAGTGCCCGCATGAACTTGCACTCACATGCACGAATATACCCTTGCACAACAGTTTCCATTCTCAAAAATGACCAAAACAAAACTTGCAGAAACATAAAAAAAGCTCAAAATATACACGATTCCTTATATACAAAAAGTTCCTTAAAATTGAGAATAATAACTGTCGACTGCAAAACAAAGATTTTCGGCATCATAATATCCAAGCATGCTAGAGGAAGAGTTCACACCACAGAATAGGCCGATCTTACTATCCAGTTTTGTTACACCAACAATAAATCGATTGAGCTCTATTTATGCACGTGCAACGAGCTCGCTGCGGGTCGCCACAATTGGAGGACGGGATGGTACGAGCCGTCTCTTTTTATGGTGGTGTCAAGCATGCGCCGGACGCTTCGTGAGATCGGTCTATTTCAGTCAACGGGTGTGCGGCGCTTACTGACAGTCTTGTCGTACAGGATGCCGGCCGTTCCTAGCTCCATGTCCTTGCAGAGGGAGCGGATGATCTGCGTGTACGCGTCCCCGGTGGCGTCACGTGAACGAGCAGCTGCTGCTCGAGTGGCGAGAGCTTGTTCCAGCCACTGAGGGCGTAGTCGTTGTGCCAGCCGTAGGTCAGGCTCAGCGTGGGCAAGAGCATCCTGCGCGCCGTTTCGCGCACGGCCGTTGACAGCTTGTCGATGCTGCTGCCGGGAGTCCGCACCGCGTCGATCATCAGATGCGGTGGCGTGCCAGAAGCAAAGATCTTGGAACACACTGTGCACACAGAAGGCCATCACCAAAATTCGCTACAAAGGGACTCGCTCAACGCCTCTGTACTCGGGGACAACTTTCGGTCGCATTTCACAAGTGCAGATATGAACTGCGCTGAATGTGCGCGAGCTCACGTGCACCAATAGGTTTGTCTTTATAGCCAGAAAAAGTTGTCCCCAAGTATAAAACTCTCAGTTGGCAAACTGGCAGAGCTGTTTCTTTGCAGAAACTGACCGCTTCTCCAAACCTCAATCACCTGCGGACTAAAGCACCGCACGCAGCGGCCTTTTTCTGAACATAAAGAGGCGTCACTAGGTTACACCATGCACTGCCATTGCAAGTCCAAGTAGCACAAAGCTGGCTCTAAAAGGGGGGCCGACGTGGGTCCCACTTGGGCAACCCACGTGGGTCACACGTCGGTTTCCCAGGGGGCCCACTTGGGCATTCTACCTCCCTTGATGGACCCCCAGTGGGCCTCCTTGGGTAGCGGGCCTTCCTCATGGGGCCCAGAGGGCAGCCCAGCTGAGCCTCCCTCCTTGGCCCCACAGAGGACCTAGGTGGGCAGCCCACCTAGGTCCCCTCATGGGACCCACAGTGGGACATTGTGGGAAATTCATGGAAGGTACCTTCGGGAACCTCATCCCGTTCGGGGTCATTTTATCATTCCCCAGACGATTTGAGATATTTTATAATTTCCTAATTTCCCAGACAATGTGGGATTTATGATCATTCCCCTACCATGTCGGGTATTGCAGTCCATCCCAGATTAGGCATGCCACCCTTTCCCCATGTGCCCGCTAGAAAAAATTATCACAATTTCCATAGTTACATTAATGTGCTTGGTTTGATAAATCAATAAAATGTCTTGAGCAAGACCGTCGAAATTGGAATATTTCAAGTGTACTAAATGGAAAAAAAGAGAAAACTGTGAACATTTTTATATAATTTCTGTTGGACAGATAATCGGGTTATGTAGCCAGTTTGAGCCTGCTAGGGAGCGATTTTTAGCGTATAGCAAAATTTACTGACACTGTACTGGGAGACATAGAACGGACAGGGTGATTCTGAGGAACAATAAAAAAGGAAAAAAAAGTAACATGGCCACTACAAACATGAAGGGACGGAAAACACGAACATAACCCAGCAAACCAAACAAGGTCGCACCTTACATCTCGTCAGAAAACGGAATGGGGGCTTTCTCCTTTGACATGGTGGGTGTAACAGCTTAAAACAAACGGGGACGACAAAAGGAATAGACACGACAGAACAACAGCTGTACTCGCAACTGAAATGTTTTATTTGAAAAGGAAAAGAGAACACATAGGTTAGTACCAGATAATACAGTGTGTAATCAAACAATACACCCTCCACGAGGCCCGTGTCATCTAAATAGGTTCCTAGACGCAACCCATGCCAGTCATGGTCTGGCGTAAAAGGACAGCTCCTTATCACATAAGGCATCTTTCTCACGCATCCTTTTGAGGCACGAAATATAAAAGCCTCGATAATTTCGCGAGTGATCCTCTCTCTATGCCTCCCTTCAACCGTCACCTCGTTAAAGGCCGCCTGACACGTGCAGTCTCTGCAATGCGAAGGGAGGAGTCCCCCCACCGTGGCCCTCAGCGAGTAAGCATGATCCCGGAGACTATCGTTAAGGCACGTCCCTATCTGGCCTATGTAGAATTTTCCACAAGACAGGGGTATCTTGTACACCACACTCGAGACGCACGACACAAAAGTTTTGCGTGCCTTTTGGTACACTTCGCCTTCAACCGATTATCGGCTCTTGCGCCCACCCTTGCACAAATCTGGCTCATTTTTTGGGGAAGGGGGGGGGGGCGAGAACACTACTGGGACTCCATACCGGCCTCCAACTTGTTTAAGGTTGTGGGAGACACGGTGAATGTAGGGGACCAGCACCATTCGCTTTCAACGGAGGTGGCAAGTGCCCTTCTGAAGACGGCAAAAGGGATAGAGAGGGTGAGGGCCGACATAGATAAAAAGCGAAAGGTGGTGGTCCCCTACATCCACCGTGTCTCCCACAACCTTAATCAAGTTGGAGGCTGGTATGGAATCCCAGTAGTGTTCGCGGCCCCCCAGAAATGAGCCAGACTTGTGCAAGGGTGGGGCGCAAGAGCCGATAATCGGGTGAAGGCGAGAGTGTACCAAAAGGCACGCAAAACATTTTGTGCCATGTGTCTCGAGTGTGGTGTACAAGATACCCCTGTCATGTGGAAAATTCTAATAGGCCAGACAGGGAGGTGCCTTAACGATAGACTCCGGGAGCATGTTTACTCGCTGAGGGCCACGGTATTGGGCTCTTCCCTTTGCATCTGCAGAGACTGCACGTGTCAGCCGACCTTTGATGAGGTGACGGTTGAAGGGAGACATAGAGAGAGGGCCACTCGCGAAATTATCGAGGCTTTTATATTTCGTGCCTCGGAGAAAGATGTGTGAGTGAGCCGTCGGTTGCCTTATGTGGTAAGGAGCTGTCCTTTTGGCCAGACCATGACTGGCATTGGTTGCGTCTAGTGAACCTATTTTGATGACACGGGCGTCGTGGAGGGCGTATTGCTTGATTACACACTGTGTTATCTGGTACTGACGTATGTGTTCTCTTTTCTTTACAAATAAAACATTTCAGTTGCGAGTACAACTGTTTTCCTGTCGTGTCTATTCCTTTTATTGTCCTCGTTTTTTGATGCTGTTACACCCACCATGTCAAACTTTTACCGATTCACCCAGTTGAACACCCTGTTACAGCTTTCTCCTTTACCTAACAAAAGGCAGAATGTTAGCTGGGCATAGCGCCCTGTTATGCCCTTTGGAGCCCATATCTATGCTAACCTGGCCCCCAAACGGCGACGTGGGACCCACGACTGTATTGCCTGGGCAGCCCAGGTTAGGCATGCCCATGCGTTGCCCCCTTGTAGCCCTTCTCTGTAGCTAACTCTGCCCACGCATAACCCACGGGAGCGTTGCACGACAACCCAAAATGGGCATGCCTAAGCTTTACCCCCGTGTAGCTCACCTATTTGCTAACTCTGCTCCCACACAGCCAATGTAGCGCCGGGGGAATTGCATGGGCAGCCCAAGTCGGGCATGCCCACGCGTTGCCCCCATTGAGTCCACCTCTGTGCTTATTCTTCCCCGCATAGCCGAGGTGGGACACACGGGAGCATTGCACGGGCACCCTAAATTGGGCACACTCACGCGTTTCCTCCGTCGAGGCCACCTCTGTGCTAACTCTGACTCTGCATAGCCGATGTGCAACCTACGGAAGCATAGAACCAGCAGCCCAAGTTGGGCATGCGCACGAGCTCGTCCCCGTGTAATCCACCTCTGTGCTAACTTTGCCCCCACATAGCCAAGGTGGGGCCCACGGGGGCATTGCACGGGCAGCCCATGTTGGGCAAGCCCACGTGTTGTCCCCGTGGAGCCCACCTCTGTTCTAATTCTTCCCTCTCATAGCCGAGGTAGGACACACGAGAGCCTTGCATGGGCACCCTAAATGGGGCATACCCACGTGTTTCCTCCGTCGAGGCCACCTCTGTGCTAACTCTGACTCTGCATAGCCGATGTGCAACCCACGGAAGCACAGAACGGGAAGCCCAAGTTGGGCATGCCCACGAGTTGCCCCGTGTAATCCACCTCTGTGCTAACTTTGCCCCCCCCCCCATAGCCAAGGTGGGGCCCACGGGGGCATTGCACGGGCAGCCCATGTTGGGCAAGCCCACGTGTTGTCCCCGTGGAGCCCACCTCTGTTCTAATTCTTCCCCCTCATAGCCGAGGTAGGACACAGGAGAGCCTTGCATGGGCAGCCTAAATGGGGCATACCCACGTGTTTCCTCCGTCGAGGCCACCTCTGTGCTAACTCTGACTCTGCATAGCCGATGTGCAACCCACGGAAGCACAGAACGGGAAGCCCAAGTTGGGCATGCCCACGAGTTGCCCCGTGTAATCCACCTCTGTGCTAACTTTGCCCCCCCATAGCCAAGGTGGGGCCCACGGGGGCATTGCACGGGCAGCCCATGTTGGGCAAGCCCACGTGTTGTCCCCGTGGAGCCCACCTCTGTTCTAATTCTTCCCTCTCATAGCCGAGGTAGGACACACGAGAGCCTTGCATGGGCAGCCTAAATGGGGCATACCCACGTGTTTCCTCCGTCGAGGCCACCTCTGTGCTAACTCTGACTCTGCATAGCCGATGTGCAACCCACGGAAGCACAGAACGGGAAGCCCAAGTTGGGCATGCCCACGAGTTGCCCCGTGTAATCCACCTCTGTGCTAACTTTGCCCCCCCCATAGCCAAGGTGGGGCCCACGGGGGCATTGCACGGGCAGCCCATGTTGGGCAAGCCCACGTGTTGTCCCCGTGGAGCCCACCTCTGTTCTAATTCTTCCCTCTCATAGCCGAGGTAGGACACACGAGAGCCTTGCATGGGCACCCTAAATTGGGCATACCCACGTGTTTCCTCCGTCGAGGCCACCTCTGTGCTAACTCTGACTCTGCATAGCCGATGTGCAACCCACGGAAGCACAGAACGGGAAGCCCAAGTTGGGCATGCCCACGAGTTGTCCCGTGTAATCCACCTCTGTGCTAACTTTGCCCCCCCATAGCCAAGGTGGGGCCCACGGGGGCATTGCACGGGCAGCCCATGTTGGGCAAGCCCACGTGTTGTCCCCGTGGAGCCCACCTCTGTTCTAATTCTTCCCTCTCATAGCCGAGGTAGGACACACGAGAGCCTTGCATGGGCACCCTAAATTGGGCATACCCACGTGTTTCCTCCGTCGAGGCCACCTCTGTGCTAACTCTGACTCTGCATAGCCGATGTGCAACCCACGGAAGCACAGAACGGGAAGCCCAAGTTGGGCATGCCCACGAGTTGCCCCGTGTAATCCACCTCTGTGCTAACTCTGCCCCCCCCCATAGCCAAGGTGGGGACACGGGGGCATTGCACGGGCAGCCCATGTTGGGCAAGCCCACGTGTTGTCCCCGTGGAGCCCACCTCTGTTCTAATTCTTCCCTCTCATAGCCGAGGTAGGACACACGAGAGCCTTGCATGGGCACCCTAAATTGGGCATACCCACGTGTTTCCTCCGTCGAGGCCACCTCTGTGCTAACTCTGACTCTGCATAGCCGATGTGCAACCCACGGAAGCACAGAACGGGAAGCCCAAGTTGGGCATGCCCACGAGTTGCCCCGTGTAATCCACCTCTGTGCTAACTTTGCCCCCCATAGCCAAGGTGGGGCCCACGGGGGCATTGCACGGGCAGCCCATGTTGGGCAAGCCCACGTGTTGTCCCCGTGGAACCCACCTCTGTTCTAATTCTTCCCTCTCATAGCCGAGGTAGGACACACGAGAGCCTTGCATGGGCACCCTAAATGGGGCATACCCACGTGTTTCCTCCGTCGAGGCCACCTCTGTGCTAACTCTGACTCTGCATAGCCGATGTGCAACCCACGGAAGCACAGAACGGGAAGCCCAAGTTGGGCATGCCCACGAGTTGCCCCGTGTAATCCACCTCTGTGCTAACTTTGCCCCCCCCCCCATAGCCAAGGTGGGGCCCACGGGGGCATTGCACGGGCAGCCGATGTTGGGCAAGCCCACGTGTTGTCCCCGTGGAGCCCACCTCTGTTCTAATTCTTCCCTCTCATAGCCGAGGTAGGACACACGAGAGCCTTGCATGGGCACCCTAAATTGGGCATACCCACGTGTTTCCTCCGTCGAGGCCACCTCTGTGCTAACTCTGACTCTGCATAGCCGATGTGCAACCCACGGAAGCACAGAACGGGAAGCCCAAGTTGGGCATGCCCACGAGTTGCCCCGTGTAATCCACCTCTGTGCTAACTTAGCACCCCCATAGCCAAGGTGGGGCCCACGGGGGCATTGCACGGGCAGCCCATGTTGGGCAAGCCCACGTGTTGTCCCCGTGGAGCCCACCTCTGTTCTAATTCTTCCCTCTCATAGCCGAAGTAGGACACACGAGAGCCTTGCATGGGCACCCTAAATTGGGCATACCCACGTGTTTCCTCCGTCGAGGCCACCTCTGTGCTAACTCTGACTCTGCATAGCCGATGTGCAACCCACGGAAGCACAGAACGGGAAGCCCAAGTTGGGCATGCCCACGAGTTGCCCCGTGTAATCCACCTCTGTGCTAACTCTGCCCCCCCCCCCCCATAGCCAAGGTGGGGACACGGGGGCATTGCACGGGCAGCCCATGTTGGGCAAGCCCACGTGTTGTCCCCGTGGAGCCCACCTCTGTTCTAATTCTTCCCTCTCATAGCCGAGGTAGGACACACGAGAGCCTTGCATGGGCACCCTAAATGGGGCATACCCACGTGTTTCCTCCGTCGAGGCCACCTCTGTGCTAACTCTGACTCTGCATAGCCGATGTGCAACCCATGGAAGCACAGAACGGGAAGCCCAAGTTGGGCATGCCCACGAGTTGCCCCGTGTAATCCACCTCTGTGCTAACTCTGCCCCCCCCCCCCATAGCCAAGGTGGGGACACGGGGGCATTGCACGGGCAGCCCATGTTGGGCAAGCCCACGTGTTGTCCCCGTGGAGCCCACCTCTGTTCTAATTCTTCCCCCTCATAGCCGAGGTAGGACACAGGAGAGCCTTGCATGGGCAGCCTAAATGGGGCATACCCACGTGTTTCCTCCGTCGAGGCCACCTCTGTGCTAACTCTGACTCTGCATAGCCGATGTGCAACCCACGGAAGCACAGAACTGGGAAGCCCAAGTTGGGCATGCCCACGAGTTGCCCCGTGTAATCCACCTCTGTGCTAACTTTGCCCCCCCCGCATAGCCAAGGTGGGGCCCACGGGGGCATTGCACGGGAAACCCATGTTGGGCAAGCCCACGTGTTGTCCCCGTGGAGCCCACCTCTGTTCTAATTCTTCCCCCTCATAGCCGAGGTAGGACACACGAGAGCCTTGCATGGGCAGCCTAAATGGGGCATACCCACGTGTTTCCTCCGTCGAGGCCACCTCTGTGCTAACTCTGACTCTGCATAGCCGATGTGCAACCCACGGAAGCACAGAACGGGAAGCCCAAGTTGGGCATGCCCACGAGTTGCCCCGTGTAATCCACCTCTGTGCTAACTCTGCCCCCCCATAGCCAAGGTGGGGCACACGGGGGCATTGCACGGGCAGCCCATGTTGGGCAAGCCCACGTGTTGTCCCCGTGGAGCCCACCTCTGTTCTAATTCTTTCCCTCTCATAGCCGAGGTAGGACACACGAGAGCCTTGCATGGGCAGCCTAAATTGGGCATACCCACGTGTTTCCTCCGTCGAGGCCACCTCTGTGCTAACTCTGACTCTGCATAGCCGATGTGCAACCCACGGAAGCACAGAACGGGAAGCCCAAGTTGGGCATGCCCACGAGTTGCCCCGTGTAATCCACCTCCTTGCTAACTTTGCCCCCCCCATAGCCAAGGTGGGGCCCACGGGGGCATTGCACGGGGCAGCCCATGTTGGGCAAGCCCACGTGTTGTCCCCGTGGAGCCCACCTCTGTTCTAATTCTTCCCTCTCATAGCCAGAGGTAGGACACACGAGAGCCTTGCATGGGCACCCTAAATGGGGCATACCCACGTGTTTCCTCCGTCGAGGCCACCTCTGTGCTAACTCTGACTCTGCATAGCCGATGTGCAACCCACGGAAGCACAGAACGGGAAGCCCAAGTTGGGCATGCCCACGAGTTGCCCCGTGTAATCCACCTCTGTGCTAACTTTGCCCCCCCATAGCCAAGGTGGGGTCCCACGGGGGGCATTGCACGGGCAGCCGATGTTGGCATGCCCACGTGTTGTCCCCGTGGAGCCCACCTCTGTTCTAATTCTTCCCTCTCATAGCCGTGGTAGGACACACGAGAGCCTTGCATGGGCACCCTAAATTGGGCATACCCACGTGTTTCCTCCGTCGGGGGCCACCTCTGTGCTAACTCTGACTCTGCATAGCCGATGTGCAACCCACGGAAGCACAGAACGGGAAGCCCAAGTTGGGCATGCCCACGAGTTGCCCCGTGTAATCCACCTCTGTGCTAACTTTGCCCCCCATAGCCAAGGTGGGGCCCACGGGGGCATTGCACGGGCAGCCCATGTTGGGCAAGCCCACGTGTTGTCCCCGTGGAGCCCACCTCTGTTCTAATTCTTTCCTCTCATAGCCGAGCTAGGACACACGAGAGCCTTGCATGGGCACCCTAAATTGGGCATACCCACGTGTTTCCTCCGTCGAGGCCACCTCTGTGCTAACTCTGACTCTGCATAGCCGATGTGCAACCCACGGAAGCACAGAACGGGAAGCCCAAGTTGGGCATGCCCACGAGTTGCCCCGTGTAATCCACCTCTGTGCTAACTCTGCCCCCCCCATAGCCAAGGTGGGGACACGGGGGCATTGCACGGGCAGCCCATGTTGGGCAAGCCCACGTGTTGTCCCCGTGGAGCCCACCTCTGTTCTAATTCTTCCCTCTCATAGCCGAGGTAGGACACACGAGAGCCTTGCATGGGCACCCTAAATTGGGCATACCCACGTGTTTCCTCCGTCGAGGCCACCTCTGTGCTAACTCTGACTCTGCATAGCCGATGTGCAACCCATGGAAGCACAGAACGGGAAGCCCAAGTTGGGCATGCCCACGAGTTGCCCCGTGTAATCCACCTCTGTGCTAACTCTGCCCCCCCCCCCATAGCCAAGGTGGGGACACGGGGGCATTGCACGGGCAGCCCATGTTGGGCAAGCCCACGTGTTGTCCCCGTGGAGCCCACCTCTGTTCTAATTCTTCCCCCTCATAGCCGAGGTAGGACACAGGAGAGCCTTGCATGGGCAGCCTAAATGGGGCATACCCACGTGTTTCCTCCGTCGAGGCCACCTCTGTGCTAACTCTGACTCTGCATAGCCGATGTGCAACCCACGGAAGCACAGAACGGGAAGCCCAAGTTGGGCATGCCCACGAGTTGCCCCGTGTAATCCACCTCTGTGCTAACTTTGCCCCCCCCCCCATAGCCAAGGTGGGGCCCACGGGGGCATTGCACGGGAAACCCATGTTGGGCAAGCCCACGTGTTGTCCCCGTGGAGCCCACCTCTGTTCTAATTCTTCCCCCTCATAGCCGAGGTAGGACACACGAGAGCCTTGCATGGGCAGCCTAAATGGGGCATACCCACGTGTTTCCTCCGTCGAGGCCACGTCTGTGCTAACTCTGACTCTGCATAGCCGATGTGCAACCCACGGAAGCACAGAACGGGAAGCCCAAGTTGGGCATGCCCACGAGTTGCCCCGTGTAATCCACCTCTGTGCTAACTTTGCCCCCCCATAGCCAAGGTGGGGCCCACGGGGCATTGCACGGGCAGCCCATGTTGGGCAAGCCCACGTGTTGTCCCCGTGGAGCCCACCTCTGTTCTAATTCTTCCCTCTCATAGCCGAGGTAGGACACACAAGAGCCTTGCATGGGCACCCTAAATTGGGCATACCCACGTGTTTCCTCCGTCGAGGCCACCTCTGTGCTAACTCTGACTCTGCATAGCCGATGTGCAACCTACGGAAGCATAGAACGGGAAGCCCAAGTTGGGCATGCCCACGCGTTGCCCCGTGTAATCCACCTCTGTGCTAACTCTGCCCCCCCCCCCATAGCCAAGGTGGGGACACGGGGGCATTGCACGGGCAGCCCATGTTGGGCAAGGCCACGTGTTGTCCCCGTGGAGCTCACCTCTGTTCTAATTCTTCCCCCTCATAGCCGAGGTAGGACACAGGAGAGCCTTGCATGGGCAGCCTAAATGGGGCATACCCACGTGTTTCCTCCGTCGAGGCCACCTCTGTGCTAACTCTGACTCTGCATAGCCGATGTGCAACCCACGGAAGCACAGAACGGGAAGCCCAAGTTGGGCATGCCCACGAGT
This sequence comes from Ixodes ricinus, assembly GCA_037355805.1. Classification (NCBI taxonomy): domain Eukaryota; kingdom Metazoa; phylum Arthropoda; class Arachnida; order Ixodida; family Ixodidae; genus Ixodes; species Ixodes ricinus. The sequence continues at coordinate 160,232 of JAZHYW010006456.1, read as the reverse complement.
TGCCCCGTGTAATCCACCTCTGTGCTAACTTTGCCCCCCCATAGCCAAGGTGGGGCCCACGGGGGCATTGCACGGGAAACCCATGTTGGGCAAGCCCACGTGTTGTCCCCGTGGAGCCCACCTCTGTTCTAATTCTTCCCCCTCATAGCCGAGGTAGGACACACGAGAGCCTTGCATGGGCAGCCTAAATGGGGCATACCCACGTGTTTCCTCCGTCGAGGCCACGTCTGTGCTAACTCTGACTCTGCATAGCCGATGTGCAACCCACGGAAGCACAGAACGGGAAGCCCAAGTTGGGCATGCCCACGAGTTGCCCCGTGTAATCCACCTCTGTGCTAACTTTGCCCCCCCCCATAGCCAAGGTGGGGCCCACGGGGGCATTGCACGGGCAGCCCATGTTGGGCAAGCCCACGTGTTGTCCCCGTGGAGCCCACCTCTGTTCTAATTCTTTCTCTCATAGCCGAGCTAGGACACACGAGAGCCTTGCATGGGCACCCTAAATTGGGCATACCCACGTGTTTCCTCCGTCGAGGCCACCTCTGTGCTAACTCTGACTCTGCATAGCCGATGTGCAACCCACGGAAGCACAGAACGGGAAGCCCAAGTTGGGCATGCCCACGAGTTGCCCCGTGTAATCCACCTCTGTGCTAACTCTGCCCCCCCCCCATAGCCAAGGTGGGGACCACGGGGGCATTGCACGGGCAGCCCATGTTGGGCAAGCCCACGTGTTGTCCCCGTGGAGCCCACCTCTGTTCTAATTCTTCCCTCTCATAGCCGAGGTAGGACACACGAGAGCCTTGCATGGGCACCCTAAATTGGGCATACCCACGTGTTTCCTCCGTCGAGGCCACCTCTGTGCTAACTCTGACTCTGCATAGCCGATGTGCAACCCACGGAAGCACAGAACGGGAAGCCCAAGTTGGGCGTGCCCACGCGTTGTCCCCGTGTAGCCCACCTCTGTGCCAACACTTCCCCAACATAACCAATATGGGGCCCACGGAGACATTACACGGGCAGCCCAAGTTGGGCTGCCGCGTAGCCGAAGTATCACCCAAGGGGATACTGCGTCGGAAGCCGAAATGGACCTGCCCTCTCTTTGCCCACATCTGCGCGAATTTTGCCCTTGCGTATCGGAAGTGGGACCCACGGGGTATTGCATGGGAAGCCTAAATCGGGCATGCCCAAGTTGCACCAATGTGGGAGCCACGGGGGTGTTGTAGGGGCTACCCAAGTCCAGTTTGCCCACGTGATGCCCACGTTAGCCCCACTTCATTTGCTACCTGAGAGACGCTGGTGTCAAACACCAGGGGTTGTTCAGCACCAGCACTTTGTCTCTACAGACGTTGGGCATAGTGTCTGGCTCCCCAACAGCGTCACAACTAAATGGGCGTACGGGCCTGTCTCGTGTACAGATTGCGACACACTTGGCGCCAACGCCCCTTCTCCAAGTTTTAAATGGTTTTCTCAGGCATCTAAAAGCCTGCCACGAACGGAACCTACCAGTGAGGTTGCGCCTGCTTAGTGGCGCTAACCTGGACGGCAAATTTGAATCTCAAACCCCTGTATTCGAGTATATTCTGATAATGCCTCCATATCCCGTTCAGATTAACTGCGTGGCGTCTGCACATAAAACGACTCTGATAGCGTTCTGCACCACCGACAGGCAGCTTCCGTTTGACGCTTTACACTTGGTGAGTTTCATGCCTTAGCGTGAGCGGTACTTTGTCATTGTGATCGGCTGGATTTGCATCATGGGTGAAACGAAATGCCACATGGCCTTTGCGCCGGCAGGTTTGACACTTGATGCTCTTTCAGTCCGCGCTTAATTCATCATACTTGCATTCTGGGCTTTCCCTTCACTCATCGTGGTTGGAGGCAACACACACAACCCCCAAAGATCCGCAGTTGACTACCTGAACCTTTCGGTTTCCCACTGGGATTAAAATTTTTATTTCCCCACAACTTGTTTAAGTCTCCTTTTTCCTGGCCGCGTGAGTTTTTTCCCGTCAGCGGGGGATAACATTTACGTGCGGGCATTTCCCCTTCCACCTCTAATCATCATCACAATAGTAACTTTCGGGCTAACACCATGGTCTCAATTGGGAAACGGAGGAAATGACGATGAAAGTACCCGCACGTACCCTGTTCGGTGGTTACCTCCTCGTCCAGCTCAACCAGGTCATAGGTGACACTGACATCGCTGATCTTCTTCAGCGTGTCCGGGATCACCACCTTGGCGATTGAGTTTCCTTTCTCCACGACCACCACTGTCAGAAGGAGGAGATGCGCGAGCGCGACTGCTTAGGCTGTGCGCACCGTCAACTCGGTGAGTGCTCAGCATGTACAGGTACAATTTTGCCGGATAAAAGCATCGGGGTGACCGTTCCGAATTTCATGGCGCCCGTAGATTAGCCGAGAGAAGACACATAAGGGACAAATTCGCAGCCTGTAGAACCCCGGGCGTCTGTTTTTCGACTGAGGAAATCATAGTGGCCAGTAAATGACGTATAAAAAGTGTCCAACGCCGATTGTGAGAAATCAACTTGACACCACAAATTCGATCTCTGCTAGGAGCCTTGCGCACTACTCGACGCCAACTCTTTTGGGCTACGTTTTTGTTTTTGCGGACGTAGTTTCGACAGTTGCATTCCCGCACTGTTGCAAGAGCCTAGGTGGATTCACCTTGCGTCTCATTCATACGCGCTCTTGTGCAATGGAGACGAAGCGATGCGCTTGTACAAGTAGCTTTGACGGCACCGGAGCACTGCGGAAGCTACGCTGGCCTTGACAATGTAGCAGAAAATAGTTGACGTCGAGTATATGTTCAAACACAAATCGTACTTTAACGTAGAGTATGTTACAGTTTATGTGGTTTCGTGTTAAATACCCCGAAAATTAACCCCCGAGCCGGTTTTACTAAAACTGGGGAAAAGCGAAAGTCTCAAATTGAACCTGCCTTTGTATATAAAAAGCGAGCTTCATGGGTAGAAAATCATTGACTACAGCTTTTTTTTCTTTGACCCGGAAAACATACCGAATGGACTGTCTGCGAAGCTATTTCTTTGCAACCACGTACCTTGTATTGTCTTTCTTTCTTAGCAATAGCATTCGGGTCGCGCGTATACGGTCCCTGGAGGTTGTGGAATCCCATACCTGTGTTCTATAGGTTGGCTCAAGCGGATCCGACGCTGTAAAACGAGCCGGAAAAATCGGTGCCTGCCCATGGAAAGTTCAAACTTTCACCGAATATGCACTGAGCAGCTCAGTTAACGGGGAATCGCCGATCTTTCCCATGTTTTTCTTAAGCCACGCTCACACTGCTAATACATCATGTAAAAGAAAGTCTACAAACACTGTCTGTCTTAGCACCTCAGCCGCACATGGCGTACATGGCGCAGTTGGGGTAGGTTTGTATAGTGACTCACTAGGATAGGGATTTAGAACAGCGTAGGCGGCCGGGCAGGCCATTGGAATATAGTGTAAGGAGAGCTTTCTTTATATTTTGCAGGACTTTTCCTTGGTGACAGAAACGAGTCTTATAGCAGCCAGGTCGGGTAGGCGATGGCTCTTTGGGGCCGAAAGGCTTTGTGGAATGTGGAAACGGTAGTGTGTTGTGATTGTAAGCGGTGGGCTGTTTGGGGGAGACAGACTTCGAGAGCATAGCTGATGCGGAGGAGAGTGGCTTTGTCTGTTGTTTTCTTGAGAGGCTCGAGATAGGCTTTAGGACAAAGAGGTTATAAGTACTAGGAGGGGGCACGTTGCAATATTGGTGAAGCCTAATAATAAAAAGTTTAAACGATATTGTGACCAACGCGACAGCAGATCTCTCTGGTGATTTGTGCGCGTGACATGTCACGTGAGAGATGGATGGGTGATTGTAAAAGGATTCCTTGCAGGCTTGAGCGCGCTCCGTCCGGTAGGTTTTATCAGATCGAAGGCTAGACGAAGGCTAGCTACCGTCAAGTGATGTGGTCATGTTGGGCTGATGAGTGAGGAGAGTAAGAAGAAAAATGAGAAAGAGGCGAGGATCAAGGGAGCATGGCTTGTGGAGGCTACGCGGCTGACGTCATGCCTCTCCTACCCTCCTATCCTCCTTGCTTTAGGATGATTGATGGGTAGGTGGCGACTAGGTTTGATGATCTGAAGGGGAGTTTAAGGAACAGCGGGTTGTACTGGAGGCACAGGTGGAGAAGATGAACAGTGAGCTCTACCAGGAACGGATGAAGGGGGCCGAACTCGAGAGGCAGGTGGAGGAATTCAGGAAAGGGGAGGCATGGAGAGCTGGGTTGGAGGAGTGTATGATCACGGCGCGCGAAATGTCATTTCCAAATGCAAACACTCTTCACAGTCCCAATGTAGTGCTGCAGCCGGTATGGGATTGTACCTTATTAGAGAGTTTTAGTATTGCGTTTGCGTTAGAGTTTCGAGTTCCACGCTGCGCAGCGCGTCGTCGCCACGTTCCACTCCAATACCGCAGTGTGAGCTCCACTCACGGGCAGCGTGGAGCACGCAAGCACTGCGCTCTTATACGCAATAGTAAAGCTCGCTGCTGGTTCAGCGGTTTTGAACGCCAACGAAACGTGCTGCAGTGAGCAGACGTGCAAGCGGGTAGGCGGTCCTCTGAACTGGAAAGGCTGGGATTGGCAAAACGACGGCGCGTAAAAATTAAGGAAACTAAATGTTCTAAAAACACTTGTAGCAAAAAAAAAAAAGTGTTTTTTTTTTTTGGGGGGGGGGGGGAGCAATTAGGAAGGATTGGCGGCGATTTTGAAAGTTTTGCCAATTGTGAAAACTCGCCACTTCGATAGAACCATTAGGTTTACCCACAAATAATGTAATTTTAATTGGATTTCTCAGATTTGCTTCAATGTTTTAATTGATTATAGACTGTTTTTATTTTATAACTTGCTAATGAAACGTATCCACGAAAAGGTGTCCAGAAAACGTGTTTTCACAAAACGTAGGGAGAATAAGAAAGTCAGTATTCTACCTGCAGTTGCCAGATAGTTTCAGACAGCTAATGGCATGCGACTGACAGTAGAATTACGGGAAATTATTCTACCGGCTGCCAGGAGGGAGGCACTGCCTAATTCTGGAGGTAATGCGGAAGATGACCCGCAGAAGAATGGTCAATTGTCGCCAAGAAGTAGGTTTCAGCGGACTTACGATGAAGATACCTGACTTGAAAGATGTAATCCGAGATATATGTCGACGTGGGCACTGCAGAGCAAGCACTCAAACACAAAAACGGGAAGGCAGGGATTCGTGAAGATGCAACACAATGCGGCACAAGCTGTCATTTGCGGAACCGAACACTCAATGCACCACCAGAATTTCTTGGGCTTCTTTGAAAAAATATCTTGTTGCCGACATACGCGTGGACTTTTCGAACACTGGTAGCCTCGGTACACTTCGAATATGTTGTCGCGGTAGAGATACCATTTACCACCGAAGCGGAATCCACCGCAGCTCCACAGGCTTCACCACCCACGAAACTCGGTCAGCAAGTCGGCATTCCGGGATTGGCAACGGCTAATGCGTCAGCCGTCAAACCACGTGATCACGCTGCTGCCGTTACCGCGCACAGAGAACGGAGCCAAGTGATAAAAAGTCTCTAGTTGATTGGTCCGGCGAGTGCGCACCTTCTGCTACGCTTTCAGCTCAGGGAGAGAGAAAAAAGAGAGAAGGGAGTAGAAAGCCAGCAGCTCCTTCTAGGCCAGAACGGGGCTCCGCTCACAAAGACTAATCTTCAGGGGCATCCCAACAATAAACACAACTGGATGATTTGTTATGGACTTATGGTATCCTCTTGAACGTTGGACCAAAAGTTAAAAGTGCAGTGCATGCTACTCGCAGATTTGGCCTTCAGGCATGTGCCGTGCTCTGCCTTATCTCTAGCTTGGAGAATGTAGTCACGTGACCCTACCCAGAGACACGATTGGCCTAAAACACGCATAGCGTTCGCTCGGCTGTCAATACCGAGTGAACAGGACAGCTTCATAAAGGCCATTTTTTGGACTTCCAAAGAAACTGCCCAGTCCGAAAGTGACCCAAAACACGGGAAGTTTGAAGATACTATGTTTTATGCCGTATAACCCAAATTATAATTTAAAATGAAGAATTAACCGCGACCTCTTTTTTTGCGCACGACGTCCCCAGATAAATAAACATGTATATACATATATAGGTGAAGTAGGGTAAGTATAAAACAATGGACCGGGAAAAGGTAATAAGTCCAAGATGCGTATCGTCGGAGTTAATAATACGAAGTTTATTACGACGTTTCAAGCGGGGACCGCTCTTCATCTCCTGATGAAGAGCGGTGAGTTATACGGCCAGGCGGACAAAGTATAGGGGGCTAATTGTAACAATCAGTTGGCTAATTAACTAAAATTCGTTAATTAAGTTTTTAATTAATGAAAATAGACATATGGTTCTAACTAGAAACTTGCTGAGCGTCATTGAAAACCACTAAATCAACTCTTTTTAGAAGGATATAAAGCAGGGGCGGCATGTTACGGCGTTCTAAAAAAGCGCTCAATTTGGACGCGTTTCTAGGTTTCGCTTTCTTATGGGAGCGCATCTTTGCGCCCGCGGTCCTGCTCCCCGGTGGTCGCGGCGCGAAGCCACCTCCTCGCCTCCCTCGTAGCATGGAGGGAAGTTGGGCGCACGTGTGTTGCGCGTCTCAGCCACTGGGGAGCAGGACCGCGGGCGCAGAGATGCGCTCCGATAAGAAATCGAAACCTAGAAACGCGTCCAAATTGAGCGTTTTTACGGAACGCCGTAATATACTGCCCTTGCGTTATATCCTTCTAAAAAGAGTTGATTTAGTTGTTTTCGATGACGCTGAGCAAGTTTCTAATTGGAATCATATGTCTATTTTCAATAATTAAAAAGGTTAATTAATAAATTTGAATTAATTAGCCGACCGATCGTTACGATTAGCCCTCTATACTATGTCCCCCTGGCCGTATAACTCACCTGCACAAACCGCATTAGTGTAACTTTCACGCCTTTTTTTAAACAAATCTGTTAAGCTTAAAAAAAGTGTATATATATATATATATATATATATATATATATATATATATATATATATATATATATATTTTTTTATAATGAAATTTAAAAGTATGGCTGCACCGCTAGTTAGCGTTTTTAAACTTCAACTTTGGGAATCTTTGCATAGTTGCGGCATTTCTGATTACATGATTTAACAAATGGTAGTTTTTTTTTGTTTTTTTTTAAAATATACATGGCCCTTGCAAAAACACCATAAAACATAAAAAAAGTTTTGTTAATATTAGCGGGTTGCGAACTTTACGGTGCCTCTCATTTCTGTGTAATATTTTTTATTCGTAAGTTCAGTTTATAGCACTGTCATCAATAACAATTTCGGCGCACCACAATGACAGATGATGGGACTCTGGGCTCCAAGAAGCTCCAACGGCTTTAATATCTCAGAATTAAAAACAAAACAAAAAATCAGCAACAGCGGTTGCTGATTAGTGGAATTCGTAAAATAAAGAGGTAATAGGACGTAGCTAGGGTGGCGCGCGCCTAACGATATTATTTAGATATTTGTTCGGCTGTTAACATGTGTTTTTCTGTATATTTCGTCGTTCTCGACGCGGGCGTCGATGGACGCCCCTGCCGAGGTAAGTATCTCTGTCACACTTTACACTCGTCGATTTGACCCGCATGGAGTCTCTAGAGAGCTGTTTCAAATGTCAGTGCACATGTCATCAGTGTAAGTAACGGCGCAGCAATCGGGACGCGAGAGCCGACTGCGCCTCGATCTGGCTGACCGCCTTCGCTCTGCTCAAATGTGAGCGCAGGACTCTCGAGCAGCGTTAGCTTGCTGATGCTGCAGGACGCTGCCTTGTCGTTGAGATTCTTTTGCCCTACAAACGCCTGCGAAAACGTTCCAGTGTTCGGAGTACCAAGCAGCAGCGCCTGTCAGCGACCGCCCGCGCAGCATCGCAACCTTTCTGGCGCCTGTTGGCAGTCTGCGAGCGCCGGCGGGCCATCGTCGCGAACTTGATTGTGGGCATTTTATGAACCCCCGCGGCGATGAACCGCCGGCGCTCGCAGATGGAAGGTTGCGATACTGCGCGAACGGTTGTTGAAAGACTGTGATTCCGTGCGCTTGAAAGGCTTCGCAGCCGTTCGAAGGGCAAAGGATTCGCGACGACAAAGTAGCGTCTTGAATCTTCAGTCAGCTAACGGTGCTCAAGAGTCCCACGCTCACATTTGAGCAGAGCGAAGGCGGTCAGCCAGATCGAGGCGCAGTCGGCTCTCGTGTCGCGATTGCTCCGTCGTTGCTCTGCCTACACTATACTCTCATGACATGTGCACTGGCATTCGAAACAGCCCTCTCGAGACTTCATTCGAGTCCAATTAATAGACGAGTTTATAGCGCGATAGACTGTCGTGACAAGAGTAGAACTCACCTCGGTAGCGGCGTAAACAGCGGCTTTATGTTCGTTGACGCCCGCGTCGAGAACGACGAAATATACACGAAAGCAGTAAATATGAAAAAATACAGCACGCGGAAAAAAATACTTATTAACGGGTAACAAACTTGGGAGGGACACGGTCAAGATAGAAGACGTTAAAGCTACGAAATACATATACTTACAAACAATAAAAATACACTGGAAGAGATAGACAGGAATAATTGTAGCTAAAAAAAAACGGAAGATAGAGATGACGTCAACGCCGAGGTAAGGCAATGCGAAGGGAGAGCAGCGGGCAAAACTGCAATAGTTATATAGGCAGCTAAGGACGCTTTTGTGATAAAACCTTTGGAAAGAATTCGGCAGTGACACTTAAGACTGCTTAATGCTTTCGCATTGTCACACGCAGCGCATTCCTATCAAGCAGTGCGCCACGTCTCCTTATCGCACACGGCGCTCGGGCGGTGACATCACGCTCCCCCACTGCGCAGGCGCGGTGCATCCTCGCCGGCTCCACGCTTTCCCTGACGAAGCATCTGCGTTGCTCTGCTTTTCTTTATGTTTTATTTCTGAGGCGCGTCCGCTTTGACCTTGAGTGCACCCGCCGGCTTCCGTGACGAAGCATCTGCGTTGCTGTGCTTTTCTTTGTGCTTTATTTCTAAACGCGTGTGCTTGATGACTTACATTTAGATGCCGTTTCTCTCAGCCAATAGGCATTTGGGGGCCGTTACTCAGCCAGTGGGACTAGGTTCCGTTTATCGTGGTTACAGACAACGCCGGGTGCGCTCCGTGAAACAGTTAATGCTTTCGCATAAAAAAATATACAGGAGGACATTTAAAGGAGATGTGCAACAGTTTCAGTGCTTTGCTTAAATAATTTGGGAGTTGGTTCCTCGACCTTTCTGAAGTAAAGAAAAAAAACCGCTTTTGCCTGCATGTCCTTGTTTTTATTTTAAAAATGGACAAAGATTGACGTTTTCGGCACCTCTCAACTCCTTCACCATCTTCCGAGTCACGTGCGCTGTGACGTCAAGGGGGTGGCGCGGGGTTCCGGTGAAGCTCTCTCCCTAGAGCCATCAGTGAGCAGCGAGAACTCACCCGCTCGCGACCGCGTGACCACGTGCTGGCGGGCGCAGCGCGAACAATATGGTGAAAGGAGGAAAGTCTCATCCGGGTCCGGCCATGCCCGTCCGGCTCTGTGCCCCTCCCCTACGGCTTCTGGCGGTTGTTCGCGGTAGGAGATAGACCTGACGGGTTTGTGGACCTAGGATAGATGGCGCCACAAAAACTCCGTATAAAAAACGTTTTGTCGGTGATACCAGGTTTTTGACGCATTTATATCTATGTTGGAACGACAAGATTTATAGAAAAGTTACCTTTTTCCGAGCAGGTATTCGCACAACTTGCTATCTTTCTACAAGACCCCCATTGATGCTACGCCGCGTGTTTCTCATGGCCGCCGCTCGCGGCTGCAGGCCGGGGAATATTCTAATTTTTGCCTCGCGATTACGCCGCGGAATCGCAACATTTCGAAGGAAAGAGGTGTGTTTTCTGTCCTTTGTGACAAGATGAACAACGTTAAAAGTAGAAGATGCCAATTCTTTCAACGTTAAAATCGTTGCACAGCTCCTTTAAGAGTGCTTACGTGTAGGAATGCAAGCAAGCAGCGCGCTCCGTTGTCCTCAGCAGAGATCGGCCGGGCGGCGCGACATGGCTGAAAGCAGAGCGTAGAACACGTGATACAGTAGTGCACAGGGAGAGAGAGGAGGAATTTCCCCTCTCTCCGGCCACGCCTGACACGTGACCCGAGAGGGGGAGAGAGCAGCGGCCTCGCGCGCGCCACCTTCTCACTTTTCTACGGCGCGTGCTTGCCGCAGCGCCAGGAGAGGGCTTCTCTGTGGGGTGGCGTTCCTTGGAACTCTAGCACAGTAGTGAGTTGGGCTAGTTGGTGGTGCATTTTAAAAGCTGACGTTGCAGCCAATGGGACTTTAGGTGCCGTTTCGCTCAGCCAATAGGAAGATGGGAATTTAGGTGCCGTTTTTCGCGGTTACAGACGCCGCAGGCTTCGCTCCATGGGACAGTTAAAGGAGCACTCAAGTGAATTCCGCGATCGCCTATTTATTGTCATAACCATAGCCTCCTATATACTGACATAGCCTGGCAGATCGCCATGAGAAGCGGCCGCCGAAATTGAAAAGGTAGAGAGGCAGACAACGGAAGAGAGGAGAGCCACGTGACGGGCGCCCCGCTGCGGCGAGATGCCGAAACACACTTCTCCCGAGCGATGGAATATCCGCTCGTGCTCCTCGCGCTACCACTTCTTTCTCGTCGGGTTTGAAAACCGTGTTTCGGGTCCTCGCCGCTGCAAAAGCTGTGCGCTGACGTCCAGGTTCCCCTAGAGTTCCTGTATATAGCCACCTACGGTAGCAGAGTTGCGCATTCAGCCTCGGCGGGTGGCCGTAGCGCCGGCTTTTCTGCACGGCCCTGGATGCTTTGCTCGTCACGTGACTGAATTTGGCGAATAGCGGCGCCGCCCCGCATGGAAATTAGAAAACGAGGAAAAGGAGGCGAAAGCAGGGGAACATACGCCAGGGTGCTTGAAACGTCGGTGGAGCGACCGTAGTGGTGGCTTTCCTGCACGGGGCTGAATGTTTTGCTCCTCACGTGATTGATCTCGGCGGATAGCGGCGTGGCGGCGCGGGGAAAACAAATGCAGAACTCTGCTGCCCCTTCGGGGGTTCATGTCGAGGTCATGTCGAGGAACTCTAGGTTCCCTGAGAAATGCTCTGTGCTACCAGATCTTCGCGCTCCAAATCTTCGACCGGGCACTACAGCACCGTCGTCGAACTGCCAGGCTTTGTGAGTATAGAGGAGGCTATGTTATAGCTCAATCTGCGGGCTCTGAGCATCCTAAAAAACCCGATATCACGTCCATGAGCGGCCCATTTCCATATTAAACATCCAATCAAAGATTGTGCTACGCCACCTTTTCTGTGTCGTGGCGCAGAACACCAGGGGCGCCACCGGACAGAAAGGTAGCAAGGGAGGGCACGCGATCGCCAATCACGAGTGACAGCTTCCCGGCGGACTGATTTTTCGAATGCGCGCGTATTCAAAATTTAGTCCGCCGGGAAGCCGCCATTCGTGATTAACTGTCGCGTGCCCTCCCCTGCTGCCTTCCCGTCCGGTGGCATCCCCTGGTGTTTTGCGCCATGGCGCAAGAGGGGGCGTAGCATGATTTTTCATTGAATTTTTAATAGCGAAATCGGCCGCGCTTGAACGCAATTTTGGGTTTTCTAGGATGCTTAGAGCCTATAGATGGAGTTATGACACTAAATATACGATCTCAAAATCTACTTTAGTGCCCCTTTATTGCTTTCGCATTAAAATATCCTTCTGCGCGCTGCCATCTTCGTCTGCTGGGCTGTGGAACGCCTTCTGGGCATGCGCTGTTGCTCTGTTGGTATCAGGCGCTGCGCATGCGTCCACAGTTCAGTGACTCAGCATCCTTCGCCCAGGTGATAAGCGATGCAAAGATCTATAGCACCGGCGGCGTACGCCTCATTAAGCTGGCTAAATAAACTTCTTGCCCTGAGCGAGCGATGAATGACCCTCTTCCACTTTCCTACCTCTGCAGTACTAGTAAGAAGGTCGCGGGTCTATAGCCTAAGCGAGATAAAATACCATTGAGCCGGCTAAAAAAAATTTAATGGTTGCGAGTCTATAGCTTGAGAGACATACATCCCTATATAGCCGGCTAAAGCACATTGAAAGGTCGGAGGCCAATAGCTTTGGTGGCACAAAACGACATTGAATCGGGTAAAGAAAACTGAATGGTCGCGAGTTTATAGATTTAGGGACATACTTCACTCTATAGCCGGCTAAAGCACATTGAATAGTCGCGAAATTATAGCAGTAGGGAGATACCTTGCTCTATAGCTCGATAAAAGAAATTAAATAGACGCGAATCTATAGCTTCATAGACACATATTATGTTATAGCCAGCTATAACTATCTGAATGGTCTAGATTCTGTAGCTTCGAAGACAGATTATTCTGTAGGTGGCTTTAGCGTGTTTCATGGTTTCTTATGGCTGAACATAGAGGGCCATATACGGTGATAGCTCACAATAGGATTTTCCATAGACATCCATAGACCATTTGCGTATGGGGGAGGCGTCTCGAGGACCGGAAGCTGCCGTCTTGCACCCTCAACTCACTCCCAGTCTTCAGGGTCACACCTGGTCGCACTCCTAGTGACGTAATTCGGGGTGGCGTGTAGCTTCCCGTGTGCTCTCTCGGTGGACGCTTCCTCTCCCTCTTAGTACTGCAGATTGGGCGAGTTGGTAAGGCATCATAATTAACCAGCGCACAGGCAGACAGTTACTCAAAATCCAAACACTCACAAACAAACACTCAGCGCTGTGTGAGTGTTTGTTTGTGAGTGTTTGGATTTTGAGTAACTGTCTGCCTGTGCGCTGGTTAATTATGATGGTTCCTCTCCCTCTCTCTGCTGACATCAGCGGGCGTTATGCTGCAGCTTAGAGCCCAGCGAGGTCACGTAAGCTTCTCGCCGTAGTTCCTTCGGCTGCCCCTCGCGGCTGTGGTGGGGGAAAAAGCTCGACTTTTGCTTTGCCATTATGCAGCGGAAATCGCGACATCTTTTAATAAAGGAGATATTTTCTCTATCCTCCGGGACACGATAAACAACGTAAAAATCACAAGGTGCAAATGCTTCTAATCCTAAGATCGTTGCATCCCCCTTTAAGCAGGGGAGTGATGGAAACGGGTGCCGCGCGGCAGTGGCAACCGGCTCTCGCGTATCTACGTCACTCTGACGTATGAGCCTCGCTGCGCGGCGCCGTTCGGATCTGGTTGGTCCCTTGCGGTGCGCCTGGCATGCCTGGACGAGCAGATATGACGACCGTTGGTTTGATCGATTCGGGTTTGGTGCTACATGCGGTTCGAAGGCTCTCGTGAGAACGTACTAGTCGTCTGCAACGGTGCCGAGAGGACGGTGCAGGGAAGCGGCGGTACGACGTCGAGCGAGATTGTTTCGTTGGTTTGAGTTCAAGGTAGGGAATCTGTTTGCCCGAATGGTACTGCCACAGCCGACGAAGGAGTTTACACGAGGGGTGTAGAAAGAATGCCGAGACGGTGCACTTTGTACCGGGGAGACCGTTGGCGTCGTCAGGTTTGTCGAGCCAGCCATTCGATGCCGCCGGGAGACGAAGAAACGTCTTGTGTGGTTCGGAATTTCTCTGCTGGGTTAGTATTTTGGATTGCGTTGGTTAGTATTTACTTCCATGCATATCGTTTTTATGGTACTCGGGGATAATGCTTTTTCACCGCTCATTTTAATATCACGGTCGTAACGCCTGATAATGACTGCATTCGGTGTGATTTCCTTGGCTCAAAGTCCATAAAGCATCTCCGTGTACTTTCGAACAGAAAGAGCCAAGTGTCTGATGAAAACTGGTCGCGTCTCATACAAGCGATTCGTGCTAGCCTTTCCTGTTCTATCTGGGCCTCTATGTGTAGAACTTCGTAGCGGCGTTCAGGGTTGTGCGTATACGTTCTGCTGTATGTTTTCTTTAGGACTGACACCCCGCGTCCCTCCGGTTGTCTCAGAAAAGTTGGAGACGGTGCATTTGAATTTTTGAATGAATGTTTTTACAGTCTACATAATTATGCATTGGAACGATTTCACTACTTATTTTTTTATGTCAGCTTGATCTAGTAGAAAAGAAAAGCAAACACGGCGTTCCTGGTGCTGTGAACATACCTTTCGCGGTGATGTGTGCATCGACTTATTAGTTTAATAGTCCAGCAACGGTAGCACACGAACGTATGCGCCGGTTGCAGTTGTATTTTTAATCTGAATATTTAATTTACGTTTTGGGCAGAAATAGTGCGTTTTAAAACGAAGTACTGCCAGTCGCTCTACGTTCGGTGTCAACGGTGGCCTTGCAACTATGTGCCTCGCGCGAAAGGCTTTTGCGTGCATGTGTCTTGTACAAATATCGCCGCGTATCGCCAGGTGGTGCGTCGTGCGAAGCGCCGCGCGGCGCCCAGTTTCACCACTCCTGTGTCCCCTGCTTTCGTTTTGCGCACAAGCGCCGCGCGGAGTGAGGCGGGGTCATGTCACGTTATTGCGGCGATCGGTTTGTCTCGGTCGTACGCAGCATGGGCTGCGATCGGACGTCATCTAAAAGGAAGTATAAAACAACCTCCGCTAAAGCTCTTTTTGAAAGGGGAACACTTTTCAAAAAGGGTGTTCCCCTCACTTTACTGTAGCACACTTTTCCGCGCCCTTTTCACAGCCTTGAGACTAAAAGAGGGGTTCCATGCAACAGCGCCCCATTTTACGATAAAAATGGCTGTATCACTGAAAATGACGGTGCTGAAAGGTTGTCGTCGTGTGTGTAAGTCTTTGGAACAGGACTTTTATACCCTTAAAGGTACACTGACAGGGTATTTATGCTCGCCAAGGTTTTTATTTCTACATGACATATGAGAGCCCCACTACCCAGAGCACAATTTGCGGCTCGAAATTCGTTTTCTTTCCGTCCGAAAACAGCCGATCGAGAACTGGCCAGTTTGAGTCGCGCTCACTCTCTTTTCCGTGGTCACGAGCCGTTTTCTATGGTTTAGACACAACCACCAAAGATAATGAAGGTCGTGGATCATCGAAGGCACACACTTAATATTAAAAATAAAAAAAAACAACGTGAAACTCTTTTTTTGTGGCTTCTAAACAGCTGCAAATACGTTGATTAAAAAAAGTTTGCACAGCCACGTTATTTCTGGCACCTCTCGCCCCTTCCAATTTATTTCTTTTCCCTCCCCAATCCAGTTTCGGTATCGGTATCAAGCAGTTTCGTCTTTTGGCTTTATTAATAATATACATGACGCTGTAGCAAAATATTGATTGGGTAGTCATCAAACACCATAATGAATAGCCTGGAAAAAAATGTTGGGGGTGTCAATGTCCTTTTAAAGATGTTAAAATTTTTAGTATAGCTGTGACAGCGAAAGAAACGCTTCCGAGCGTGCTGTGGCGTGCAGCGCTCAAGTAGTATTTTATGTCTCTTTGTGTTAGGGTTTACATTGTGATGTTTCATAACCGGCTCACGTGCATACTTTCTCTTCTTGCAATTGTTCAGAGACGTGCGCTTTTGAACAGCATCGTGTTGCTGAGTTCTCGTGTAGCACGTGATCGCGTCGTCCCACTCGCATCGCTTTGCCATAAGACACAGGTTGTCGCAATTTGTCTCGGTAAAACAAGTAGAAAAATCCTCTCACCGACGTGAATGCCAGCGGGGGCGGTGACGTCTTGAGCACCGGACGGCAGAATCGCCACGATCCCGAGTGTTGCAAGGATTCCCCAAGCCGCTGTCGGTCCTCGGGCCATTTTTGTCGCTCTTACCTCAGCTACAAATAAGATTGACGCCAATTGCAAGCAATTAGACAAATGCAAAGTCCTTCCTAGAAGAAAACCAATGTATATGACTCGTAAACAGTATTGTAATTTTTATTTGTGTATACTACTGTCAACTTCCAGCTCAAATACCAAGGCAGGATGACCAGCCCAGCACAGAAAAAAATTATTCCACAAAGAGCAACTTCTGAGAAGTAGGTCACTAGTGTTTCCGAGCTTGGACAACAATTACTAGAAGCTTTTTACAGTCACCCATAGTTCAAGGAATCATCTTCAGCAAATACTATGTGAGCGACTATACTCGGCGGGTGTCACTTCACGAAAAAAGTGGGTGTATCCTGTCTGCTGTGCGCCTTTTGGTCACACGCCGTGTCACTGGTTCATCCGCTCTGCAAAGAGTCCTTGAACGGTTCGCCGTCATAAAAGGAAGCGTTAATTTTTAGGCGCAATGAAATATATTTCGAGGATAAAAAAATTAGAGAAGCTCCAAATACAAACGATACAATTGTAATACGCCACGAGATTCAAGGATTGGTTCTTAGCCGCTGCCAGCCACCGAAGGCCGGCTTACCAGACTGGCAGCTTCAACTGCTTGAGCGCAGCTGACGGTTCTGTGACCCAAAGATGTTTCCCCTCGGGCCTACTTCAAGTATCATGTGAGGCGAAACTATTCTCTAGAGCCAAGTCACTGAAGCCAGACGAGAAAATGTATTTTAAACGGCTAATCTTGGATGGGCTCTATTTACTAGGCCACAAAGGTATAAAAACGTAATTGAAGAAGCGCCGGAACGGTTGTGGGACACGAGGGAGGATGGCTAATTACGACGTGTTCACACCGGTGGTTTTAAGAAATGCGTGTACAACTTCTTTCGTCGAGGTGAAATCCCAACGCTTAAGGATATCGCCGCTGCCCTCGTAGAAGACAACGTGCTGCTGCCGTGCTCTGTATCTACTCTCTATCATCTCCTCAGACATTTGGGCTTCAAGAAGTTGAAACGGTGTTTGATTGGCTCGTCGGCTGCCAGCGTTGGCCGCGATCCCAAGTTCGCTATCTTATATAACTACTTGCAGGTACTACGATATCAGTTGTTCAGCCATTTTGCAGTGGTTCCGACCTTCCAATAATCAGCCAGTGACTTTCGAAAGGGTCTATTCCAGATTTGTGCCCGCTACTTGAAAAATGTAATGGATTACAATTATTACAAATTGCCGAGCATCAAATGGAATGGATTACCGTTA
The DNA here is from genome assembly GCA_037355805.1 of Ixodes ricinus. Lineage (NCBI taxonomy): Eukaryota > Metazoa > Arthropoda > Arachnida > Ixodida > Ixodidae > Ixodes > Ixodes ricinus. The sequence continues at coordinate 143,094 of JAZHYW010006456.1, read as the reverse complement.
CAAATTACTTTCGCTGAAAAGCAACGGATTACTTTACACGTTACGTTACAAATTACTTTGAAGTTACGTTTTCCGTGCGCTTATCAGAAAACAGTACAAACAATCTTGATGTTTTCAAAAATGTTCAGCAATACTACTTCTCCTACTCAGAAGAAGAGAGGCACGATGGAAGGCAATGGAAAGAGGGCGAGCCTCTTCGGCGTTGTCTTCTGGATCGTGGTTTTTCGCATATTTCTACAGACCGACACGCTGCTTACAAAGAACTGCGCGAGCGCAGAAACTAGATTTGCGTGAGGTGAAGCTTCTGCACATGCGCTGTGGCGACAACAGCACCGCCGGAGAGGCGTGACGTCAGAGCCGCCTGTTGGTCTATAGACCTTGCACGTTTCTCAAGTGGTTCTAGTGACCGACCATACAAAGAATTTGGGGTGTCGCGAACCGGTCGAGGTGCGAGTTCGACCAAGTTCGACTTTTTCGAACTTCATGTGAAAAGATCGACAAAGGTTCGACTCAGGTTCGACTGCTATGCGCATGCGCGACAGGCTGGCCAGTTGGCTTCGGATTGGATGGTGATGGCTAAGGGGTGAATTAAGGGCAGCACTGATTGGTTATTTCAGTTAATAAAGTACAAAAAATTAAGTTATTAACTTCTTCAGTGATTCGAATTAGTTTCTTTTAATTGTAACTGTTCATAAAATTAAAATAACCCTTTGCATAAAAAATGCTCCAAACATAGACATGCTTGTATCAGCGTCTGTCCACAAAGTCGAACCGGTCGAATCTGGTTAAAAAGGTCGAAGGTTCGTCGAACCCCGAAAGGTCGACCTAAAAATCCGGTTCGACAAAAGTTCGCGGTACCCCTACAAGAAATCGTGTGTTATCTTCAATTGTTCTCCTCTTCACGCTGTATTTTTTTTTAACTTGCTAGTTTTATGTTGTTGAATTGCCTGCTCCACTTCCTGTATTATCTTCATGTTAAAAAAGTAATGAGTAATTGAAGTAATCCGTTACTAATAATTGTAACGAAATTACATTACAAATTACTGCCGCAGAAAAGTAACGTGACAATTACAAAAGTACTTGAAACAAAATTACACCATCTTCCCGAGGGGAACCATGGGGTGATGCGGAGCATCGCGGATCGTTATGAACGGTGTTATGAACGGTGTTGGTAACGTTGTTAGTAACGTTGTTAACTTGCTGTGTTATTACGTTGTTAACTTGCGAATGGACGCCGCTTCTCGTTGCCGTAGTTCAGGGTCTGCCGCTCGCTTCAAGCGTTTGCGCTCAGCGTCGCGTGCCCTTCGCTGCGCAGCTTTGTCTTCAGTGGACGTAGCGTTGCTGTTAGTTTGTGGAGTGGTGCTGACGTTGCTTGCGCCAACCCACTAACTGACGGGACTGTTGCTTCCATCACACTTCATCGGAAGAACGGAGTGAAGTGGAGTCAACAGCGCTGAACTGAACGCGCGCAGCGCGCTACCGCTGCTTATATTCACACTTGAAGGAGAGGAGACTAGAGGAGAGAGTTGCGCGTGCGCGCGCGGTGTGAGTACAAGCGAACGCACGCGCAGTGCACGCAGCTGGTAGAGAGAGAGTTTCTCCTCTTCTTCCAACAGCTGCGCGTTACGCGCAGCTGTTGGAGAGAGGGAAGGAGGAGAGTTGCGCATGCGTAGTGTGAGTGCGGACTACGACGCCGCGGGACATAGACCCGAGCAAGAGATGCTCCGCATCTAAAAGTAATGAATTACAAGTAATCCTTTACCTGTAATGTAACGGATTACTTCCCAATCCTGGTCTATTCACATTGAAACAAGAAGGTGATCAGGGATCGAACCCTAGATGGCTTGGGTTCCGCAGTGCAACCCTTTGCTATCTCGAATAGTAAAAGCTGTGGATGACGCAACCTAAACTGATAAGAATTTCTGTGGTGCCGACGTTTTAGTTTTTTATTGTGCAGGGTCCCTACTTTTGGCAGAATCAAACGTCGATAATGAGTCATGCTGTTAAAACGCTCAAACGCAGATGTTACTTTGCATTCGTGAGAGACATATTTTAGTTAAAGTCCCTGGTACTTCTTTGCAAGTAACGACAACCAATACCAATGACAGAGCACATTCCACTGGAACAAAATGGCGGCATTCAGTTCAACCCTCTGCTGGGCGCCGCCGTTCGCTTCCTAAAACCTGCACCGTCACGCAGTCGGCGCTTCAAACAATGTCGCTACTTGAAGGAAGCTCTTATCTAGGGACATTAATATGTCAAGACCACCAACAGAAGAGCGAAAGCACATCGCATAGCTCAGCCTGAGAGAATATTCACAGAGGGCTGACATGACAGGTCGGTCGAAAGTGACTGTCAACCGGATAATTCAAGCATACAGAGACGATGGTCCAGCAAGCATACAGAGACGAGGGATGGGATGCCGATGCCAGAGGCTGCAGAGGGGGATCGGATGCAGATATCCGCTGGTCCAGATCCGTTTTGCAGACGCGGCCCATAAACGTGTGCGACCGCACAGTGTAGAGGGATACTATAAAATGCATCGTCGAATGCACTACGCGGGACAAACTACTCTCTTCGATCAAATGTACCGATCGGGGAGAAATTGTTGTTTTTAAGTCAGAACATTTTATTCTCGCCAAAGATCACTTTAAAACGTTCTATCTCGCTAAAACTGCTGCCTCTGGAAAAAGTAAGGAATGCAGGAGCGTTAAGCGGTCCTGGGAAAGCGTGGTTCTGCTTGGCGAAACGGAAAACGTTCCTCGTGAAAAAAAAAAAAAAAAAATCCAAAACGGGCAAGCCACAAGAAAGTAGAAGAAGCCTGCAAGTGGCTTCTTCGCGTACTAAGTCGATCGAGGAAACGGACTGAATTCAGATCCTGGAAGGGTGGAACCTGCGCCAGCACGAGTTTCCGCCCCTCATTCTTGTAGCGCAGTTCGTGCATACCATCTCAGCATCAAGTGCACCAACGGAGAGGAACTTCTCATGAGCGGGTATTTATTTGGAGAGGCGAACTAGTTGGAATCTGTCCGTGTTTACCATATTCTGTTTATTATGCAAAGCAACATCGACAAGTGTAAACGTTCCGTGTGTGTGCGTTTTCTTTTTCTCGACAGTTGGTACTGAGTTGTTTTTAAGCATATGGTTCCGAGAATGCAGTTGAGGGTTCGTGCTTAAAACTGAAATCGATAGAAGGTGTTGACATTACTGAATATTGTGATATTTTCCCCAGTGATGTGCTCGCGCCTTGCCCATATACACGAGTATTTTGCTGCGGCGAGTGAGCCCCTTTTCTCTCCCACTTTTTTATATTTTGGCCTAAAGAAAATGACACGATATTATAGACGGTTACAAGTTACATGTAGTAGAATCTCCTCCCCACAAGCGTGACGCCCGCTTCAAACGCCTCCGTAGTCGAGAAAATAGTTCGCTGAAAACATAGAGATCGTACATACTAACTCTAGGGAAAAGGTCCGCCATTTTCCCATGCATTCTGGCTGCCGCAAGCGGCGGAGCATGCAGGCAGACCCTCGGGGCCCACACATGGTTATCAACTGCCTTCGATTATACGAATATAATTATATCATCAGGTAGTTTCATGAACTTCAACAATCCGCGAACTTACCGGTGGAAAGATATTCGCGTTCCTTTCGAAGCTTTCTTTTTGTAGCGCGCAGATGTACGGCCTCGCGTCAACGCTATGCCAAGCCAGATGCCCGGCTTCGCAGGGTGAGGCGCGGCCTATCTCGTTGGGCGCAGCCGAGGAATACGAAACCGCGCAACCACCAGATTTCCGAGATTTCGACAGAAGGGAAGTTAATGTAGCGTAACGAGTAGGTTGCTTTTTATAAGTGTTAGAATAGCTGAGAATTTAGTTTACAACGTTAAATTATCACTCGTTTATATTGCTGAGAGTTTTCAGTCTTCGCGATTACCATTGCGACTGTCGTCCTTCAGCTGGCAACATTGCTTTCTTTCTCTCGTGTTCTGTCGCTCTCCTTCGCGATCTTTGCCGGGTGTCGGCGCACGGGAATTGCCACTCCTCCTCACCCACCTTTACCCCCTGGCTGAAAACGCTCCTTCTGCTTTAATGGATAGATATTAGCAACAAAACAGACCTTGTAGCGGGCGGCAGCCGCGCCACCTAGCGAGGCGAGTTATGTATTTTAGGCTTTTACATTACTCTGTTCCGGAAGGTCGAGGTAAAACGAAGTCTTAAGTGGCAACGAAAATTGTTCGTTTACTAAAGAGATAAGAAAAGTCCCTGTCTATTACAGACCTTGGAGTTGAAGCAGTCATGCAATTATGTGCAGAAAAAGAGGCGAAAAGAAAGCGTTATTTGCTCTGCAAGTAAATATAGGTTGTAGCTTTTATAAGTAATGCATATTTGGATTTGTTGGTCTTGGCTAGAAAACCTTCCTACATGAATTGGGTACATTCCGTGTATTCGCTGCGTTTGTTAAACATAGAAAACGAAAAAAAAAAAACCCTGCTTTTTCGGTTTTTGAAATTTCCTGCGTTTCGGGTTTCGGAAAGAGCACCCTGCGATTCGGGTTTTGACAAATTCGAGGACGTCCTTTGTTTTCCGTTATAAATTCCAACGTGGAAACAGCGGATACAGTTCCTCCGATGCTTCTTCGTCAAGAGAGTCTGGTGAAGCCTCGCCGTCTACGTCAAGGCGCCTCTACAGGAAGCATAAGAGCGGCGATGATCCTCATCCGGAGCTGCACGGCCGCTGATGAACGAACGCGTACGTTCGGGTGACACGCACCGCCTGCCAAGCCCGGCCAGCCCGGCCTCGCTGTGGAGGAGTCCTGCATCGAAGTCAGCAAACTGCTTGGCGTTGGTGTAGGCACCGTTCTCGAGATTCGGAAGCAGACGAAAGAAACCGAGGGACAAGTTGTGACACCCTGTCGGAAGCGCCCAGCAAGCGAAGGCAAGAGGCGGCGCAAAGTCAGGTACGGTGACTTCACGTTGCGCGCGTTGAGATCGTGCGTCCACCGTTTCTGTCGACGGAACGAGGTCCCCACGGTCAAGAAGATAACGGCCGAATTCTGCACGAGCACTGAACTTCCCTCGTTAAAGGCTTGGAGTGTGCGTCGCCTTCTCCACGACATCGGATTACAGCATGACAAGAGGGTCCGAAACTCGCGGCTGATTGAACGAGAGGACATCGTCGCCTGGCAGTGAACGGCCTGGGGTGTCGATTTCACGAAAGACAAAAGTACGACCCTGTATCGAAGCGCCACCGCACACAATTTACTGCGTTATGAACGGTTCTGGAAGGCGATCTCATCGCCATCTTTTGGTTCAGTATCACACTAACCAAGGGTGGGGTTTGTGGGAACCCATCGTGTTCCTTCCCACCGCATCGTGCGCTGCTGATGCCATGTGGCTAAAGCCCCTCTATCCTGGGAAGAGTGGCGCCATTCATTGTTGGGGAAATGCACGAGACACGTGCCGCGCGCCACTTCTGGGAAGAACATGGTGTTTGAAATTTAGCTTATACTTCGTCTCACCTTAGTAGGGACTATTGTTAGCCGCGCGTGCTAAAAGCGCGAGCTAGTCGTTTTGAATGAAGCCACGGCGGCTGCACGAGAGCTCGTGCAACATGTGCTCTAGTCAAGGCAGTCAAGGCTGGCCGCTCGCGCTAGCACAGCCTTCGCGGTTAGTCCATGCTAGGGTGAGACGAAGTATAGTGCTGCGCTGTGCCGCCATGATGTTCCCAAGGGCTGCACGTTGCACGTGCCTCGTGCATCGACGCACCTTGCGCTACTTTTAAAACATGAAGGGATTTACATGTGGCGACAACACCGAAGGGGCGTCGCCAAAGTGGCGAATTTCGTGGCCACAGCGGCGCTGCCGGAGGATGACAGGCTACCAAAGGGACATAGAGACGACGGATGGGGCTCTCGGCTGCACAGGACGAACGACAACGGCTGCCTGGCTTCTTGACCGCGGGGCTCTGATTGCCGCCGCTAGCCGGCGACCTGCCCGGAGCTGCGGCCCCCATGGAAGACGACTGCCTGGCTTCTGGACCACGGGGTTTTGATTGCCGCCGCAAGCCGGCGACCTGCCCGGGACTGTGGCCCCTTCTGGATGACAGTCCCCGTTGAAACCAACGCGGCCTCTTGCCCGCAACCAGAGCTTCCTATGGACGACGATTGCGTGCCGCCAGACCATCAGGAAGCCGACCATGACGACGTTTGCGCGCCGCCCGCCGACTGCCTGGACATTGACGTGAGGCTCGCCGTGCAAGCACTATGTTGGGTTAATAAACCGCTGACCTAGAGCGTGAGTCGTGTCCACCCGAAGAAGGGAGTTTAAAGAAGCGCCCACAGGTTTCACCTTAAAGGGGCCCTGCAACGACTTCTTGAGTGGTTTTTAATTTACACCGAACCTTAGCGCGCTGAACGCAGTAACTTAGTGAAACTTTTATTTTCTCGAAATTAGCTCTATTTTAAAAGTTGTATAAAAATTAAAATTACAAAAACAAGCAAAAATAACCTACAATTCATGGCGTCCCTTCTCCTGGCCTGGTTGCCCAATGGTAGAAGCGAAGCGACTGGCCAATCGGCTTACGTTGATGGCCGCTTCCCCTGCAGCCGCGTGCGCGTCAACGGCTCGTCGCTTGCTTCAGCCCTCCACCGCGCTCGCCGGCATCAATTTACAGGGTCTGTCGGAGATGCATACTTGGGAAGTAATCCGTAGCAATTAACGGATTACTTGTAATCCGTTACTTTTTCAAGTAATTTTGTAATTGCCACGTTACTTTGTTTCGGAAGTAATGTTTAATGTAATGTTGATTACTTTAATTACTGGTTACTTTTTAAAAATACGATCATAATACAGTAACAGGAGCAATACGAGCAGAACATTCAGCAGCATAAAGAGAGCAAGTTCAACAAAATAGAAAACATCAGAAAGGGAGAATAGCCGAAAAGAAAACACGATCTTTTGTATGACCGGTCACTAGAACCACTAGAAAAACGGGCAAATCATGTACAAGTATACGAAAGACAAATATCAAGTATGAAAAACGCCGAGTAGGCTTTCCGTCGCCTTCCATCGTGTTTTTCTTCTCCCGGGCAGGACAAAGCTCTTCGTGTTTATTTGTTTTTGTCTTTTACACCATTTAACCCTTTCCAACTTTTTCGACGTCTCCCGCCACCTGCACAGACATCAAACGCGGGTTCATACCCCCTCGATTCGCGGGTTCATAAGTCGCGTAACAGACGATGTAGCCTCGCGCGAGGGGTCGAATTCTCTTTGTCTTTGATGAGCGCTACTGTATTCTAGCACGCGCTTGAGGCACGGCTGAAGAGCACCCGGCACGAGCCTAAGAGCATCGTCTTCGAGGGTACGGACGATACTTGTTTTGGTGTACATGTGTGGGCATGGTAGTCGAGTCCACTCCTCACTTTACAGTCAATAAGAACCCAATCTCAGACTGCCTCGCGCACCGACGCGCTCTCATCCAAACTAAATGCAACCAGGCTCCCATCGTCTGCTCTACGCTCGGTCGTTAGGCTTAGGCTACGTCTGCTCCGTGCCTGCGGTCTGCTTCGTCTGCTCGCTGTCGCGGCTGGCTTTCAATTCGATCGGTGCACCAAAAATGTTTCAATGCGAACCCGTATTTTTATCACGGCGGAGTTAAAACAACACCTTCTGGAAGCAGGGTTTGTACCGCTTTCTCAACTCGCGATGCCATTTTCAGCGTTCGTGCGTACGACGACTGACAGGCGATCGCTTTCCAAAGCCGCGCTACGACGACTCGTTCGAGACGACGCTCCAGGCGCGGTCGCGCGGTGTCGAGAGCGTCCGCTAGAAGCCGACTTCTTACTGATCAGGAAAGTGTCGGGCTCCAAATCTCGCGTGTTCGACACCGATTCAGTGGACGCCGCCATCGCTGCCATGAAATATTGGGGCAAACAACAGCGTTGCCACGGAAATGCTATGGCAACGAGGGTTGTTTGCCCCAAAAATCAATTTGACGAGCTCCCTATTGGTTGAGAAGAGTTCGTGGCCACGCCTACTTCCGTTACACTTCGCTCCATGTATGGAGAAAGCGGACGCCACCTCCTGCTCCTTATAACCTTCTTGGCGGGGTGCGACTGCGCCGGCCTGAGCCGCCTCTTCCACCGCATGGTGGCGGGTATGTCGACGGGCCGTCGCGCGTTATTTCTTGCTTCCGTACTTTCCAAACTGCATTTGTTTCTTTTCTCATCTAAAATACTGAACAAAAATTACTTTCATGAATAATTCAAACGGTTCGCGCCACTTATATTAGGTATTTCAACTAAAAAAAGCTTTCAGCGGCTCAAACCAGTCGTAAGGCAGGGACCGACCACTGACCGGGACCGACGACGTCACGAATTCGTCACATGCCGCGCGCGTGTCCTGTAAAAATCTCTATGTTCCCGCTGGGTCACCCGACCCACAAGATATGTTGAAACAGTAAAAAAAGGTAGACCCTTAAATAGGATTGCAGAGCCCCTTTAAGTGTGTGCGTAGCAGAAGCTACAAGAGCGAGGTCCGGGCTTTAAGCGTGCCTGCCAAGCACGCGCGCTCGTGCATTGCAAGCACTGTTCAGGGTCACATGTTCGGGCTTGTATCATCGGCTGCATCTGGACTTGAACTGAAACAAAGTATAGATCCCAGTCCTCAGCTCATGCTGACGCAGAACTCGTTCTCAATACGGTCTCAGCAGAGTTAACGCTAATGCAGCCCTCGTCTTATATATACGCTCAGAGTACGTGCCCAAACAATGACGGTCCATTGCCTCCGAGGTTCTAGCCGCGCCAAGCTCTCCTCCGGCCATTCCTTTCCTTGGGACCCAGGAAACACTAACAGAAAAAGAAAAAAGAAAGTTGGCTCGAGGCAATTTTTGCCGCTCGGTGGCGCTAGGTGCAGGGCGGGAGCACGGGAGTTATCATCGTCGAGCCTTAGCTGGCTGCCCGGATCAAAAGGCGCTCCTTTTGCCGAAGTATACTCGTTGCCTCTCACCACAACACAAATTGCTCTGTCAAGGAAAGTGGACATACGAGCGGTGCTTTATTAAAATCGGGATAGATAGAGAATCAATGCACACCTGATTGTTTTCAGACGAACTCCGCCTCCAATCATTTTGGTGAAAACAAAAGCTCTGGTGAGTCAATTGACCCCGTAAGTGTAACATCAGCGCTCCAAACAAGCCGTTGCTAAGGGCGTTGTTGTGGAGTAATACATGGAGCTGGATTTCGCCCCGAAAGAACGATCGGTCACAAATCGGAAGTGGAATTTAAACATCTAAAAAGAGTATATATAGGGAGCCTAGATTTCACATACACCACGACACAAGTTTGCCAAAAATGGGCTCTTTCTGAAATCTTTGCGCCGACAACTTCCGGTCCTCGAGGCGTCTCGAGATGCCTGCTGCAGACGACGAACGCCTGACGAACGCACATGGAATGACTCAAGTAGGCCGCCTGCAACCGTTTGCACAATGATACGATTTTGATCTTGGAAACGATTGGGAACATAGCATGCCTAAGAAAGCTTACCAGGTTTAGAAAAATCATTTGTATTTGCGTGCGATACGATACTGTCTGACGAAAATCATCACACGCATGGAGATCTGCAAAAAATACAATGAGAAAAAGCACGTGTTTAGAACATGATAGCTTTAAACAATAATACGTTAACAGCTAGAAAGGCCTTTTCTTTGTTGTCTTTTATTAACTTGAGTGGTCTAGTACAACTAAATTCAATACCGAATTGCGCAGGTAATATCTTAGATCTCGTTCTTTCAAATGTCCACATTCTAAGCTTAAGTCTGGCTTCCGATCCTTTGGTAGAAGTTGATAAGTTTCATCCACCTTTAATAGTCCAGTTATCTCTTCCGTGGAAGTCGCGGATATCGTCAAAGCCATTAGCTTACAGTTTTTTAAAGGAGATTACCTTGGCTTGTATAAATGTATTGAAACTTTCGACTGGTCTAACGTTCTCGCCATGTCTGATGTCGATCGTGCTACCGAGACTCTAACAACAATTGTAAAAGATGCCATCGACACTTTTGTCCCGTATCGTTCAACAAAGCCATCCAAATATCCTGAATGGTTTTCCAGGGATTTAAAAAGTTATTTGGTCAAGAAAGAACATTTCCACCGTCTTTATAAAAAATGCGGCTCTTCACTTATGTACACCAAATTCAGTTTATATCGGGCCTTGGCGAAGAAACTGTTCAAGCGCGATCAACGCATGCATCGTGACAGCGTTGAAAAAGCTTGTTTCGCCGCCCGAAGACTTTCTGGAAGTTCACGAAACAACATACACGTGACGTTAGTCCTATCATCTGCTTACGTGCCTGTTCAGATAACGCCCCAGGTTATGTTTCATCACCTCATGAAGTTGCAGATGTTTTCGCTGATTATTTTGCCAAATGTTTCTCTGACAATCAGCAATCAGTTCAACCGGAGGATAAGGAGCTGATTTGTCACGATTTTTTGAGTTCCATAAGAGTGGACTCTCTTGATATTGCCGAGGCGATAAGAAAGTTAAAACCCAAGTTTTCTTCTGGCGTGGATGATGTACCAGGCTTTGTTATCAAAGGTTGCGGTCAGCTGTTCATTCCTATCTTGAAACACATTTTTAATATGTCACTCAGTTCAGGCGTTTTCCCTTCGCTCTGGAAAAAAGCAGTTGTTGTTCCTATCTTAAAAGGCGGTGACGCATCTATAGTTGCGAACTACCGTCCAGTTTCCCTGCTTTGTGGTTTTTCCAAGGTTTTGAGATTGTTGTGCATAGCAGGATGACTTTTTATTTCCGTCAAAAATTAACGCCCTTGCAGCACGGTTTTTAAAGGGTAGGTCTGTGGAAACAAATTTGTGTACGTTTTTAGATTACAGTGTGCCGTTTGTTTTAAATAGAGAACAAGTAGATGCAATATACTTTGATTTGTCAAAAGCCTTTGATAAAGTGAGTCACGTGTTGCTTTTGTCCAAGTTACATCTGTATGGTGTCTGTCCAGAATTGTGTAACTGGTTTAAGAGTTATTTGTCTTTTCGATCAAATAGTGTTAGGGTCGCTGACAGTTATTCCAAAGAGTTTTTTCAATGTCAGGCGTACCCCAGGGATCAATTCTGGGTCCTCTACTGTTTTCAATTTTTATAAATGATATAGCGTCATGCGTAAAGAACGTTGAACTCCTTTTATTTGCTGACGACATCAAGTTGTTCAAGACTGTTCACTGTCCTTTAGATTGTGATCTGATACAACATGATGTGTCTAATATAGCAAAGTGGTGTAAACAAAATCAGTTATTTCTTAATCCTTTGAAAACAAAAGTGATATCTTTGTGCAGACGCCGTGCGATCATAAATAACACTTATCACCTTGAGGAAATCCGATTGAACGAGTGTCAATTGTAAGGGATCTTGGTGTGTTCATTGACTGCGGATTAACTTTTAAAAATCATGTCTCTTTTGTTGTCAGCTCTGCAATGAAAGTTTTAGGAGTTATATCGCGTTTGACCAAGCATTTTAAAAAGCCCCATTGTTCAATACATCTTTTTCAGTCTTTAGTGGTTTCAAGGCTTGAGTTTGCTTCGGTGATTTGGAATTCATTATCTGTAACACAGGCTTTGATCATAGAACGTGTGCAAAAAAGATTTGTTCGAATTGTCTATGATAGATGGATTGGACGACGCGTGTATTATGACTATGAATGCTTACTAAATAGATTTTCGCTGAAGCTTTTATCACACAGAAGAACAGTCCTTGACTTGGTATTCCTGCATAAGATCATTAATGGTGCCATTGATTCTTCATGGCTTATTAGTAAAATCAATTTCCATGTTCCTTTCCGCGCGACGAGACAGTTCACCTGTTTTGATATTTGCTCACCATGCCGTGTGTCACCTCTTTCTCGTTTACAGACATTATATAACAGCATTGTGCCACCTCAAGTTGACATCACCACACCCCTGCCTACATTTCGCTGTCAGTTGGACGAACTTTTGGTCACTTCATAGCGCGTCAGTGTATATGCATGTATATTTCTTTTTTTTTTTAAATGAGTAGGATTATTGTTTAAGTATTTCTATTGTACGAGTTGGTGTACCTAAGAGAAGGCCGCTCGGCTGTTTTAGGGCACCCGAAAAATAAAGATTATTATTATTATTATTAAAACAACGTCGGGTCCTGTTTTTTTGTTTTTGTTTTTTGCCGTTGACGTGCGTTGTAATGTAGGAGCCTTTCTTTTTTACTCTAACGTAAGCGGTTGGAGAGCCCATACTTTGTTTTTCAGGCTCGAAATAAGGGTACGTGTTTTGTTGCTTGTAATCATCAGAGAGAAAAAATGGTTGTTCGGTTTTAAGTGAGAGCCCAAATAGTGAAGGGAGAATAAAAATCGGAGAGTTCTATTGCCGCGTGTATGAGCGAGAAGGAACGCTTTTTTTACACTTAGGAGATTCGCGTTTCCTCTTACCCCGGGTGTCAAATATGAGGAGGCCAGAATGAGCTTGCCTAGTCCTTCTGGACTATTCCAGGTCGAATGTTCGAGATGCCGAGTGAACTAGATAACGAGCGTGAGCTTTGCCCATTAACTCAGATTCTCCCGACGACGAGACTCGAATTCCCTCTCGCTCCAGCTGTCACGCCGACGCCGCGACGTACGCTGCTGCTGTTTCGACGCATTCCTTCTTTTGTTTATGACGCAAGTTGGCCGATTAAACCTGTATCCAATACTTTCCTAGGGGGAATCCATCCTACTCCGATAATTTGCATTAGACGGCGTGTTGACCGCGCCAATTTCTCCCCTATCGGTTTGGAAGTCGCGCCGTAGATTCAAGTCAGCAGAAGCGCGCGGCCCCCGAGCGGCTCTGCTCGGCCGATTGGAAGAAGGATTTGCTCGCCTGTGTGCCAATGGTGAGGACTCTGTGCTGTGGGGATACAGTGAACTGTAGTGGGGATGGCTCCAAGAACCGCGGATCGCAGGCAGTGTTGCCGCACTGCCACTTCGGTTTTTTCCGTGTAGAGCGGCTAAAAGTTTCTTTTTTTTTCCCCACAACACCATTTTAGTGACAAAAGTCGTTTTTCAGATAGGCATGACGCCAAGTACATTTATAGACAGCAACAACTCACATATGTTTTTGTTTTCTAGAAATTTGCATCACATAAATTACGAAATGTACAAGTTGACATTCGGCAAATTGGTCTCCCCTCCCAAGCTTCTTTTCCATACTCTACGTTGGTTGAATGAACCAGGGGAACTAAATGAAGGCAAGCGCACCATTAACTAAACTAAAATAAAATCGCCTGCTCGTTTTCGTGATGCGAAATGCACGCCACGCACTGTGCAATCCATGATCTATCGCACTGACAGAGGACGTGTGTGCATAGCTAGCGGCGAGGAAAGCGTGTGAACAGGCAGTACTGTAGCGGCAGGCTGGCAGCACGCACATGATGATGTAAGTCCTGGTGAATTAGATTGGCTGTTCAAAACAAAGAAATGTCCAAGTAGCTAGTGCCACTTCCTTTCTCTTGTTCGATGTAGATAAGAAAATGACAAAACTTCAGTTTACTTTTTTTTATTCAAATATTTCCCACGTTCTCCACGTGTTTAAATTCCGTTTTCCCTTTTTCCCTAGCTGTCATGCTTTTTCCCAGAATATGGGAATTTTCCCACGATTCAGCAACACTGATCGCAGGGAAAGGACCTGCTCTCGTTTTCCTCGGGACCCAGTCATGTGAGTAGACGGCATTTACGATATTCCGTTCCTGTTCTCGATTGATACCCCTGCACTAAATGACGGGGTCTATCATTTCAGCCGCTGGCAATGGGCAGTTCGCTGCAGATCTACAGATTTTTACGCAGTTTCCAAAAAGCATGGGCCGGATAAACTGAGCCGGATCCTTTGCGTAACAAACGTGTGTGCTCCGATCATTTTCGTAAGGACGACTTCAGCAACCCTAATTTGAAGAGTCGGGGGTGAGTAATTGGCGATATAATATGGAAATGTACATATGTACACTTAATTTTGTTTTCATATATATACATATACGGAGATTGCGAGAGATCTAAAGCTCGAGGTCTCTTTCTCGAGATAATTTGCCGTTCTCCATACTCTATGTTCCTACAATCTCTTCCAAGGCCAAGGCATCGTTTGCCAGTGCACATGAAGGCAAGACGATGTCTTGGGCATCGTGGCTCCTGAGTGCAGACTTGAGCTGTCTTGTCGAGGAGATCTGTGCAATGAGGGAGGCCTTGAGACAATTGATCGATATGAAAAGGTTTTTTGTCCGAAATTCACTTAGAAAGTTTTGTGGTAGAGTTGAAAAACTATATCAGGGCCATCACACTGTGCTTTTAAAGGTTTACGTACCGTATCACGTCCGGGTCACCGCATGGTGTACGTATGTACACTCCACTCTATTTAGATATATGCATCTACGGAGACCGTCCGAGATCGAAGATATCTAAAGCGCGAGCTCTCTTTCTCGAGATGGCCTTGTACTTTGTTGTTGTCCATAGTCTATGTTCCTACCATGTCGATATTCGAATCCTTCGGATTAGTTGAAAGTGTTGAGTTTTTCAATATAGTTCTGGGGAGCAGCATAGTAGAAATTTTCAAATGTGGTGCTCATCCCTCCTGTCCCAAGCAAGCGAGAAGGAATGAAGCAGCTGGCGGCTGCCTCCGCAACACCTTTGCAATCTCTCCCGGCGAATGGTTTTGCGCGACAAAAATCTCGGATTTCGAATGGGCCAACTCGGATCATTTACGCCTTAGCTACGAGATGGCGCCTACTTTTCAAAAGACTCCATTCGAATGTACAATATAATTTGGAAATTCCTCGAGAAGTGGTCGTTTAACGCAAACTGCAATTTTGTTTTAAATTTTCTGTTACATTAACTGGCAACTTATATTTGAGTATAGCCAGCACACTACAATCGGTCTAATTATAGTGTTGTGTGAGCAGTCAGTTTGGCTTGAGGTGAGCAAAAACGAGGGCTTCACTTAACAGAGCTAAACACAGCTTCTAAATTGCTTTCTGAGCAGCCGGAAGTTAACGTGAGGAACTTTAGGGCCGAATTTCAAGTAAGATTGGATACCGATATTGGCTAACAGACGGGAATATTTGCGAATTAATGGGGTATCTGAGACATAATGGTTTATTTTATTGTGTCACGGACATTTGAACAGACTAGTTAAGTTCATAAATTAATAAAAAAGAAAGAATAATTTGTTTTTTATTTATGGTACAGATTATTTTCACCTAGAAGAAAATCGCAACCATCCGGAAAATAAAAAAGCTACATCGCACAGACGCAGGAATACGCCGGTTTCAGCGATATGAATGATTAAACAACCCACATATAGGCAGCTTGAGTAAATGCTCAAATGACCCAGGCAGTTATAGAACACCAATTGTGCAATCTAGGAGTGAAAAATTGTTTTCTGAAGAAAGAAGCAACTACAGTCCGCTGCAGCAGCGCGGTAGAGGCTCCGCCCCTCGATTCTCCTAGCAAAACGACGTCACCATACGACAGCCGACAGAAACAAACACTTTTTATGACGTCACGAAAAAGAAGGAACATCCAACAGAGACCTTTTCGTCACATTGATGAGCACAAAACCAAGCTCCGTGTGATGCCCAAAGCGCCTTGCATGCACTGGATATTGAGCGAAGCGTTGATTTTTATCTTCGCGGAGCATCTCTTGCACGTTCTACATTACAAAATACTCGAAACGTAATAGAGACCATGTTTTTTGTTATTATGTTGACCCTACTCGTTAAATTAATTGACGTCATTAAACATACCCAAATTTTTATGAAAAGGTGGGCTGACTGTGTCATTTCAAGTGTAATCTCAGCTTTATGTCCAGCATGGCAAGGGCGAAATCCGGAAAAGGTAAACATTTCTTGTTTAGCAGCTTGATAAGAACTACAGAATTATGCTTTTACTCCGAATAAAATATTTGTAGACTTAGAGCAAAGACGGACAATGCACGGCAAGAAAATAAATAAAAATAATAATAGCGTGCTTCCTTCGGTAGATTGGGAAACGTTTTATATTGCATCATCCATGCTCCAGTGTGTTTGAGGTCGTATCTAAGGCAATTATATGTTATTTACGGGGTTCTAATTCTACTGTGTCGCTCAAGGTGCCTCTCTAGACATTTTGTGGAATAGCAGTGCACAAAAGCGTGTTGAATAATTTTTAATAAAATTTCGCGCTACCGATATTGAATGATTTTAAAGCTATACTTGAGATCTTTATAACACGATCCCCATAAAATGCATTCTGGCTGACTTTACGATTTGGAATTGGTGATGCTTAAGGCACAAACAAAATGTATTTCGAAACACAGTTGGGGCTTTATTTCTATAAAAGTTAGGATGTCTAAACTTTTATAGGCACAAACAAAATGTATTTCGAAACACAGTTGGGGCTTTATTTCTATAAAAGTTAGGATGTCTAAACTTTTATAGGCACATAAATGCATACGGCATAAACTACAGGCAGCAGTTTTTTTTTTTTTAATCTTGGTTGAATTAGGCAAATTTAACGAGAGTGTTGAGGAATGTATGAATATGAAGAAAATGTAGGTAGTACATACAGTTCCTACTTAGCCACGTAATCACTGCACATATTCAGATACTTATCATGACGTGGCACAACATTTCGGATGCCCTCCTAAACAATACAGACGCCAGTCGCCATTGACAATTCCTTCTCTGACCCTCCTCATCATGGACAACTGTGCTTCCTTCCCGAAACTTAGGACAACATTCCCGCACTAAACTGTCACTCGCGCAGTTTCATCCGTGCCCATTATGTGTTGTTCCCTTCCTCTCATTGAAACCGTATGACAGCTCGAACCTCGAACTTCCATGGCGGTAACGTCAATCGTATTCATTATGTTTGAACACACACTAGCCAAACTGAAATAGGAGTCAAAGCGCAGGCAAGCTGCGGAACAATCCCAGTTCCAAACCTCGAGACAAGGGGAACCAACATGACATGCACAGCGCCTGGTGTGTATGCCCTCTTTGTTTTGTTTTGTCTTAAAGTGTTTAATTATGAGTAGACAAACGCCGAATTGATGCAACGGCCAACCGTTGAGGACACGCTCGTAAACTATAAACAACCTTCCTATCATTTGAAATAAGAAATATCCGTGCACGTACTATCGCGAACAGTATGAGCGTGAACAGCCCGTCATGATTTGTTGGCATACTTTCCAGTTTTTCTAGAGGCCCGACTAGAGGACCGAAACTCGAAATTGATGTCCAGTCTCCCAACTCTATGACGCATTGAGAGGTGATCAAGCTCATGGGGAACTAGCAAAAAAGCGCGAACAAGTGAATTGAAACTAGACAGCTATATCTGGAGCCATATTGCGTGCCGTCCGTCGTCCCGTCACATAGGAATGCTCCCTCAGTCACGCGTGTCTTGTATAAGACGTCAAAGGGATTCCGGGTCCACGGTGTTTCTACCAGGCCCGAGACTTGCGGCCGCGAGTCACTCCCAGGACGGCAGGGATATCTTTCAGTTGTCTCGCCTTTCTTCGAGAACTCTTCGTTGTCTCGTAAGCTTCGTACGTGCATGCGCAGCTAAAGCACCGCCGGAGGCAACGAGCACATGCTGGAAGCCGGCCATTGAAGGGAGACGCCCTGCCATTCTCATCAGTGATTATTGGGCTTTTGGCTTAGTTTTACAAAATAATAATAGAAAAAAGCCAAAGAGGGCGCCTCCATTCATGATCTGAGCGAACAGTTAAAGCTTGATATCGGGGTGAAGATGAACAACGTACGACACAAAGCGATCGAGAAATCCAACTTCCGACTCGTGTACATCCGCAGAAAATTCCACTGTTTTCTTGTTCAGCTTACCATAAGACGTTCCTCGAGAACACCGTAGCACCGGCATTGCCTTCTTCGTAGAACCCACCATTTCATGAAAGCTACGGGATAAACAGACTGGTTCACAGTACTTGTTTCAAGCACCAGAAATGCATGGTGAAGGCTTGTGTTTATTTCAAATCGGAATTTGGAACTTCATTAGAACGTATAAGTACCGAGGACATCGGATAAAAAGCTTCCAATAGGACGCTTGACTAGGTCCCATGGCCCTGCACATACATAACACAATACAATAATAAAATGAAAACAATAACACTACTACCTAAACAAAATAAGTGTACACTGTTCTTTACTAAAACAATGAATATCAATGTGGTCGAAGACGAAGTTGTTAACCAACGTGGGCAAGTTATGAGCGAGGGATTGAAGTACATAATTAGTGCTGAAATGGGGAACGACTCAAAATTCCTGGCAACGGATACTGATTATAGATTCGCGTATAGCCCAGTTGGACAGACGCGACAAAAAGGCGCAATACACTCCACATTTGAGAATGAATACAAACATAAACGTTATTTATGGACACTGGCAACTTTTATATAATGTGACTAAAATATAACAGTTCGGCATGAGTGTATGGGGAATATTTGGAATGCAATGCGGTATTTTTCAAAGAATCATTATATTGTTTATATTAGTTTTAGTCGTGGTACCCCTAACCGAATGGCAATAGTTGGTTTGTGAACCAAACAAAGATTGATAAAATTGAACCTTAATATCTGCACGCAAAAGAAATCGAGAATGACCGACTTTGCCAATTATTTTTGCCAGTTTACGAAGTAAGTATTCTACATAATAATCCCACTACATATGCTCCGAAAAAATTGCACCCAGAGTGTCGTGTTGATTTACTATTTCAATCTGGCTGCTACCAAGGTTTAGAGTATAAGGTATAACAATGTGCCTATTTATGGACCTAAATACAATAGCTTTTGACGTAAAAAAATTATTTTCAAACTATATATTTTTTTGTTCATAAAAAGAATTGTTTAATGACATTATTTCAGTTAGTTACAAGATCATTTATATTCGTCGCAGGCAGAACGAAACTATTGTCGTTAGCATACACAGTAACGATTGTTGGCAAATATTGAGTATATAATTAAGGTAAACATATAATAACAGCGGGTGAAGTATACTGGCCTGAGACACAGCAGATTTCAAGTGTCGAAAAGAAGAAAACACATTTCATTCACCGATACACACTGCTTGCGCTGTTCTAGGTACAAATAAGTCCCCCGCGCACCATAACATGAGAGTTTATCAGGGATCATAATATAGTTAAGAGAGTCGAAAGCTTTATTCAAGTCAACGAAAACTTCTAGCATCAACTGTTTCTCTTTTATATTATGCATTAAACTCATTTTGCGATAATAGAGCGGATTCTGTAGACTTTCATTGGTGAAACCCAAGCTAAGAGCAATAGCCAATTGTTGTTTGTATGTTCATACAGCCGGAAGTTAGTCTGCCTCAGTCGGCGTCTGGTGTCTCAGCTGTAGATGAGCAATTTAGCCAGTGCGGTACAACCGCTAGCCTGGGGTTCTTAACGTGCACCACACAGTAGTGGTGCACGTTAAAGACCCCAGGCTAGCGGTTGAAGTTACAACTGAATATTTAATAAACAAATCATGTAAACGTCGCAAAAGTATTTTTTCTAGTCCCTCTGAAGATATGGGCAAGATACGATGGGTCTGTAATTTGTAACTGTATTTTTATTGCATCCCGTGTGTAGAACGCAAAACTTCTGCATGTTTCATGCTGTTTGGAAACCTGCCAGTGAACAAGGCTAAGTTAAATACATACATAATAAACATGGGGCAATCACATCTATCGTGAATTTAACGAGTCTTATTTGTACGTCATCTATAGGTCGTGACTTTTGCTAATATTCAATCCCATAAATATATTAAAACTTTCGGTTCGTCCGTAGGTACAGGAAAAACAGTTTCATCGACCCGAATCAACATTGACGAGGTTTGGGCGCTGGAAGGCAAGCTAATGAAATGGCGGTTAAAATGGTTTGATAACTCGATTTCTGACACTTTTTCACTGGACACTCCAAAAAACTCCTGAAATGGGACAAGTCCCGAGAGCCTAACGACACCTTCAGGGCAAGAAACTTTAAAACGCTCGCGCGTCTAGTGTCGCACTCTGCAAAACGGCAATCTGGTATGGAATCTTCGTAGATCGTACGCACGGCAGACGTACGAAGTAATCCGTTACTTTTTCAAATAATTTTGTAATTGTCACGTTACTTGTCTGGGGCAGTAATTTTAATGTAATTTCGTCACATTTATTGGTAACGGGTTACTTAAATTACTCGTTATTTGTTTTCTTTAAAAATAGGAACATGATACAGAAAGTGAAGCAGGCAATTCAGCAAGCAACATAGAACCTAGCAAGTAAAAAAAAAAAAACAGAAAGACAATATCGTGAAGAGAAGTACGATTGAAAATAAAACACGATTTTTAGATGCGGAGCATCTCTTGCTTGGGTCTATGTCCCGCGGCGTCGTAGTCCGCACTCACACTACGCATGCGCAACTCTCCTCCTTCCCTCCCTCCAACAGCTGCGCGTTACTCTCTCCGCTCTCTCTCTCTACCAGCTGCGTGCACTTCGCGTGCGTTCGCTTCTACTCACACCGCGCGCGCATGCGCAACTCTCCTCCTCTAGTCTCCTCTCCTTCAAGTGTGAATATAAGCAGCGGTAGCGCGCTGCGCGCGTTCCCCCGAAGGAGTGAAAGGAGGATAGTTTTGGGCGCGCGGGTCGCAGCGCCACGCCAGGGCTTTCCAGTGGGGTGGGCTTTCCCCGCAACTCTGCGGCTGTCGTGTGCTAGCGTTTCTCGGCCGCTCGCGTCCGCTGCAGCCCAAATCCGGCCGGCCAAAAGAAATCAGTCAAGAAGGGAATAAATTAATTATGATCCGCGATGCTCCGCATCACCCCATGGTTCCCCTCGGGAAGATGGTGTAATTTTTGGATGACCAGTCACCAGAATCACTCGAAAAACGTGCAAGACCTATACAAATATGCGAAAAACAAAAATCAAGAAGACAACGGCGAGAGGCTCTGCCTCTTTCCATCACCTTTCATCGTGTTTTTCTTCTCCTAAGTATGAAAAATGGAAAGTAGTATTGCAGGACGTCTTTTTTTGAAACATCGCGATTGCTTTTATTGTTTTCTTGATGAGTGTACGAAAAAAGTAACGTGAAAGTAACTTGTAACGTAACGAGTAAAGTAATCCGTTTCTTTTCAGCGAAAGTAATTTGTAACGGTAATCCATTACATTCGAGGCTCGGTAATTTGTAATTGTAATCCATTACATTTTTCAAGTAACGGGCACAAGTCTGCGCAGGGGCATTGCGTTCCTATCGGGAGCCCTCACTTGGAGCACGGATTGAGCACGCGCCCGCAAGGTCCGCAATCGTAGAACCTACGAAACGTTTCTACCCACTGCGATAAAGGGAGGGAGCTGAACGAATCGCGAGACTCAACAAATCTTTTCGAGCTGAAAAGGAGATCCTAAAGCCGGGGTCACACTGCTTATGCATAATACAAAATACAGTCTACAAACACGATTCCCCTCAATATCTATGGTTCGAATGCCGCGTGCCAAGTGTTCAATGCGAAAGCATTAACTGTTCCACGGAGCAGAGCCGGCGGCGTCTGTAACAGCGTAAAAACGGCCCCTTAAAAACCCGTAACCGCGAAAAACGGCACCTATATTGGCTGCTACGCGTCATATCAGATACTTTGTCATGGAAGCCGGCGCAGCCGCTCGAGGTCAAAGCGGACGCGTCATGGAAATAAAACACAAAGAAAAGCACAGCAGCGCAGATGCTTCGTCACGGAAGCCGTCGTGAAGCCGGCAAGGACCGCCGCGCCTGCGCAGTGGGATGTCACCGCACCGCAGCGCCGTGTGCGATAGGAAGACGCGGCGCGCTGCTTGAGTGTAGGAATGCGAAAGTATTCGTACACGCAGCGTAAAGCAGGTTTCAGATGCAGCGATTCCACGGCCGAGATCGCTGCCGCTAGCGGCGCGGCGGCACGGACCGCGAGGTTTCATTTCACATGAGCCTTTTCTGCCGTTACGATGGCCAATGTTGCTTGCAGCAAGCAGATGCGATCACTTTCACGGCCTCAGTCACCTCTTCCCAGAGTTTCTCTTTGGTCCCATTGTTCCTAAATTCTTTCATCTGCGCGTCCCAAAGAACCCGACGCTTCGACACTTCACTGATAAGCAGTTCATTGAACTGGGCGCGATGCATTTTCTTACTTGGTGGACGACCTGTGTTCGAAAAGACACGTCAATGTCGCTCAGTTCTTCTTCGTCTTTTAATTTTCTCACTAGCGCTCGCACGAGCCGCTTCCGATTAGCATCTCTTGCGCTCGCTACACTTGGTACTCAGGCGAGGAAAGTAAAAAAAAAAAAAGCCGCGTGTTTCATTGAGAAAACAAATTCCGAGGATGGGGACAGCAATCCCCCTCCTCCATAATCTCCTGAACAGTTCCGACGCCACTGCTGAAGCAAAGAAGCTCGACCCGCCGGAAAAAGAAACCGCAAAGCAGTCGCTTGCGTACTTTCTCTGCTTGTCTGCTTCAAGAACGTGAAAATGCCGCCGTCCTACGCGCCAGCTTTCCCGCAATTTTTCTCCTTCTGTCACGTGATTTCCCGCCGCGCTGTGAGTGGCCAGCTGGGAAGCTGCCGCGCGGCGAAATATTTCCTACCCGGTGAAACCGTGCCATTCTGCCGCTGCGGCTGGCCAGAGCGCCGCGACGGCAGAAATCGCGCCGCTCTAGGGCCAGAATCGCTGCATGTGAAACCCGCTTAAGCCGTTTTAAGTGTCTCTGCCGAATTTTTTTACAGAACTCATTGCCGTGCGACATTTGAAGCACGGATGTCGCGGTGACTCGCGTTCGAATCTTTATTATAGGGGCTATTCACTGGACGCCATATTTGTGGGTTTTGTTTAGAGCGCATGCTCAGAACGAGCTCACATTAATAGGTTGTTAAGACCGGCAATCTTGATGGCGTGGAATGCAGGTTGCAAAAGAACTGTGGAAGCTCGCCAGTAGCACGCGCTCAGCAGTCGCGGACACAGCTAAGGCCGCCAGTGAATACTCCCTATAAGCAGTGCTACCTAACAGAGGTACCGATTACGTGAAACGTAATTTCGATAGTCTCACCGTGGGCTGAATTTCCAAGCCAATCCTTTGCCGGGATTTCTCATTTGCAGTGCTCGCTCCATAGATCGTGATATACCATTTGCTATATTACCCAAGCATCAAGGAGAATGCAGGGATTGGTGTTCCACGCTCCACACGCGCACGCCTTCCCTGTATAAAAGATTCCAAGTAAATAACCAAAATAAAGCGTTGACGAAGGCGCGTGCAAGATGCCATTTGTTTTAGGTATTTGCTTTAGAAAAGTTACTACTGCTGAAGGCAGCACGCGCGGCGCGTGGAACACCGATCCCTGCATTCTCCTTGATGCTTGGATAATATAGCAATATGTCTATTATCGGCTTTACGCGTGCTGTAAAAGCGCGGGAGTTTTTTCTTCAGAAACTCAATTTCACATTGTTCGTCTGCTGATTACTTTAAATTAAGGCTGATTCCGATAAAATGTTCAGCGTAGAGATGGCCATAATAAAATAAACGAGGCTATTCTTTTCCGACGATGTCCCTTTTCTCTTCAAGCCTGGAAAGAAGTAGCAAGAAGCGCATTCCAAGTCGCGTGGTTGCTACTGAGTTTAAACTCCTATTCAAAGCTGGAATTCACAGTCACAAAAGGGCCCCGAGGTCTTGAGCCTGTTTGTGCTCGTGCTGACAACCTAACGTAAAGGTTTATGCGTAAGAATCGACATACACCGCATACTCCCGTAAGGTGCGGATGATGTGCGTAGTTGGAACTCAAAAGGCTACTCTCCAAATGCACGCATTTCTACGTTTCGGCAGAACACTCGAGCCTATCAGTTTGCTAAACGAGGGGAGAGGACCGCCAATAGCCGTTCCGACCTAAGCATGCGACCTGCGCTGGGACACTGAGTAACTGGGACGTCAGGTTGTCCCGGCGCAGATCGCATCTCAGAAGATTTTTGAGCCTCGTCATTCTCTGCCCTTGAAATCAATGGCTCATCGTCCACTTTGGCTCAGAGCACCCGGCGAGTCAATTCCTGCAATGTACGGAGGAAGCTCGCAGAATGACAGAGAGGAACTGAGAATCAGGTCTGCGATAGGACACTGAGAAACGGTCATCCCAGACTTCATTGTCTCGAAGTGGTCTCGTCATTCTCCACGCTCCCTCCGTAGATTGTAGTGATTGGCTGTAAATTTCAGTGACTGGCTCTCTATATATACATCGTAGGGATTCGTACAATATAATTTTAGAGTGGCCTTCTGCAGCTGATTTTGAGTGACCGGTACCTCGTGAAGTCAGCGGGAAAGTTGACCCTACGGGCATTTTTAGAGTGTAGACAAGCCGACCGCAGTACTTACGCGGCCATGACTCTGCGCTCCGCGTAGTTTGTCCTTAAAGGGACCATGAAACGATTCTGAAATCAAATTTCATCCACCGACCGCCGCAAAAGGTGTGAAAAGAAACACAAAAACACAAAAATAGGGAGCTAAAAAAATTATTCGCTATATAACTTTTAAAAGAAAACTGGACTCTTTTGCGCCTTCTTTCCTTCGAAAGCTCTCTGCCTTTTCACTGCGATGCATCCGCGGAATCGCTGCACGTCAGCCGAATCCACGTCGCCTATTGGGTAAGCGCCTACCTCACCAGCACCGCGATCGTAAACAATAAATAGCCGGTGAACGTTTCCTAAAAGTTTTGTTAAATAATATTCAGATCCACATTTTGTAGCATAATTAGAGGTGCGACGAAAATTGTCAAATTTGATAATGTTGAGAGCCAAGCGCCATCTATCGTGTGGTAAACGAAGCAACTACTGCGCGTGCGCAATAGGGTGGTAGGTCCGACAGCGTCGCTGTTAACTTGGCCGTGACGATCAAGGAACGTTTATTTTTCTACGTGTTCTTCTCGCGCGTCCCGACTTCAAACAGCAAGAAAAAAGTACTTGAAACAGACCACGACGAGCAAGAACGCTGGATCCACAAACACCCGAGAAAAGCTAGAACGGCAACAAATTCACCGACCTGCGACCAAGCGAGCTCGGCAGATAGGCCAGCAGGCACTCCGGCCAATTGCTCCGACTCTGTGCAGCGTTGCTTCAACGGCACTTGGCCAAAACCGTCTCACCACGACCGGCTGGCGTGCTGAATGGAATATGCCGGCGCGACCCTTGTGGACCCTTCCCGTATTTTGATCGCTGACCTCAATTTTAGATTAAGAGGTGAGGTCAATCTCTTCCCCTTGTTTTCCGAGGCAGTGTTGACGAACACAGTCGTCCAAAAGGGACTCTCGTCGATTCTATCTTCTTGTTTTGTGTGATATAGAGCACAAATAAACGCCCTATGGATTACCTTCGTAACACGGTATGTACTCTTTGTTATTAGTATGCCATTTTTATTCTGACACGACTGCACGTCACTGTCGAGCTATAACAGTTCGTGGGAGCTACGTGCAATGCCGGTCCCACCTTCCTTTGCCGAGTGTCACGTCAGTATCGAGTTGCAATAGTAAAAGATCGGTCCCGAAGCGCTTACCAACAGCGCGAATACAGCACTTCCATCAAACGCGCGTCCGCTCCGAGTGTGAACAGGTATCTACGTGGCTCTTGCTGACACTGTCGTAGTTCAAACGTTTCTTTTTTAACGTCGGCTCGCTCCTGCATCTCCGAGGCCGCGAAAAGCGCCTCGGCAATTTGTTTCCATCTACGTTGCTTTGCAAATCACTGACACGGGCCCCCTTTTACCAACAATGACAGTTGGGTTGACTTCTGGAGTCTTCACCGGAAGACTCGCCGCACTTCCCAACAGGCATACCGGCGTATGGGACTAGTCCCATGCTGTCGCAGTAGCACAACATATCTCATTGAATTTCTCTCAGCTGCGATGTGTCCATGGCTATCGCGGCGATGAGGGGCGCCGATTCAGAAAATACGTTGGTGACATCAGCGCAGTAAAACCTACCGGCGCACCCCAACTCGCCGCCGCTGACGCTGCCATTCTCCTACAGCCGAGATAACTTCCGGTTCCGGAAACAGGGTACGTCACGACCGTCAAAATTACGCCGCAACTTGTTTTGCGGTCAGTTGGAGAGAAAGAAAAAGTCGATATTTCATTAATTTTTTGTGTAGAAGTTAATAAACCCAGACGAAAACGGATGCCTGATCGACATTCAGTGAACGTTGAAGGTTTAATGTAAAAGTTATCTGGCAAAGGTAAAAAGGTGATTTCATGGTCCCTTTAACTCGAAAGCTCCAAGTTCGTCGAGAAGTTTCAACTTAGAGGCTACGCAAGAAATGTTTCAGGGCTCGCTTTTCTACGTCTTGGTTGGAGTACTGATCCGTTCGTTCCTTCAGGGAAACTATGCTAATGACGGATCATGGTATATAAAAAAGCTTACGAAGGACGACGACGTGTAGAAAACATGCAGGTCACATTTTGTCTGTGGTGCCTGTGTCTTATTTTGTCCCCGTTTTTGTGTGCACTTCTTATATACCACGAAGCAAGACTAACTTTCTTAATTGCCAGTTTTCCTGCAAATGACAGAGCACGACGCCCTCTGAACATTCTAGATACGCTTTGCCTCTTGGTACTAGATCTACACTCATGCTGGCAAGGTGAGGGTCGCTTTCAGTCACAGATGCACATGCAGCATTTCTGGAAGTCACCATTTTTTATGGCTATTGAAAGAAGTCCACACTCGATATTCAGTAGGCATCTTAGTGCGCTTCATTCACCACGATACCTCCCCACAAACAACATCAAACTTGGAGAACGCGTGCATCCTTAGTCGTCTTAATGTGAATCCGTTGAGAGCGTGTATTTGTGGAAACATATGGCGAAGCAATAAGATGGGTCTTATATTGATTCCGCCTCTGCCTTCAATACACTCTCGAGGGCAATACTTCCCGAACAACTTATGAACTACAGGGCAAAGGTAAGTGCGTTTCTGTCCCCGCGATTGCTAATTGATGCGCATGCATAACGTGCATAATGAGATTGCCCGCGTGCCATCATTTGTTACGAACGGTAGTCACGGACAGCCTAAGAAACACAGGGCGAGAACCTTGACGCTTCGGGATTGGTTGGTCAGCCTTCTTATTAGCGTCAATGGCTGTGGAGGAGACACTAATATTCTTAGTCCACGCTTGGCGCTTTTTCAGCTGTCAATAGACCTGTTTCTCTGGGCCAGGGGCACGGTAGCGTCCACGAAACGCCACCACAAAGGAGGCGGTATCGCTAACGTCCGCGAGACGCGACTCTTTAACGCTGACTTGCAGCGGCGTCCCAGCGTCCCATTACCAACAATCCATCCCCTATAAAAATAATTTTTGACTTTTTATTGAAAACGTGTTGGCTTCTTGTTGACTCTGATTACTTTGTTTTAATTATGACTTCCTGTTGACATGGTCATCAGAAAGTTTGTTGACTTTGTGTTGAACCTTTTCAGATGAGTTTCTTCAGCCTGAGTCAAACAAAAAGCTGTTGACTTTCTATTAACATTACATTAATTTTTTCCTGCTGACTTCCTGTTGACAGTGTCATCAGAATGAATGCAGACGTTCTGTTTACTTCGTGTTGAAAATGTTCAGTTGACTTTCTGTAGCCAGTGTCAATAGAAAAGCTATAGACTTTCTGTTGAATTTTTTTTGAACATAGTACACCTCGACTAGATGACAAAAGTCCCCAAGTTTCTCAA
Source organism: Ixodes ricinus (assembly GCA_037355805.1). Classification (NCBI taxonomy): domain Eukaryota; kingdom Metazoa; phylum Arthropoda; class Arachnida; order Ixodida; family Ixodidae; genus Ixodes; species Ixodes ricinus. The sequence continues at coordinate 115,359 of JAZHYW010006456.1, read as the reverse complement.
TAGTCTCTGACAAGGTGAGAACGGTGGGGAGCAGCTTCAGTTGTCCCGCCTCCAACGCGACCCTGCTACCCTTGACAACGCTTCGGCGTTCGTGCAGCTCGAGCGCGCTTTCGCAGTCAAAGCACGACGGAAGGCATGGGGCGCGTGCTGGAGGCCAGGCTTTCGGAAGACACGCCCTGCCGTTCTCACTTTGTAAGTGACTATACTGTCTTTAATGACCATATTAAACTAGTCAACTGGTAAAGAAGCAAAAAAAAACTATTTTAAAGTGGAGAAAATGCCTTGACTCACTTCCTCCTGAGTGGTGCTATGCAGAGAAGCGATACCATTTCTTCCAGGAGCCGTTTTTGTGGATGTTGTTTTAGCGACTGCGCCGAATTATTATTAGTTGTACCGATGGTTTTTAGTAAGAGATATCGTCCACGAACCTCGAAAAACTGCTTTCCCTTTGGCAGACTCCCGAGAAGAAGATCAGATACTTGGAACCTTAATAAGTGCTGAGGTGGTCACCGGCCAACTGATTACCTTCAATATGCAGGCTATGTAAGGCTCTGGAGTAGTCAAAGAGACTGTGATTCAGGTGTTCAGTGGTTTATGGTATTTGTGTTTGTGTTCGTTTCTAATGTTTAGTTGTGTCTAGTGGTGCTTTCAAATACCCCAGGGACACCATTTACTAACTAAATCCAAAATTCAGAAAAGAAAATTCATGTTTTTTTACGTTATTTTGCTGCAGCCACTTTGGAGCAGAATTTTTTAAACGTCTGCAGTTTTTCAATTGAAAAGCTGTAGCTTTTCAATTGAAAGCTGCAGAAAAAGCATCATAGTGGGCCAATATTCAAAAGAAAGTGAACAGAAAAGCTAGAGAAAGTCAGATAAAAAGCTATTGACAATTTATATCCTCTGATAACTTTTTACAACAGCCTTTCAACAGAAAAGCACCACAGTTTTTTGTTGTAAGGGATGGGCGTAAAACGTCTATCAGCGTCCCTTAGCGTCCGTGCACAGGTTCTAGCAGGGCGTTCGAAAGGACGCAACATAAAACGGTAACGATATCTAAAAACATTTGATGTTGTTGACCAGGGGCGTTGCTCAAGACTGGAGGGCTACAGACCTTTGACTATAGACCAACGCGCTGTTGGCAAACAAGCCCGGGTTTGCCCACAGTGGGGGCACTGCCAACACCTCCTAGACAGCTTTCAAGCCTGCGCGTCACGTGACATGATGTCACGTCCTGGAGGCCTGCACGGGCGTTGATTGGATGCGAGTGCCGCGTTAGCATTCGCGTGTGGCTCGTTTCCTGTCATAGTCCCACACGAACGCTGACGCGGCGCTCGCATCCAATCAGCGCCCGTGCAGGCCTCTGGGACATGACATCATGTCACGTGACGCGCAGGCTTGAAAGCTGTCTAGGAGGTGTTGGCACTGCCCAGCAACGCGCATGCCTCTCCGCATGCACCGCCCCGACAGCAACGCCACCGCACTGGTGGAAGTGCTGCTGTGTGTGTAGAGGAGAACCCGTTGAAATTAAACAGATTCGACGGGTCATCTGAACCAAAGGTCAGCATAGATTGACCAAGCGCAGCGCTGAGATTAATCGTGAGAGCATTTCGTCGGACGTGTCGTCCAAACGAACAAGAAATCACCTTTATTAATCAAGGTTAGAGCTTTGAGGTAAAACAGACTAAACTGTTTCAGAAAAAAAAAGAAAAAAGAAAAACAGGTCGTTAATTTTATGTCAAGTCTGGCAACGTTAGGCGTAAATTAGGAACACTTAGGATCGGGACTCAAGCGAATGACGAAGCTAAATAGAAAAAAAGCGGTGTGCCCAGGGACCATGACGTCATCATTGTCCATCCCTGCACACGTCGCTTTTCCTCAGATCTGAGCTTCGTCATTTGCTGGGGTCCGATTGTTCGCCCTGATTGTCTGTCTTTGAGTTCTGCAGAAAGTAACTCACACATGTCTTTGAGTCAAGTCGGGGCAATAATTGTGGCAGAGATATTATGAAAATATTGACTAGAGTATAAGCAGAATTCCAATATCATAAAAGGTCCGAAAAATAACTGCCATAGCTGTGCGACGTCGCCTGGTTGGGCAAGGTCCGAGAGGTTCTGTAAGATTAAAAAGGTTTGTTAACGACGTGTGCCTCCACAAGCGGCGCTGTGATCGGCCTTCCAGGATTGGCCAAACGCTCACTATGACGCCTTGAGTAGGATTCTTTCTGCTTTTATAGAGGAAGAGCCATCTCAGGGTGTCAACTTTGGCAGTGTTGACTCAAGAGCGCGATGACTAGGCTATTACCGCGCTTTTTACACGCCAGCGAACTCGTCGCCCCCAACTCTTAATAATCCTGTTCATGACGCCAGGGACAGAAACAATAAGATGGCTCCACCGAAACATCTCGTCGTCAATAGTAACAGCTTAAAACGGCCTAACTTATTACGCGCTTTTACTTCGGGATTCATTTTTTGCTGTACTCCACGACGAATGACCCAATCTTATGGACTGCGGAGCGAACACCGGTCATGCTGGGGGACTCACCACGCTGTGCCTTTCTTGAGGTGTCGGTCACTGTACACCACATCCGTGAAATGTCTAAGGGCGTCTGGTTAAAGGCAGGAGTGTTGGCGCTTGCACTCTAAAAAACATTCCGTTCTTGAAAGTTTTTTTGTTGCCCCAAGAACTCTTTCAGCTCTTGAAGAACGGTTTCGCCTCAAGCCCTACCGCCCCTTGGCGCGCTAGAACTGGGCGATTAAGAACTCTTTTGGCATCAAAAACATTGAGCTTAAAAGAACCCCTTATAGGTTGGTCATGGAGCTTAGGGGTGCTTAAAAGAACTTTTCAGCGTGCAAACTAGAAACAAGCCGAAGAACCCCTAAAAGGTAGTTTACGATCACATTTTGTTTTAGAATGATATCTCAGGAGGACAGCACGGGTTTTCTGTGATCTGTGACGCCAAATACGAGACTTTCAGAGCTCCGTGCGACATCGAGAAAGGCACTGATGCGAGCACGTCACTCTGAGAAGGGTAAGGTAAAGTCTTCGTGCAAACAGAGCACCTTACCGAACGAGCACTGCACAGCACTCTGAGAAAACAAAAATAGATAGAATGTATGATAGCATTGCACACACCAAAGAATAGGCAGGAAAAGAACCTTACTTGCGACGTTTTATCGTTGTCAGTTTGCTTAAAGTGAAGCTGAACAGGTTCCTGAAAAAAAAAAACGAGTTAGAGGTAAATTTTAGTGTATTTTCATGCCGTGAATTTGAATATCGCAAGCACTTGACCCGAACGTATCAATATAGACTCGAAAAGTCAAACACACACACACACACACACAAAAAAAAAACACACTGGGTGTTAGGTTATGCGTCGAGGTTTCACCTCCCTTGCGCGTTTTTTCTGCTTGGGTAAGGCTTGGAGAATGCGCGGAAATGTTGACATCTGTGTAGAATACTCTTCAGTATTCTCTCCTCCCAGCGAACGCAGCGGAAAGTAGGGGCTTGAGTGCTATTTTGAAAGCTCTGTTCTGGCTACTTGGCGCATCAGTCTGAAATATAATTTTGATATTCGTGATCCTGGAGCCCAAATAGAGACAATTTAGGAGTTTCTCTTTTTTTTTTATATACAGAACCACTTTACTTTCCCTTTATTGGCTGGAACAGAAATGCGAAAAACGAACCGAAGATCGCACGGAAACCGGAACTTGAAAAATTAGTTGCACGCCGTTACTAAATAAATAAATGCCACGCGTGGATTTTTATCGCAAATCACTCGCAAATACGTTTCTACCGAAACGACATCTTGGGTGCTCTAAATACCTCAGTTTTACGAAAATGGCGTGGAAATATATTTTTTTTCGTGTTCTAATTTCTCTACAATTTTCGAATTTCTTCTCGCACACATGTTCAAGGCTCAATGCAAGCGAGGGCCCTTGTGTGGATTGTGGCTTTGAAAATTCGAAGGTTCCTGCCATCAATATAATTGCCAACCGTTCATTATAATTCCCCGACTAGAAGGGGAAAAAAAGGAAGCTAATAATGCACACCGCACTAACCTGGAGCAAGTCCCGATTAGACTATGACAGAGGAGGAGCAGACAGCAACTGGACAATTGTTTTCTAGCAGCCCGTAGGGCAGATTCAAGATGTTAGCCTCGAACGTCCGCTGGAAGCCGCTCTTGTGGGCCAATCAAGGACGAGTGAAAGAAGACGCTTGAGTTGAGCGTGAATCGATGAACTGGGAAAACGGCCGGGCGTTTTTTGTTTTTGTTCTAGCCGTTGCTGTCCGGTATGTTACGGCTCTTCCAGAAGGTTCCGGCAATCAATCGTTGTCCCCGCCATGTGCGACAGATGGCGCTCCGGTGGCGCAGAGCCGTGTCCCTCGTCGAGCTGGTGGGCTGCGATGGTGTCAAGTGGACTGCCGTGTACGACCCGCTTGTTTGTTGCTTGCCGAAAAGGTTTCCTCGGAAACGACAACGTCGTGTTGAGGCGAGCTGCTGGGAGGACACGCCATTCTTGAATGACTTTTGTGGAGAAGCGCGCTGTTTTTTCTTCTGCTTTCTGTCGGCGCCGTTTGTCTCGAGGAAGGAGCGGTGTCGTCACGGCACTCAGGAAGGCGCGCAATCGATGCTTGTCGCCATCGAGAAATTAAATCTGCAAATCTGCACTGGCGTAGCCTTTTAGTGAGTTTTCTTTGTTTTTGTTCGTCAGTTTTGGTTGCACATCCGCAATCCTGTTATCCATTCTGAGCAAGCAGGGGTATGTCGCTGCATTGAATTAAATGATGTTGATCACCCAGGAGTCCATGCTTCCGTCCCAAGATATAGAAAAACGGAAGGAACAGACGGCGTAACAGAAAAATAAAGTTTAGTCTTGCAGAACATTTCTCGGATGTGACTAGTGTCGATGCACAAAATATAGATAAAGCGTGTAATAGGCACATTATAATATTAGGATACAACTACACTGCTGAAAAAAAAATGTACGGAGAAAAGACGAAGAGAACATGTCCCGTCTTTCGGCATTAGATCCAATGTACTATTTTCGTTTACAAACAGAAACTGTACACTCTAAGAAATCGGGGGTGTCTAGGGGCACACCCGTTGTCCCCTATCTTCATTTGTATCGAACTTTATCACTTAGTGAGAGCACAGCAGTACGCGAACCGCAGCACGCAGCCCGCAAAAGCGCGAAGGGCGACGGCCCCACCATCGTGCCACTGAAGCGAATCGAACCAGTGAAAACCGTTGGAAAACGCATTGAGTTACGGCGTGCTCCGGCTTCAAGTCTTCAACAGGTGTTTTCCAACGTACACATAAATTCAATCCACAATTTTCATAAGACTGAAGTTTGCATGTGTACCTCTTCTGCATGTGCACCTTTTCTGTATGTGCATCTCTCTTCTGCTGAGCGAGCGCTCGCGCGCTAGTTTTGCAGAACGAGAGTTGTCATTTGGATCCGAAAAAATCACACTTTTTGACATTTTATAACCACTAACACCTGCATCGTAGATTCCACCCGATACGGAAAGTTAAGCGGTTATCCCAGTGAGTTTTTCGGGGACTCCAGCCCAATATTTCGCTCCGTTTGGGGCTTTGACGCCCCACCACGCCAGACGCCGAGCTCAGTCTAACATGAACGTCGAGCACCGGCATGAGCAAACATCATGGCAACAACAACGCTCACGCATTACAACCGCAAGTCGAGGGTTTAAGGGGCAGTGGCGTAACCAGGAATATTTTTCGGGGTGGGGGTAGAAAGAGGTGCTGAGGTGTTTGAGACGTCTATAACATGGGGTGCGGAAGGGGTTCAAATACATGTGTATATTTATAACCGCTTACATGTTGAGAGTTCAGGGGAAACTCCTCCACCCCTTCCCTTTTAGCAGAGCTGACGCTGGAGAGGAGGTCGCCTCCTTTCCAGCGTTTGTTCCGCTAAAGTGGAAAGAAGTGGGAGGAGTTTCCCTGAACTCTTAACGTCTGACTATAGGTTCGACTGGATTTCGAAGGGGAAGCTGAAGTCTCACAAGTGATTCACCTAGCGAAGCCACTGCCCAGGGGTGCTCGGAATGGTCCTCGCGCCTCTCGGAGACGTCCGAACTCCTCTTCGGCCTATCAAGGAGCTGCAACCCAAGAGACAACCCGGTGAATAAAGACCCCAAGTCACCTTCACTTAGTACCACGGCTCAATGCACGCACTGGATGTATTGACCCCTCTCTTTGCGTGAACCCAAAGGCATGACAACTCCGGTGGCAATCAATTCGCGGAGCGGCGTTTCATCATAGCTCGTTTAGTCGACATGCGACGTCTGGAACCGCGACACGGTGCGAGCATACCGCCAAGATTTTGCAAACAATTTAAAGGAGAAGTCAACCCCCGTTTATGAAACCGCGGCAGGGCACAAGCATACTGACAGGGCATGACTCAGTAGAGCGCCGTGACGTTAGCGCGCGCGACTCAGCTTTGAAATTCCTTATCAGTTAACCTGAGGGAACAGATCTCGCCCTACAGTTCAGATCTCCGATTTTCAAGCGATAACGCCCTGCGTACTTTACGGAATAGGTTAACCCTTGTTAGGGATGACCACAGACCGTCGAACGCCCAGCGCATTCCCCCGCGTCTTGCCTGCTAGGAAGCGGCGTTCTAATACGGTCAAGGCCACCGTTTCCTATCCGCTTCTCGGAACCTGACCATGCTAGATCTTGGCAGTCTGGTGCCGTATCCCTGGAGACGTTTTCTTTAATAATAATAAGCGATAAATTCTCAATGCAGAAAATAAAAATAAAGTCGATGACAGATGACGCCAATCTCTTCTCCGCAAAGCAGCATTGTGTTTGGCGTCTCCTGGGTCACGCTGGGTTCTCGAAACCGGGAATCACGGACAAAAGCTCACCCTTTTCGTATGGACCCGGACAAGAGCTCGCCCTTGCATTCATGTGCCGTGACGAAATTTCACCAAGCTAAAAGTTTTTTTTTTTTGCGTCAGTCTTGACTAAACTCCGATTTTATGTTTGTTTGAACTCAAACAATGAACGAGGAGAATCCGTAAAGTTACACTTTTCATCCGATAGCCTTCCGGCCGTGCCACAATTATGAAACATACTTGTGGCACGGCAACAGTGACTAATACCACAAGAGTGCTCCGCTGGTGGCCACACTGACAGCTGCGTGGGGGCGTAGTATACAGTATAAACAAATTTATCAGTGAATGCAGCTCCTACACATGTGAGACGTCCAGAACGGCATGGGAGTGCATAGAGCACCAAAACCCCGAGAGTGAGGAGAACAAAGGCCGTTTTATCTTATATGCGAGCGAAGCCAAAGCTAGACCCGCGAGACCACCGCTTTTTGCGTTTCGGCCCCACTCGCGCGCTCGAGCAAAGAAGGAACAGAGCTTTTGAGGTCGCGCTTCTATCTTTGCCGTTGTTCGCACGTAAGGTGAAACGGAGTATAGGCACCCTACGGTACCTGATAGTTCAAAGATGAGGGGGCTCAGAGCAGCAGTGATGGCCTGGTATTTTATGGAGAATTATATGGGCGTTATTCATTGGTCAAAGAAAACCACGGCCGAGTGCCATCGACCAGTCAATCGTCAAGTTGTTAGTCACTGCCGTCCTGTGGCTTCGGGCTGAATGAATTCCGTCTGGGATTAGCACTGTACATCATGTTATTACGCGATTCCACGGATATCTGCAGAATAACACATCGATGAGGTCAAAGCTCACGTGGGCAGTCACGTTTCACGATCTTCAAGGACACGAAATGAAACGACATCGGTGAGAATTTGATTTCATATATTCGTTAGCAATCACCGGCGCCACATGTACTGTTGCAGCGCGGGCTACACTCTAAGAAAAAATGGAGGAAAAAGGTAGCAACAGCGCGTCTTCCTCCGTCCTACTGGCGCGCGCCCAAGCGGGCACGAGAAAAAGGGAGGAACAAAACGTTTTTCTCCTTCTCCATGCCGACGGGAGAAAGCTTTCGCCCTCCCGACTTATATTCTTTCGGTTTCGTTTTTCGACCACGTCGCGCACGTTGTTTAAGAAAAGTTGTTGAGTTGATTGAGCTTCAGCGGCAACGAAGGCCGCCGTTAATTCCGTCTTCTAGTCCAAACGTGCAGAACATTTCGGTTGCATTGATGTTTTTATCACTAATTTTATCAAACGAGCAAACGAAGCCGCTAAAAACAGCGAAGTTCCGGAGCAGTGCCAGCAGAGCTACGTACACTGGGTAAGATCGCCGTCTCCGGATCGCGCAACCCACGCCTAGGGGTGTCGCGAACTTTCGTCGAACCAGATTTTTAGGTCGAACTTTCAGGGTTCGACTGGGTCGAACCGGTTCGACGAACCTTCGAACTTTTCACCAGATTCGACTGGTTCGACTTTGTGGACAGTGTGGCCAGACCTTGATACAAGCATGTCTAAGTTTGGAGAACATTTTTTTTATGAAAATGGTTATTTTATTTTATAAACAGTGGCAATTAAAAGAAACCAATTCTAATCACTGAAGAAGTTAATAACTTATTTGTTTTTGTACTGTATTAACTGAAATAACCAATCAACGCTGCCCTTAATTCGTCCCTTAGCCATCACCATCCAATCCGAAGCCAACTGGCCAGCCTGTCGCGCATGCGCACACGAGTCGAACCTCAATACAAGGTTCGTTGAATTTTCCACTAAAAGTTCGAAAAGTCGAACCTGGTCGAACTCGAACCTCGGCCGGTTCGCGACACCCCTACGGGCCACGCCGGCCCACGCGGAACTACAGTAGCGGAACCACGCGGATCTGTGTCGACGTTTTCGACGTTATGGAAATCGCAGGAACTGCGTTCAAGACCGGCAGGTTTTGCTGCCGGCTGCCTAGGTGCCTTCCGTGCTGAGTTCGGTTCTGTTTTCCGATGGCGAGTGCCAACCGGCATTCAACGTGGCTATTGTATTTCTGCGTGTCAGCAACATAGCAACAACATCGTGATGGCAGTGTTGTGCGTTGTGAACAGAAGACTGGAATTATCGCCGATGTGACCGTGTGTTCGCGTATCAGTGGTGTAACAACAAGATGAGATGACGTAAACTGCGTAAACTGTCGGCCATTGATGCCGCTGGCCCAGCCGTGATCGGAGGGGGTGGGGTGTCGCAGGTTGACATTCCGCTTCACATTAAAGAGTTTAAGACCACTTGAGGGATTAGGTGCAATCGGTCGACGTGCGGATAGTCATGTTGGAACGCTGGTCTGAACAGTAAGCTCCTATCGTACTGTGGCCAATGTGACTGTCGGTTGTCTTCTCCCGAGAGCGATTGCGCTCTGTGGAAAGGACTGAAAAGTACGAAATTATGACGGAAAGCACTTATATATAGAGTGTGGAATTTCAGCATTAAAAAAGAATGGTAGGTAAAATCGAAAAAAAGAGCTACCCTTTGTTTTGCTGGTTAAATATACTACAGTTCCTGGAGAAACTGCCCTCCAAGTGGCGCGCTGGGATGAGCGCTAGAAGTTTTCGAGCTCGCCACCTGCCGCAAGTCGCGGCTTTGACTGCATTCAAGTCGATCGAAAAGCGATTTCTCTGCCCGTGAAGCATCACTTCCAGCTGAATGAATATCCGCTCTACAGAGATTAATTCAAGACGGCAATTGAAGCCGTGCGCGAACAGCACAAATAGAAAAACAAACTACAATAGAAATACCGGCTACGACGTGCCGTGTGGGGAAACAAACTCATGGCTTCGAGCCGCATTGGAGCGGCTGGATTTATTGGCTTTCAAATAATTACGGCATGATCGAGCGTTTACTTCTTAATAAGAGATTCATCCCCTGAGCCATTCAAAATATTCTCAGTGGTATTACATTGCTGGGAAAAGATCAACATGCTGGGAATATTTTTTATTGCTTATGGAGTCACCGAAAAGTTCCGTACGTTCAAAACGACCAGTATAAAAGACGGAAACGCAGAGCTCGGGTGTAGTGTTCGGGTTAGTGTGCCGTTGTGTTGACGTTTGTATGTGCAATGTGTGTGTATGTCAATGTATGTTCACCTGATGCTTGTAGTATGCGTAATGTGTATATAGTAGGAGTGCCGAATGCGCAAAAAGATAGCCTGAAGAAAATAAAAATTATTTTTTGTAGAACATGAATTAGGCGGTACCTAGCGCCACCTAGTTTAGCTACTTGCATTTACTTTGCTTGACTCTGCCATCTGGTGGCAAGCGATTTAACCTTCTTTCACGCTACGCGGTAAACAACGGCTTCGAGTTTGTTCTTTTGAGAGCGGCTTTTGGTTTCGCGGTTTGGTTTGCCATTCCTCCGTGATGTGCGGTTGGCGAAGGAATTGTGACTCGATGAACAGCAAAGTTAAGACGTGAAGTGCGCGAAGTAACTGGGTATCGGTTGTCTCCGTTTAACATCGCAGGGCTGAGGACGAGAAGACTAAGTAGCTGCTTTCGAAACGCAAGTTTCTGTACCTGCGGGGAGAATCTGGCTTCGGAAATAAACACAGTTCGCGGAAAGCTCGTGTTACGCTTTTATTTGCTGTTCCTTTCGTCCCGTACAAGAGACGTAGCGTCCTCGTTAAGCCTTATTGAGCTCGATTTGCTCGATTCAGGGCCGCCATAATGAGATGCAGGCGACGGAGGAACTATTTGCTCCCCTGCTTCAGGGACGAAGGTTGCTCCCTTTCTGAAGGAACATAGGTTACAAGACCGTTCCTCCCCTAAGGGAGGACTATCCGTACCCTTTTTTCTAAGAGTGTAACTGATCGAAGAAATAGCCGACAAATGAAAAGTATGTACACTATTTATAAGGGCGGAATGCTTATTAGCCTGCCACAATAATTCGTCCCGTGAGCTTTTGTCCAAGTCCGTCAAAAAAACAAAAAAACGGATGAGTTTTGTTTGGTTGCCTTTCGAAACGCCGGGCTAATGACACGGACCTTTCGCGACAGGATTTCCTGGAGGGAGATCGTACTTAACCCAAATAATCCTTGAAAAAGTTAAAACCGGAAAACGAAGGATCTCATGTTATACTTAATAAAAACACTAATTTGACATGCAGAGTAAGTATATGTGTACAGTACTTGTATTTGCTTCGTGCAAGCTAAAACGGTCTCTAGCCGGCCTCTGTTATGAGGTCTAATCGCCAAAATGTACACGAGAGCACTGTCAAAAATTCGACACCTAACTCAGCTTCTGTGCTTTTTAGCCGCTAAGGCTATTTGTCGAATACCGGAGAAAAGCACACCGGAGATGAGCTCTCCAGAAAACGCCCTCACCCCCCTTCTTTTGCCGGACCTGAAGCAGAGGAAAGCTCACCACGCTTTAGACGGACCCGGAGAAAAGGTGAGCATAAATTTCATTTCTTATAGCGGTGCGGAGACGACGGACGTCTCGGAACCCTGGTTTCAAATGTTTGGTCGTTGTCATCTTAGAGCGGGAGTCAAACCACGGCAACAGGCATCTCCCACGCCTGCGGCAGATAAGCAATGCGCTCTGCTGGAATCCTCGCTCCGCTAACCGGACTTTACTCGCAGGACAGCGGCCTTGTTCAATTATGACGAGGCCGGAATCGGAGAAAATTCATTTATACGCCGATGGAAAGGCGCTGGAATTTAAAGTGTTATTTCGTGAATAAAGTGTCAACTATGGGGATTTCGGCACAGCCGACACAGTCCCCACTACTGCACAACAATCTACAAAACGTGTTTGCCACAAAGTCTAAGATAGCCCACCTCAAAGAGGCAATTTGTGTTTAGAAATAATCAACTTCTTATTGTTGATTTGTATTATCATCTTTGCGGTTCTCTTTTTCTAAAGAATAAGTCAGTGAGTCTTGGTAAGATTTAGGCCCTGATCCAAATACTAGATAATAATAGTGTATGATAAAACTTCAATTTTATTTTGTTGTCTTACAACTAATATCTGTTACGCGGACTGGCTGCGTAAAATTTTCTGTTATTCGAATTGGCCTTGTGCCCTGCCTAATTCGACTAATTGTTCTTCTATTGCTGTTGCTCGTGGACGAATAGACTTGTGGCGAATTCTCAAATCTAATGCACAGATTTGCAGGGGAGCCTTCTTCCCTATCCGTCAAAAGGCTGGTGAGCCTTTCTCTGATCCGATGGAATTGCGCTTGTGCCTGTGTCGCCGGTATTTCCCACATTTCGCTACAAACCATCCATTGACCCTGGTAGCTCAACTGGTCGCGCGCTTTCGTGTCGAGCGCTCTCGTGCGGCGCGCTCAACTAGTTGGTGTGTCGCGCGCTCAAGTGGTCGCGTGCTCTCGTGACGTGCGCTCTAATGACAAGCGCGCTTCTGTCGCAGCGCTCTGGTGTCGCGCGCTCCAACGTCGGCGCTCTCGTGCCGCGCGCTCAAAAGGGCTTCTCCCATGGGCAGCAGTCATTGTTATTTCACAGATATAAACGGAATAAATTGAGTGGCTCTTGGATTAAAATGGAGAGCGGTGAGATTAAACCGGTGACAAGTTGGATTAAGTTTATTTGCGCTCGAATTAAATTGATGTCAATTCGGAGTAAACTGGAGCTCGGATTGTATTCAGGGACGCTCGGATCAACAAAGCAATCCCAAGAGCCTGTACCGGGAGACGCTCTCTCTCGCGCTCCAAGAGCAAAACAAAACACAACATTCTGGTTGTTCTGTCTAGTGCTCTGAAGAATGACTTAAGAGCTAGTTGACAGTTTGGGCTAATGAAACTGCCTTGCAATGAAAGCTAATGAGTGATTTCAGAGGAGTGGAAACGCGAAAAGGCCTTTTAATTCTATAGGACTGTGACAATAGCTAATCTTATCCTAATATATGCAGTGCAACGAATTAGAATGAAATATAAACTTGAGGTACGAATCCTTTTTTTTTTTACTGCTTCAAATGAACTTTTCTTTGCTATAAAGGATGCTTGAAAACTATTCCAATCACATCACTGAAAACTTCACCATAAAATATTGATCAGATTAACCAGAAAGAGAAGTTTTCATGCCAGAAAATATATATAAAAGAAGATGCCGCTCATTCTAGCTGTCACTATACTTCGTTTCAGCTTGGGTCCAGACGCAGGCGATGCTACAAGCGCGAGCTCCGGGCTTTCAGCGTCCCTGCCAAGCACGCGCGCTCGTGCAATGCAAGCACTGTTCAGGGCCACACGCTCGCGCTCGTAGCATCGGCTGCGTCTGGACCCAAGCTGAAACGAAGTATAGAGTGCCTTCATACACACGCGCTCTTTTGCTTGAGTGGTGACATCTCAGCCATTTTTCCGCCCAATCGTTTTTTTATACATTTTGAAGTGCGCGCAATCCGGTGTCACTCAGCTCGAGCGCGTAGCTTTGGCTAATGCATAGACGCCATCTTACCGCCCAAGTCACGCACCAAGTGCGCGAGAGCGTCACGCGCTGGCACATTCAGGGCAACAATGGATGTCTTCACCCTGAGACAGACAGACATGTAGGCACCCTAGCTGTCACCAAAAATCGTAGAGCCCTTCCACTTCACGTGAAGATGGAGGACCACGACCAGGACCAGGATTAGCGAAGCTGTTATCTTTATGACGTCTAGGACGATGCCTAGAGGACGACGTCTAGGACGATGCCTAGAGGACGACTTCTAGGACTCCCTCGAGGAAGATTTCTAGGACGACCTCGAGGACGTCCTCAAGGACGACTTCTGAGACGACCTTGGTGGCTACTTCTAAAACGACGTCGAGGACGACCTCACGGACGACTTCTAGGACTCCCTTGAGGAAGACGTCAAGGACGACATCTAGGACGACCTCGAGGACGATGCCTACAGATCATAACAAGGGATCAGGACCTCACTATCTAATAATGCCAAGGAAGGTTTACTGACGCTGGTTGCCCCCTCTTTTTATTTTTATTTATACATACTTGCCACGACCAATTGGGAGTTTTCTGTCAACATCCACGGACGCATCTTTTCCCAGATCCTAGCGCATAACAGCTTCGCTGTAAAAACAAAACTGTTGTAAAAGCTCCAACTAGTACAACTTATGGCACGCACTCGAACTGTCTATCTTAGAGTGGTGTTTGAGTTCTGAGGTATGTTGGTCACAGGGCATATGCTATGTCGGTACTCACTGAGCCTGTCCTTCAGGAGATGTCCGAGTGAGGGTGGTTTTCGACATCGATGGATTCGCTGTGACCAGACTGGCAGAGGATGTAACAGACTAATTATGAGGAATATATTTGCAATACTTGAAGATGTTCTAAATAAATAAATGAACAAATGAATAAACAGATAAATAAAAAAAGCTTAAGCTTGCCCAGGTAGGAGCACTACTCAATAAAGCGTAGCATAAAAGAGGTTATAAGTTTTCTTGTAACTAAACCCATCTCACATTTTATCGTAACATTTCTTGCAGACGACTCGTAGGGCATGAACCATAGGGTCAGAACAGTCTTTACGGAAGGCGGCTCTGGTGCACCCGAAGGTTCAATGGGCCCTTCAAGAACTTTCCAAGTTCAAGAAGAAGTGGCAGGCGAGATTAGCTATATATATGTTTGTTGCAATATAAGAAACGCAAGATAGGCACCCCAAAGCCCTCCACTCTGTCCACTTTACGAGAGCAAACGCTGGAATGCAGTGAGTTAAAAGAAGGGTACCCCTAATCATAATGAGCAGAGAGCTTTGCGGGAGTCACGTTTTTTTATCCTGTGGCAGATTTTCTTTCATTTGTATATTAAATATTGTTTGTCAACGCTTCTTATCCCCATTTGAACATTTCAGTAATTGAAGCAATATGCTTCGTTAATTAATTATAAAAAATTTTCACAATTTATTTTCCAAGGAACCTTGTAAGTTGATAACAGATCATTCTATCTAGTCAGCTGGTACTATTAATTTTGAAAATAAATGTTAAGAATTTTTAGACAATAAACACTTGACTTTTCTTCACAACCTGTTCACTGTAATGGTTTAATACCACCAGGACCCAAGAATGTGTATTTCACCTTTCTTTGAATCTTTATGAATTTAAAAATATATTTTCTCCTTGGTACATGCTCATATTGCAGCAGTCAACCACCGAAGTTCCTTGCACAAAGAATGCCGCATCCACACCATGAGAAACTTCGGGTTCACCAGCTATATGTGCATGTATGTGTGGCACAACAGGAGCACACATATTTTTTCACGAAATGGTACATGTTGCAGAACTGGACTTCCAAAAACTGTACAATGATACAGCTTGTCCTCTAAAAACATTTTCAGTATTTTATTCACAGCAAAAATAAACTATAAATTGCCAAACGCTCAGTCTACACCAAAATGTAGCGCTAACCAAATACCAATGTTTCAAAACTTGTCATCTTATTCGAAAGTTATGGTGGATTTTCGGAGTTTCAGTGGGAAGGTAAGGCCCGTTCCTCTAAGCTCATGCCATTCATCTCCATGTATTCGTGGGCAGCCATTCCTCTACACAAAAAGTTTCGAAAGTCAATTATAACGATTGAAGAAGATAACAACAAGCTCTGAAACTTTGTAATTTGGTACAGACTGCTTGCGCTAAATTTGGGTGTAAACTGAGCGTTCGGCAATGCATAGTTTTTTTTTTTCAGTGAAAAAAGCACAACATTTTTGGGGGACACCTTGAACTAAATGATAAGTGTGCAGTGACGTGTCAAAACGGGACACGTGCTCACATCATTTCCAAAAGAACGTGTACTGTTTTTTTAACATGATGGCACATTCGCCGTACCTTGTAGCTAACAGGACTTGTTGCATCATAGTGGTGTACTAGACACACGCATACTAACCTTGCTGCCACAACGTGTCCCGCGGGAATTATGGTACATGTTGTGTAACTCAGTGATATCAAACAAGTTGTGGTAACAAGATTAGCAGGGATTATTTCAGTGCTCAAGAAGTATTTTTCATAACAGTGTAGTTATCGGTCGATAACTTGTGTAACATGGATTAGAATATAGTCGCAAAAATCCTATCGCGCCGTGATCAGGTTGTTGCCCTCCAAACTTATCGGAGTACACCAAACCTGCGGCATTCAGTGCCGCACGATAGCAACAAGCATCCTCGTGGCGCGTAGTGTTTTGGAGGCGTGCGATGACGGCATGGGCCAAGTCGCCATGCTTCAGATCAATGTTCACAAAGCATTTGATCGTGTTAAACACGACGTACTTTTCGACGTTCTAGAGCGAGCGAATATGGGCTCAGTCATTTTGGAGGGTGCCAAAATGGTTTGCAAGAACTGTACGACGAAACTAATCGTTAACAAAGAGTTAACAGAAGCAATAAGTGTTCGTTCTCCCGTCAGGCAGGGATGCGCTTTGTCACCTTCATCATTCGGTTTAAACTTAGAGCCCTTTTTTTTTTTTTTTGAGCGTGCCGAAGTGTGAATATTATCAAGATTTTATTTTGGGTAATGTTCGAATGAAAGTCATGAGTTACGCAGACGACGTTGCAGTATTTTGTCGGGATAAGCCCAGCGTCAGTGCTGCATTAGGTTTGGTTAATATTTTTTGTGAAGCCACAGGTGCTGTCGTCAACTGGTCAAAGTACCGCTGATGTTGGCATGAGGCGTGCTCCACAACGCCTTCAGAGTTTGAAGGCACTACCTGTTATTGCGTACCGTTCCAATACCTTAACGTACCACTCAATTGTTATCGCGAAAGCAAACCCTGCTGGTCGGGTGTCGCCACCTACCTCGACGGGCACGCTTTTCGCTGGAAAAGGCATGACCTTTCCATCTTTACCGGTGCGACAGTCCGCAATGTTTTTCTTATTGCCAAAGTATGGTATGTGTTGCAAGTCATTCATTGCGCTCGTACAAACGTGCAAAGGTTTCATTGCGTGTTCGCGACTTTCATCTAAAAATCGTCTTGGGAGCCCATGAGACGCGATAATCTGTTTCGTTGTGTAAGTAATGGGGATTGGGGTTATCGCATTTGTTTTTGCGACAGTTGGTGTCACGCTTCTTTTTAATGCGTACGCACATGACAGGGAAAAGCTGACGGTGTCCGTCTGCGGACAGGACAGTGGAAAGAGAAGCGCGCCGCGTAGAGAGGAGGAGAGTAGGGAAGGACAAAGGCGAAAGGGAGGCGACGTCTTAACCCACACTACAGCGCACTGCTTCAAAAGTACACTCACTCCTCTGTGAAGTAGTGCGCTGTAGTGTGTGTTGCTATGAGCAACCCATAGAGTTATTATAATGTACGCCAGAGGATCAACTGGCGCTAGTGTCTATGCGACTTCCGGGAGGCAAATTGAAGCAGACAGCAACCAGTCTACTTTTGCGGCGCTCCTCTGCATTCCTATGGGAAAACACACGTGCATTTTGTCTCTTGGCCGAAAAATGACATGAATAAGTTTGGTTATTTCGGTTATACCGGATAGTATGTACCTTTATTGATATTTTAAAAGTGTTATTGTTGTAGTTAAAGCGTTTTTCTTTGCCACTGAACGATGTTAAACTTCACTATATTTCAGGCCCAAACTTCTGTACTATGGCAAGTATGTAAAAACGAGCGACGATTCTAAGCAAAATAACTATCGAAAGGAAGGCATAGTGTGTTCAAGGTTCGCTAGCATTCCGGTGGCGCTTACATTGCTAATATGCCCGTCCTGTCATTATATGAAAATTACTCCGTCGCACGCATCTTTACGATCGGTTAAAAAAATTGACCGCATCTCCACGTGGTGAATGATGTTGATTGGGGCGAAGCTCTGGTGGTGCTTGTCTGCGTTGACGCTGAGCCGCAGCATGCGGAGCCTTTCGTTCGTTTTCATCCATGTCAGAAAGAGAATGTGTGGTATGGAACGTGGTTATAGACGCATTTGAGCATTTCACCGCAGCGCCCTCTCGTCTATAAACGTTCAGCCAATGCATGCAAAGTTTAACGCGATTATATACGCATTTGACCGAAGCGCCCTCTCCTGTATAGACGTTGAGCGGCTACATGCAACGTTTCAACCATGACATCCCCAGCTCTTGAGGTACTACCATATCTCAGAACCCCTACTCGTCCCGCAGTCGTGGCCGAGTGGTTAAGGCGATGGACTAGAAATCCATTGGGGTCTCCTTCACAGGTTCAAATCCTGTCGACTGCGAAAACAAATTTTTTTCCATCTTTTTTATCTTTTTTTTTGCCCTACACGAGCACGTGAGCAGGTGCTCAAGTGCTCGTGAGTACGTGAGCTCACGAGCAGGAGCACGAGCACCGGACGCCGGAGCTACATACGGACATGGCTAACCCCTAAGAAACTTCGCCCCTAATCTTTTTTTTTCATCTCTTTTTTTTTTTTTACACGAGCACGTGAGCACGTGCTAACGTGCTCGTGAGCGCGTGAGTTCACGAGCAGGAGCACGAGTAGAGCACCGGACGCCGGAGCTACATACGGACATGGCTCCCCTAGGGGCTCATTCACACTGGAAGCGGATCCGCGTTCGCAAAGCGGTTGCGAACGCGGTTGTATAAGGATTCAGTACTATTGCACGCGCATTTGATGACATCCAATGCGCGTGCAATTGTACTGAATCTTTATACAAACGCGTTCGCAACCGCTTCGCGAACGCGGATCCGCTTCCAGTGTGAATGGGGGTAAGGAGCCTCGCCCCTAAAAAACATTCGAACGTAAAAAACAAAGTACGTGGGCTACAAAAGGTGTGTCTTTTTATTATTTCCTGTGTCAGGCAGTTTTAATCGGGCACCTAGTTCTCTGGCTTCTCCCTATTTGCAAAGATTTGGAGCGCGCGGGTGATTCCTTGAACACAGAACAAACATCTTCGCACATATTCATGAGCAGAAAGAATAAAGCAGGACTTATTTAATGGAAATCAGACTATATTACGTGGCTTTCAATTTATTTTGATCGTCTGCATGCACAAGAAGTTACTTATTCAGTGTTACTGCGTAGTTCTTGACGTCTCTCTTGGTTTTCCAGATGTCCTTCGTTCGTTTGGCACGTATATCGCCCATGCTAGAAAGTACCGACGCCGTGTTCGCGCTAACAGTGTCCGACAGTGCACATAAATACATGTACGAAGCTGTTTTAACACCGCTTTTCATGCCACGAATTTAATATAAAAATGCTGTAACTGACCAATTGTTTCGTCTGCGTGACTGAGAAATGTTCCAATGTGCCTAGTACGTACGAATTATTCGTGATATTTTCTCCTATAATTGAGCGCAGAGAGAAAATGCACTCGCTTTTTCCCATAGTAATGCATTACCGGAAGTCAATTTCGGACTGGTTGCTGTCTGCTTCAATTGGCAGCAGCACACTAGCGCCAGTTGAACCTCTAGCATGCATTATAATAACTCTATGGAGCAACCAACTCGCTGAAGCTGCTTCTGAAACAGGAGTTGACGTCATGGGGCGGAAGCCAATGCACGCCCGACGCGGCGACGCGAAAGGAGCTGACGTCACGGGGCGAAGCCAATGCGCGCGCGGGTCGGAACTTGCAGGCGAGCTCGGCCAACACCACCGAGATAGAAAGCCGCAGCGCTTCCCTCTCTCCCTTCAAGGAGCGTCGGCATGAGTAGGCTGAACTGGTAGTGCGCTTCTCCGCAGGGGTCCCCTTGACAGTTGGCTTATTTGCAATGCACGTTCTCTTTTACTTTTCCTCTCCCTCTACGCTTGACGCGGCGCAAACAAAAACAAAAAAACGCCAAGGCGTCGCGTTTTTTTTTTCTTTTCTTCTCATTAACGGTCGTTTGTCGCGTTCCTTTCTTCGACGGCTTTTTGAGCTACTCCTGCGGGTTGACTCACGTGACAATGAGGCTGGAGGAATCAACTAGAACAACTCTAGAAGCGAGTAGGTTTTTGGACGCCGAGGGTCGGAAGGTCAACTCTCGAGTGAGATCGAGCACATTTTGGAATACAACACAACCGCAGCTTCGTCAGCGTCGTGTGTGAACGTCGCTTTACGATTGCCGGTGCTGTCATTCCGTACAGATGTTTATCCGCGCTTTGACGGAAAACTGAATGTGAAAGTGTCCATATTTGAGTTTCTGCAAGGATGACTACGAAAGCGTGGACTATACAGCGAATCGATGGGAAGATCTCGCTCCTTGACGGCACGGCATGGCAGGGTGAGAACTTTTAATTTTTATGATCGTGGTTACGTTTCTTGTTTCTACCTGTCGCTGAATGCATGCTTGGGAGTGATTTGGTTGTGGCCTGGAAGCAACATATTCAAATGCTGGCGCTACTTGTAGGTGCAGAACTAAATAAAAATGACTTGATTTATGAGTTCAGGTTGGAACGTTTTGGCAAGGTATGCAAGTGATAGATTATCGCAATGCAGTAAAACTATACGCACTCCGGAGTGTCATTTCGGACGAGATGGCTATACGCACTCCGCTACAACAACTAGTAAGACATATTTTAGCGGGTCTTTGAGCTGTAGTTTGGAGTGCACGCAAGCCGGAATATGGTTCATTGACCAGTTTACTTATCCATACACCAGAGCCATATACTAACAATTTAGCTGAAGCCCCTTCAGGCTTTCCAAGGAATCCCAGCACACACCAGGAAGTTCTATGGAGCATATTATTATTATATATTATTAATATTATTATTTTTTTTCATTATTTATTTATTATTTTCTGTATTTGGTTTTATGTGCTCGTGCCATAAGCATTATTATTATTATTATTATAGCGCATTCGGCACATCAAATTTAAGAATAATTTTGATGTTCGTGGTCCAAAATACCAGATTCGAAATACTGCCAGTGTTTTCTCTCAAATACCGAACCACTTTAGCTGCACTTTAAAGAAGAGCATTCTTTTTTTTCTTTTTGGTATTTTTATAACCATTTTCGATTATATTACCTTTCTTTCGATTAACATGATTTCCTCCTTTTTCGTTCTATTTCCTGCAGAAGCGGTCAAATACACATCCCGGATACTGCTTTGATGAACTCGGGCTACTCTACGGCTTCCATGGGACAAGCTGAAAATTGACAGCTTGAAGAACGCTTTGGAATGTATAGGCAACTGGCTTGCTTCTAATATCACGTGTTTACAAGGCACATTTACGAAGATGAAAACAAAATACTGCTGAGGAGCGCGCTGTCAACGATCACTACGGCAAGCAAGGATGGAAACTAGAAAGATCTTCCCAAGCGAGCGGATGCTTGACGCCTTACCTGCAATGTGGCCCTTGGCTGTAAAAAATAAGACAGCCTCCCGGCCCTGGGCTATGTGGCCAGCTGTGCAGTCTACACCACCTTGAAAAACCTAAGGGGTGAAAAATGCAAGGCCGCATCGACAGCACGAAACAAGTTGGCTTCAGTTTGCTCGCACAGGAAGACTGTGCTCTCGCAATGAAACTGGGTTATAGAAGGGCTTGTTTTTCCTGGTGTAAATGCTGTAGAACACGACTATGTTGTTCACCAATTGGTGATGCCCAGCCGGTGCCGACTTGTTACATATCTCATAATGGAACTACTTGCCAAAAAGAAGACTTCCGACTTCGACGCCTGTGAAAATTAACCTACGAGTGAGCTCATCTTAAAACACGTGTTGTTGTCACGAGAAAATGCACAAGCATTTTCTTGTGACATGTTTGTAGCAAGATGAATTTTCGCATTATTGCCAAGAATGCCAAAACAAAAGAAATGGAAAGCTGAAACTCTGCAATCACACACTCGGCCAACCGTCACGGATGTCATGAAGCGAACTCGGACCAAGGAAGAGTATGTCTGACGCCAGTGATGGTGAACCCATTGTGAGTTCGAGCTGAAGCATGTGTTGGACTGCAGTGAAAACATTCAACTGAGAAACCTTTGTTGCAAGATGACAACAATATTATGAGTGCCAGTGCAGTATCTAAAAAAAAGCTAAGGAGTCAAGGCTAAACAAATCAGTTCCTGTGTGGCCAGCAACGTGCTTGCACTTCATCCTCATGCCAAGGCAACTGCTCTCTGAAGTCGGTGAATCTGTTTGTGTGTGCATGTGTGTGCAGATAGTCGGTGTCCTTGCAGCAGCCTTTTGGGTATCTTGTGGGGCTACAGCGTAAATGCCGACATGCTGCACAGATATTGTGTGTCTCGGTGTCACAAAATCTACAGCATCCAAGATGCATGTGTATAAATGTTTTTCAAGACGGATATTTTCAGAACTTACGGATACCAGGAGGCTCGTTTCGCAGTGTTCAAAGGTGACCAATTTCTTATTTACGACTCTCTTCTGTATTGTAAATACAAGCAACTTTGAATATGAAGCTCCCATGCCCACTTCTGTTTGTGAACAAAACTTGTTTCTGGCCGCCCTAACTGTGTCGTTTCATAGACTCGGTACTGTCGAAGTACATCAGTTTATGGGGCAACGCTGGGGTACTACAGTACTTTTTTTGCAAAGATAAAGTTTTCACATTATGACATTGCCAAGAAATAGGTCACAGGTGTTTTTCGATGTAGTAACCAGATTGGTTGCTTGCTGCAAAACAAGTACTATATTTGAACAGGCAGAGTGCATTGAATTGCTGAACCTATACAGATTTATCACAGGTCTAAGAAAAGGTTGTCAAAATATGTGCAATACATTTTTGAAACTATGTGCAATACATTTTTCATACCAGCACATCACAATTTTAAAATGTTCTTACTTTTATACTGGTCTAGCAATTTGGGTCCTGTTGCTGTTGCATCAGGTGTTCCTAAGGGTAGTGTACTCGGGTTTCTATTGTTTCTAACAAAATCAATGACATACCATCATCAATTAAATCGACAATTAGACTTCGCTGATGCTTGAGTTATTTACCGGAAAATGAATACACCTATAGTGATCACAATATTGTCCAAGACGATTAGATACAAGATCATCATGGTGTTCCCTATGGCAGATGAACATTAACACACGTAAGTGAAAACATATGTCCGTAATTAAGTCCTCCACTAAAACAATAACCCAGTACTCATTACTTTCACAACCACTAGAGCACTAATGGTCGTTCAAGTATGTGGGCGTGTATTTTAGAGACTCATTATCATGGATTGTGCAAATAACAAATAGCGCACTAAAAGCACTTGGTTTGTGAAAAAGCCATTTGTATGAGAAATTTCTTGTGTCTAATAAACACATGAATCATAAAGATATATAAGAACCATATAAGAAACTTCTTACAAGTTTCTTACATGGTCCTTATATGTTCTTATATATCTTGTATGATTCATATGTGTTTATTGGACACAAAAATTCCTCATACAAATGAGATTTTTTAGTAGGGATCTAGCTCACATTTAAACAAAACTACTCGCATACAAAACATTTGTCCTCCCAAAATTAGAATATGCAAGCATAATTTGTAATCCACACCTAAGTTACCTAATGTCGAGGCTCGAATTTTCAGAACAAAGCAACCAGATTTATATGCAGTGATTATTCATCCGAAACTAGTGTCTCCGCTTTAAAAGCTAGCATAAATCTTCCTAATCTAGAAAGAAGACGAAAAATAGCCGGATTGTGTTTTTTTTAAGAGGTATATTACTCAGATTCCGATTTTCAATCTAATTAGGTCTGGGCTGCCAATTTTATATCACCAATATTAGATAATTCCTGCAAGATTGAACCATTTCAGTGCCATACTTACACTTCCCTATTTTCTTCCTTAGTACTTTGCACCACTGACTTGCCGACCATATTGTAACTGAGAGATATCCCATTTCATTTAAAAAGAAGCGCATCAATTTGTGTAACTGAGCCTTGATTTGTAAAACTGCATCATAACAAGACATGCTAATAAGACTTTTCTTTTTGTGTGTGTGTGTGTGATTTTTTTGTGTCTATTTTTATGTTCCATTAATTATTTCTCTGTTATTTTTATCCCCCTCATGCAATGCGTCTTCGGATGCCTTTGAGGTGAATAAAATTAAATGAATGTCTTTGCATCATTTATTTGATTGTTACTGTAGTTCATTTTATCTGGTCCCACTACTTCGGTTATTGCCATTTCATATGGATTCTTTTTTTTATACAACTCCCATGTCGTTCAGAGATAAATACACCACCCAGTTTATCGCTTAAAAAAGAACACATCTGTCTCAAGATATCACTTTCTTGTATTACACTACAATAATTGTAGGTTATAATAATTTTCCTGCGTTCTAAAATTGGTTCTTTCAATTACTCGACGTTCACAGCTCTCATGTTAGCTCATAAAAAATAAATAGTGCGAAAACCCGCGTTTCTACGACGTTAAAGCGACGCGCGAAGCCTTCAGCTCAGCTCATAGCGCAGCGCACGTCAGCCTGCTGCCGTGACGTCATTGGAGGCGCGCTCTGGCCTTCTCCTCTAGGTGGTGTTGGTTGGCTGCGCGCGTTCCCCGGAGGAGTGAAAGGAGGATAGGTTTGGGCGCGCGGGTCGCAGCGCCACGCCAGGGCTTTCCAGTGGGGTGGGCTTTCCCCGCAACCCTGCGGCTGTCGTGTGCTAGCGTTTCTCGGCCGCTCGCATCCGCCGCAGCCCAAATCCGGCCGGCCAAAAGAAATCAGTCAAGAAGGGAATAAATTAATTAAGCAAAGAGAAGCTATGCTTGCCAATTCTAAGGAGGATAATTTGGAAATGATGTAAATATAAGCAGAAGAAAAGTTATGCTAAATCTAAAAGAAGAGATCTATCGGGGGCTGGTGCGGGGAGAACCGACGCGACGGAAGAAGGAGAAAAGTAAAATTAAATGCAAAAGGAAGGAAAAGATTAGCAATTAAAAATAAAGGCAAGCGAGAAGCTGTACCACGAGTTCAGCGCTGTTGACTCCACTTCACTCCGTTCTTCCGATGAAGTGTGATGGAAGCAACCGTCCCGTCAGTTAGTGGGTTGGCGCAAGCAAGCGTCAGCACCACCCCACAAACTAACAGCAACGCTACGTCCGCTGAAGACAAAGCTGCGCAGCGAAGGGCACGCGACGCTGAGCGCAAACGCTTGAAGCGAGCAGCAGACCCTGAACTACGGCAACGAGAAGCGGCGTCCATTCGCAAGTTAACAATGTAATAACACGCAAGTTAACAACGTTACTAACAACGTTACTAACACCGTTCATAACACCGTTAATAACGATCCGCGATGCTCCGCATCACCCCATGGTTCCCCTCGGGAAGATGGTGTAATTTTTTGAGCCTCACCGTGCGCGGTGGGCACTTTGCGCCGAGGCGCGTTTGTCGACGTCGGACTGCCGCGAGCGGCAGCAGCAGCGTGACAGCCCCTGTACTATATTCTCCCTTCCTTGTAAATATATTTATTCAAAAACCTCCAGCGAGTCCTCCGGCTCCTGACTGCCAAGAACGGCAGATCCCCACACCACCGCACGGCACTCCACGGTCACCCGGCCCCATCGAAACCTGAGGGAGACGACGGAGTACCGGGAAAACCACCATCGTTCCTGGAAGGAAGAACTCTACTGTGTCTGTACACATCGTTCTAATTTTAGAAACCCAGAGCCCAGCGTGCGATCTTCACAGACCAACACACTCGTGTTCGTCGTCTCTTAAAGCGGAAAAGCCAGTGCATGCCAAACGGACGAACGCTGCAAATGGCTCCGGCTAGAGTCACTGAATGTTTCCAGAGTACCGAATTCCATTCAGTCCGCTTACCGGAAGTCAATCCCGCAGGATCCATTTCTGATTGGCTGGTTTCGCCCGCGGCGGAAGTTATCAGCCGGTCATTTTGCAGCCGGGCCCAAAACAACAAAAACGTATATAAAACGTTTCCGCGTTACGACGGCTATGGTGGGTACACACGGGTGGCAGCTGTGAGCATTGATGAGTTAGGACCGAACGGAAGGTGCGTTGATTTTCTCTAGATTTTTTACATCATGTAGCCACTAATCTGGTTCGCCAAAGAAGATTGCCGGCTCGTTTGCTCGCTCCGGTTGCGCTGGTGCTGCGTTTCAAACTCTACGCCTCAGACACTAAACTTAGCACTGGACTTCGATATGTTTCGAGGCGAGAGAGAGAGAGAGACGAGACAACGAGGAGCAAGTCACGCACCGCTCGGAACGAAGGAAAGAAATTAAACAAAAAACAAACCAGTGTCGCCACAGACCAGGAAAGTGGACTGAAGAGCTCACCGAGAACGAACGCCACACTTTACGCTCCTCACTGCAGGGGGTAAAGGTGGGTGAGGAGGAGTGGCAAATCCCGTGCACAGTGGAGTAGGGCTACAGTGGTCCCACTGAAGGCTAGTTCGGGTAATCTGGTCTCACAACACTGGGCATAGCGCGCGCCGCTCGCGCCGCTTCACCTAGTCCTGAACATTGAAATCATAGTTGCAAAAACAATACATAGATTACACCAATATTTCAATTTCTGAAAAATACGATAGACTGACCCATTATAGTACACAAATGTGTTAAAAGTTAAACCGATGAACAACCAATGAGAGCAGTCGACACAGTTGCAGCCGACGCGCCGATGCGCCGACCACGCGCCGACTCTCCCGAGGTTCAAATCGAAGTTACTCAAGTAACAGTTCTTTTTCGATCGGAACAGCTGGCATGCAGGATGTCACGTACACATTGCTTTAATGTGGTGCAGATGTGCAAGGTTTTCTACATCGGTTTCCAAAAGACCCCGATCGGTAAGTGATTCTCAATTCTGTAATCGGCTCTTGGTTCCGGCCGTTAACTATAACACATTAAACAGTGCTTTAAGTTTCGTCAGCGGACGAAATTTCTACGGAAATTTGCCTGTCTCCTTATCTAATGAAATATCGCTATCTCGAGCCACATGATTCGATTGTGCAAGGGGCCAGTGAATGCATGGTTTGTCTGTTGGAACGGCCGACACGATTGTTTTAGCAGATCACGAACCGGGGTTTTAGATGCCGAAATCAGCCATTGTTTGCCGAGCTCCGGTGTACGTAAGGGTCAAAGTATATTTTCAATGATTTTTAAATAAAAATTAAATTTTACTGTAGGCCATGATGAGTGATGAGGTAAGCTCCAGTACTGATTAGAAGATGCGTTTTTTGTTATGAAAAGAAGTTTAATAGCCCTCTTTCATGTCTCACAGGCAACTTATGGCGAATTCGGGTGGTCAGTCGTCGGCAACTTATTTTGCCGGAAAGCCGGCAAAAGTGTTCGCGTGGTCAGTTTCCGGCCGGCGCGCACCGTTCGGGTGGTGGTTCTTCGGCAAGCACCGGCAACTTTCCGGCGCTTTTTCCGCCCGAGCTCCAAACGGCCGGGCGAGTGGGCGCTAGACTATATCCGGTGTCATCACTTCCGAAATAGGAGAGAAGGTCAGTGAGAAAAAATGAACGCAAGAGCGAAATTGATCTGAAGTCACTTCAGCAGCCACTACTCGAGTCAATCCAAGGGGTTGACTCGCCGCCGTCGCGACAGCTAGCGACAGCCAATAAACGGCTCTGGCGACAGCCTCTCGCTAGCGGTGTCGAGCGGGCAAAAGGCGAAGTAAACTGCCACCGTCTGGCGTTTCGTGTTCGGGTGGCGAGGGTCACGTGGTGTGCCGCCGCCGCGTTTCTGGTTGCCGGTTCCGCCGGCTCGGTTTCGCCGGCGATTGACCACCCGAATTCGCCATTAGTCTCTCAGAACCAACTGCTTTAATCAGCTCGCGATTTCGCGGCTCTGCGCGTGCCCGTCGGTGCGCGCTGGTTCGCCGATTATGTTTGTTCAGAAGGTCTTTGAATGGGTGACTTTCCTTTCCACTGCAGGCTATGAACTGCTATGAGCTACTTGGAACTAGATTAAAAAGGGTCCTTCACCCCTACCCTCCATACCGCCTGTGACACAAGTGACACTGTTCATGTAAAACAGCGGCTGGGATTTTCTTTAATAATAAGAATAACGAGAAGTCTACACTGGGTGCCTATGTTGGATGTCTCCAAACGAGACTCTCCGGAGGTAATGCAAGTGACTAAGAGCACCCGACGCGGCAGATTGGTTTGTGGGTGGCTCTAACCAATCTGCAGTGTCAGCTGCTCTTCTGTCACCTTTAGAAACATCCAACATAGCCACCCTGGTTCACTGTAAGTATGCAATTGCCATGAGAGAACTAAAGAATTTGAATTTGGTATTTTGGAGAATATGCCAAACAAAGTGGCCTCATCACTGTTCCAGCATCGGCAGGTCCTATTTTAGGGGTTATATTACCAAGCAAAAAGTAGTCAAAAGCCACCATTATATTTCCACATATTATTTTACAATCCTGGCTTTGTGCAGACCTGACAAATGACTATCTTATCTAGACAAATTTGTGACATGCAGGCTGGAGCTGTGGCTGCAGGCCATTGGCAGTAGCAGCCTACGAGCAATCCAGCCACAAATACTGCATGCCAGGTGCAGGCTTTGTGGCAAGCATTTTCGTGAGGAAGACTTCACCAGTACCCTGCAGAAATATGCGACAAAGTTTGCAGTACCAAGCCTTGGGTAAGTCTTAAGTGGCTATCTCCTCACGATGCAAGGCAGCTTTCTATCCATTTCTGACACTACACACTTCATTGCATATAGGGTGGCATTGATACAGACTTTGGCTATGTAAAAAGCCAAAAAGGTCTGCACTTGCAGACTGAAATATGCCTTTCTTTAAAGGTGTACTTTAGTATGGGGTGCATTTTCTTTCAAAACATTTCAAGACGACTCTGTTTCTACAAAAGAGGAAAACACGTTTGAAATTTCAATGACTAACCAACGCAGACAAGAGTCCATCAAGATGTGTGCTCGTGTCACAATTTCCCCACAGGCTTGGAAGTTTGTCATCTGCTTTGAACCGAGATATGCATGCCGGAAGCTCAATGTTGTCCTCGCAACCTGCAGGATTCCCTCTGCGGACGACTCCACAAGCCGGGCGTCGCCGAGCCAGCCCCCACCGAGCCAGCCCCCGCCAAGCCCGCCACTGTAAGCTTTGCTCCTTTTCCCTCCCCCACCCCCTGCCAGACATAGATGCAGGAAGCGCAATGCTGTCCTCGCTACATGCAGGGTTCCCCTGCCGACGACTCCACGAGCCAGGCATCGTCGAGCCAGCCCACGTCGAGCCGACCCACGTCGAGCCGACCCACGTCGAGCCAGCCCACGTCGAGCCAACCCACGCCGAGCCAGCCCCTGCCAAGCCGGCCACTGTAAGCTTTGCTTCTTTGTCTTGCCCCCACCTGCCAGATATGCATGCTGGAAGCTCAATGTTGTCCTCGCAACCTGCAGGATTCCCTCTGCGGACGACTCCACAGGCCGGGCGTCGCCGAGCCAGCCCCCACCGAGCCAGCCCCCGCCAAGCCCGACACTGTAAGCTTTGCTCTTTTCCCTCCCCCACCCCCTGCCAGACATAGATGCAGGAAGCGCAATGCTGTCCTCGCAACATGCAGGGTTCCCCCTGCCGACGACTCCACGAGCCAGGCATCGTCGAGCCAGCCCACGTCGAGCCAACCCACGCCGAGCCAGCCCCTGCCAAGCCGGCCACTGTAAGCTTTGCTTCTTTGTCTTGCCCCCACCTGCCAGATATGCATGCTGGAAGCTCAATGTTGTCCTCGCAACCTGCAGGATTCCCTCTGCGGACGACTCCACAAGCCGGGCGTCGCCGAGCCAGCCCCCACCGAGCCAGCCCCCGCCAAGCCCGCCACTGTAAGCTTTGCTCCTTTTCCCTCCCCCACCCCCTGCCAGACATAGATGCAGGAAGCGCAATGCTGTCCTCGCAACATGCAGGGTTCCCCCTGCCGACGACTCCACGAGCCAGGCATCGTCGAGCCAGCCCACGTCGAGCCGACCCACGTCGAGCCAGCCCACGTCGAGCCAGCCCACGTCGAGTCAACCCACGCCGAGCCAGCCCCTGCCAAGCCGGCCACTGTAAGCTTTGCTTCTTTGTCTTGCCCCCACCTGCCAGATATGCATGCTGGAAGCTCAATGTTGTCCTCGCAACCTGCAGGATTCCCTCTGCGGACGACTCCACAAGCCGGGCGTCGCCGAGCCAGCCCCCACCGAGCCAGCCCCCGCCAAGCCCGACACTGTAAGCTTTGCTCTTTTCCCTCCCCCACCCCCTGCCAGACATAGATGCAGGAAGCGCAATGCTGTCCTCGCAACATGCAGGGTTCCCCCTGCCGACGACTCCACGAGCCAGGCATCGTCGAGCCAGCCCACGTCGAGCCAACCCACGTCGAGCCAGCCCACGTCGAGCCAACCCACGCCGAGCCAGCCCCTGCCAAGCCGGCCACTGTAAGCTTTGCTTCTTTGTCTTGCCCCCACCTGCCAGATATGCATGCTGGAAGCTCAATGTTGTCCTCGCAACCTGCAGGATTCCCTCTGCGGACGACTCCACAAGCCGGGCGTCGCCGAGCCAGCCCCCACCGAGCCAGCCCCCGCCAAGCCCGACACTGTAAGCTTTGCTCTTTTCCCTCCCCCACCCCCTGCCAGACGTAGATGCAGGAAGCGCAATGCTGTCCTCGCAACATGCAGGGTTCCCCTGCCGACGACTCCACGAGCCAGGCATCGTCGAGCCAGCCCACGTCGAGCCAACCCACGCCGAGCCAGCCCCTGCCAAGCCGGCCACTGTAAGCTTTGCTTCTTTGCCTTGCCCCCCCCCCCCCTCCCTGCCAGATATGTATGCTGGAAGCTCAATGTTGTCCTCGCAACCTGCAGGATTCCCTCGGCAAACGACTCCACAAGCCGGGCATCCTCAAGCCAGCCCCCACCGAGCCGGCCCCCGCAAAGCCCGCCACTGTAAGGCCCGCTTCAGACGGGGCAACTTTTGCAGCAATTTTGAGGTTGCTGGCGGGTTGTTCCCTAGCTTTCCCTAGATCGACACGAATTGCTGAGATCGGGTCCGGCTCGAAATGGACGAGCAACTCGAGCCGTTTGAAGCGGCAGCAGCCAATCAGGGACGCGATGTTTTCACGTGACACCCCCGTGGTGGTGATGATGACAGCTAAAGACTTGGTTCTGGTTTGAAATCGATCGTTTTTGGAAATAAACCTTTTCAGAAAGATGAGTTAGTATTCTCCACGCCATTCAAAGATATAAAAACACGTTTTTAGCGCGTAGCTGGGCGTCTAAATGGAAAAAAAAATTCAAAGGGAATGATGATGATAGCAAGTCGTAGTAATTCGGTTGCTGCGTGTGAACGCGGACGACCCCTGTTGCTGGTGTTGCGACGTCAAGTTGCTGGGTGAAATTGCTCCGTCTGAAGCGGGCCTAAGCTTTGCTTCATTCCCCCGCCCCCACCTGCCACATATGCATGCAGGAAGCTCAATGTTGTCCCTATGCAGCACCTTTCTGCAGAGGCTCAAATGTTTCCTCGTGACATGCAGGCTTCCTTCTTCCGATGACACCACGAGCGAAGCGTCTCCTCCAGTTTCACCAGCGCAGAGCGTGGAGCCTGGCCCATCATGTGGAATGCCATCGCCATCAGGCCAGCCTTTGCCA
This sequence comes from Ixodes ricinus, assembly GCA_037355805.1. Lineage (NCBI taxonomy): Eukaryota > Metazoa > Arthropoda > Arachnida > Ixodida > Ixodidae > Ixodes > Ixodes ricinus. The sequence goes on along the minus strand of JAZHYW010006456.1, from coordinate 84,030 downwards.
CGGTAAGCTATGGTTGTGGTGTAATTACTTAGCGTCTCATCATAATTAAATAGATGTATGGGAACCTCATTTCAAGGTATACTTGCATTGTTATTCTTCTTCAGCTCTGCACTTGTGACAACCCCCACCCAGACTGGAACGAAAAGGAAGGCACCTCAATCGAGCAGCAGTGGCAAGCGGCGAAAGCTATCACCCACCCCGAAGACAAAGTTGATCCGTAATCTTCGCATAAGGGTCAGCAAACTTCGGAGGAGGCTGATCTTTAGCGCAACAAACAAGAAGAAGAGAAGCCTGCTTGAGGAGCTCAAGTCTTGCCTGTCCGTGAATGTCTACAGCTTGGTTGTGAGCCAGGTACGAGCGTTTTCTGTTCGCCCTATAGGGGCATGAGGTGGAGTGTGGCTGACAAGAGGCTTGCACTTAACTTGTATTTGAAGAGCCCTGCTGCATACAGGGTATGAAGGAAGTACTTGCAGCTACCATCGAAAGCTACATTGAAGCGCAGCATTCTTGGAGTCGCAAGAGCTCCTGGATTCTGTCCTGTGATTCTTCAGGCTATTAAGAATGCTTCTGCCTCAATGTCTGATAGCCAGAAAATGTGCATCTTGTCTTTTGACGAAATGCACATCAAGGCACAGCTGCAGTACTCAAGTGCATCCGACTGTGTCGTGGGACTTGAACATTTTGGATCTGAGCATCCTCCCCGACCTGGCCAAAAACCAGCAACTGAAGCGCTGTGCTTCATGGTTCTTGGGATATAGCGGGCAGGTGGAAACAGATGCTGGGGTATTTTTTTACTCCTGTTCCACACCGAGCGATGTTTTGCAGACACTTTTGTTTAGTGTGTTGCAGAAACTTGACAGTGTGGCCTCAAAGTTGTGGCCATTGTGTGCGATCAGGGCCCAACAAATCAGAGTTTGTTCTCTCGGCTGGGTGTCTCCCCAGAAAGACCATTTTTTTCTTTCAACGAGTCTATTATTTTTGCTCTATATGATCCGCCACACCTTCTGAAGTCGACGAGGAATATTCTTTCGAAGTACAGCATAAGGTTTGGTGACTCAAAACTGGCTAAGTGGTCTGTGATCGAGCTCTTTTATGCTACTGATTCGAAAAATCGGTACAAAGTGGCACCCAAATTGACCGAGCAGCACATAAGAGTAAAGAACAAGATGAGGGTCAAATATGCTGCGCAAGTTCTAAGCCACAGTGTCGCTGCTGGCTTGTGTATGATGGAGACATGCAGAAGCGACATTGACTGTTCAGGAACAGCAGAGTTCATTGAACAGATGGATGAGCTGTTTGATATGTTGAATTCGCGGTCACTGTCGCACACAAAAGTGCCTGCGCGGGCGATGACTGTGACCTCTTCTCATGTTGCTCTCCTGAGATCCTAACTGGAGTTCACTAGTTCGTGGGAGCTGCTCACGGCGCAAGGGAGACATGTGCCATCACCTCCGTTGCAAAAAAGGGTTGGCTCGTCACAATCTCCGCAGTTTTACAGATTTGGGAGCACGTGCATGCCAAGGGACTCGCCTTCCTGATGACAAATCGTCTGAATCAGGACTGTCTCGAAAACTCTTTTTCTGTCATTCGTCAGAAAGGGGGTTTCCGGGACAGCCCTGACACAGAGCAATTTCGTGCATCAGTGAAGGCGCTGATGACTGAGAACCTTATGCGGTCTAGCCAAGTAACAAACTGTGAGGAAGACTTCGGTGAAGTCCTGCTCTCTGCGAGTAGCCTCTCAGCATATGACTTGCCACCAGACATGGTTGTTGAGGAGGATGTAGGTCACAGCCAGGTTTACGACCCCGCAGATGCTGTGGGAAATGTGGGAATTTTCGAAAAAAAAATGCAGCTGCCTATTTAGCAGGCTACTGCATACATCGTGCATCGGCTAAGGTGGCAGTGCCCACAGTGTCTGGGTTTAATGACTGTGGAGAAAAACTCAGCCCGGAGCTCATGCTCCTTTATTTTAAGGAGTGCGACCCCGCTTTTAATGCTCAGGGCTTTAAATGGCCATCGGAGACCATGGTTGCTGTCGTAGAGAAGGGAGCCGTCATTTTTAAGAATGAGATTGAGGATCACCTGTGCCAGCCCAGGTTGTACAGCAAATTTTGTAGCTTCCTCGACAAAGAGAGTCTTGGCAGGTTGAGTTGCTTAGAACACAAAGATAGTGCCGTTCAGAAACTTTCACGTGTGCTCTTCATGGTCTTGATTCGCACTAAACTTAAAGAAATAAATGCTTCATTTAAGAAGGCTGCTTCCACACGTCATATGCGGCATGCCTTGCACCAGTAGATTTGTAGCCACTGACTTTTGTGCATGCCACATGTTATCTTGCCATTTTATGTGCTGAACTTGTGCTCCGTGTGTTGCCAACGTCTTGGTGCAACTTTGGTGCGAACCCCCCAATGACATTTTCTCCTTTTCATTTCCAACACGTGCTTTGCAATTGCTTTGATTAAATGCACTTTATTTTTATCCCTTGTAGATGGCCACATGTGCCCACATTCACTGCTGTGCAGTATATGCTTGTTGCTGCGCGCAATCGTGGGTTTTTGAAAAAGAGTGTTGTCAAAAATGCAGCGGCGCGCTTACATGAGTGGTTTGAGAGTTTGTGATGTCAATCTGAAGCTCCAATTTCAATATCTACATGAACTTCGTCGCTTCTTGATGTGAGTCTAGACGTAATAACATTGATATCGGCGTTTGCAAATGACCAAGTAATTCCGTGGATGACTCCTGCCCTACGCGAAGAGCTCAATTTGTACTACTTCACTCGTGCCCTGAATTGTTCCGTGTTTCAACGTACCCGTGCTTGATGGAAACTTTTTCGTCGAAATGCGTCTACTTACGTGTCACTTTGTGTGTCGAAATTGGATCCTTTTTCTTCGTGATTTTATGTGGAGTACAAATAAAGTCCCATACATCACGAATATCTTGTGTTTGTAAGTGCAGATTAAAGGCGAACGCGCAGCAGCTGCAGCGGCTGCAGCGCGAGCGAACGCGAGAACCAAAGTATCATGGGGGCCGCCATCTTCAAAATTCAAACAACAAAACCTAAAAATAAAAAGTGCTTAGTTCCAAATGGCGGCGTTGGAGGGCGCTGTAGCGTTTTCAAGCAACTATTCTAGGATATTGTGCTTTTTTTAAGTACATCCTAAGAATTGTAATTAGAATTGTTCAATTAATATCTAGTTCCCATTATTGCATTCGGCACAATAGTTCAAGCTTATACTTTTGCCGCCAGGTTCTTGATATCCATAGGCTGATTCTACAGTGGGCAAACTGTACATGGTAAACTGTGATCCCGTGCGCCGGGCGTCCCGAGTGAAAGCGTCCCGAGTGAAAGATCGCGAAAGAGAACGACAGAACACGAGAGAAAGAAACCAATGTTGCCAGCTGAAGGACGACAGTCGCAATGGTAATCGCGAAGACTGAAAACTCTCAGCAAAATAGACAGTGATAATTTAACGTTGTAAACTAAACTCTCAGCTATTCTAACGCTTATAAAAAGAAGTATACTCCCTTCTGTCGAAATCTCGGAAATCAGGTAGTTGCGCGGTTTCGTATTCCTGGGACGCGGCCAGCGCGGCCAGCGAAGCCGGTTATCTGGTTTAGTTTAGTGTTGATGAAAGGCCGTACGTCTGCGCGCTATGCAAAAGAAAGCTTCGAAAGGAACGCGAATATTTTTCCACCGGTAAGTTCGTGTATTGTTGAAGTTCATGAAACTGCTCTGATGATATTGTTGCGGCCTCCGCCCGCCTCCGCCATATATTTTATCTGAGACGTCGAAGCACCCTAGCGCGCTCCATCTCTGGTTCTCCGGCGCGCGTTCGAGAAAACAGCGCGGCGCGCCGGCCGGGCCCGAGGGTCAGGTTTCTTCCTCCATGCGCAGTCGGCGCAGTCGCCTTCAGACGGATAATAAAACCGCAGAACCATTTTGTACAAACACGAAGTCCGACGTTTTTTTCATTCGCGCCCTCAAAATCTCGGAACACAGCCAATCGAAGGCACTTGGTAACCATGTGTGGGACCCCGAAGGTCTGCCTGCATGCTCCGCCGCTTGCGGCAGCCAGAATGCATGGGAAAATGGCGGACCTTTTCCTCTAGAGTTAGTATGTATGATCTCTATTAGGGGTGTCGCGAACCGGCCGAGGTTCGAGTTCGACCAGGTTCGACTTTTTCGAACTTTTAGTGGAAATTTCGACGAACCTTGTATTGAGGTTCGACTCGTGTGCGCATGCGCGACGGGCTGGCCAGTTGGCTTCAGATTGGATGGTGATGGCTAAGGGATGAATTAAAGGCACCGCTGACTGGTTATTCATTTAATACAGTACAAAAAATTAAATTATTAACTTCTTCAGTGATTAGAATTGGTTTCTTTTAATTGCAACTGTTTATAAAATAAAATAACCCTTTGCATGAAAAAAAATTCTCCAAACCTAGACATGATTGTTTTAAGGTCTGGCAACACTGTCCACAAAGTCGAACCTGTCGAATTTGGTGAAAAGTTTCGAAGGTTCGTCGAACCGGTTCGGCCCAGTCGAACCCCGAAAGTTCGACCTAAAAATCCAGTTCGACAAAAGCTCGCGACACCCCTAATCTCTATGCCTTGCTGCGACCGGACAGGGCAGCGCCATTTCGGAGACGGGTTGGAGCGCGACTCCAGCGCCGCGACTTGGTTCTAAAACGAAGCTTCGAAGTTTCGGTACTCCGGGAACACTCAGTGACTCTAACCCCGGCCAGAAGCCCGTGTCAGAAGGCCGTACTGTTTTTCGCATTTCTGGCGTGAACCAAGGAGAGCGTTGATAATGATCCCATAAGAACCGTGAATGTCTACGCTGTCGCCATGTTTAAAAGGCAAAGAGACGCATGTTCGGCCGAGTTGGCGCTATACATGGCTTGAAAGAAACGTCATTGCATCATGCTGGTGTTCATTCCATCGTGTTCTTGACAAGAGAGCGAAATTCAGTGGTACAAAATGTACGCTTCAAAAGGTGCGTTTTCAGTAGCGAAGCCACTCCAGAGTCCCCATGGCGCCTGGTGTGACGTCAGTGCAGGCCATAAAACACTGCGCTCGAGTCTTCAGCTTCGCTCTTGTTAGTGTCATCGCTAGTGCAGTAAACATAAATTGTTCTCGAATATTCCACAACTGTGAGCGTGCGCCATTTCTAACATGTTTGTGTGTGTCGTCGTGAGGCAGCCGGATGAGTGCCCGGCACGCTCCTGACTCATGTAACCTTTTTAGTGTTCTTTCTTTTTAATGAAATGAGCCCGTTTTCTATTACAATTAGAATTGGGGTTGTGAACTCCCCCTACATCGATTGGCGACGCGTTTCAATGGTGTATCAACAGCGTGAAGACGTCAACACTCCTAAGCATAATCAGAACCACGTGTGACGCAGTGAGTAACAACGTTGAAAACTTACGACACGAGATTTCTAACGACTAGAGCTGTGACCCACAATGTCGAAAAGGAACGTCAAGTCCGACCCGTCAGCTGAGGACAGTGCTGCGGCCCTGATGGAGATGATGGTCCAAGTTTTACGCCAAAATCAAGAACTCCTCGAGCCCCTGACACTATCGCAGCCGAGTCAATCGGCATTCGTGGACGTCGCCACACTCTTAAAAACAAAACAAAAAAGTGGTACTTCGTCTTTTTGGGGGACTAAGTCGAATTCACTGAGAGTGATCCCCCAAAAGGCAAGACCTAAAATTGGAACCTACAGAATGCCGATACAGCACCTTGGGCCGTGAACTTCTGTCAATATACCTAACCATCAAGCACTAGTTCTCTTTATTCTCACGGACACAAACCTCTAACGTATGCTTTAAAATCATCAAGCGATACGTTTTCTCCACGAGAAACACGACACCTACCTTACATCGCCGAATTCACGACAGACATCCGACACGTCAAGTGATTTCACAACCCAGCAGCTAGCGGACGACCTGTCGCGCATATCATCGACCTTCGACTGCAATGCTATATCACCTACCATCGACTTCCAGATACGGCTGCGCCGCAACAAGATGACAAGGCCATGCTCCTGCTCACTCAATTATCCAACCAACTGAAGCTCTTAAAGATTACGATTCCGCACTGTGATCACCCCTCCTCTGCGATCTTTCAACTGTACTGCTGCGATCTGTTGTCCCTGTACCGTTTCGCCGTCAGGTTTTTTACTCGATCCATGGTCTCTCGCACCCTGGTATACGCGCAAGGCAGCGTTTGATAACACAGCGTTTTATTGGGCACAGCGTAAATAAGGATGTGAGAGAATAGGCACGCGCTTGTATCGGTTGCCGAAAATCAAAAATTCATCGCCATACCCCCACAAACATTCAACAGTTCCCCGTGGCCACCACATGATTAGATAACGTCCATATTGAGATTGTCGGTCCCTTACCCCCCTCAGATGCGAACACATACATACTTACGTGCATCGATAGATTCACACGCTGGCCAGAAGCCTACCCGATTTCTGACATCACTGCCGCCACCATCGCGCGGGTTTTCGTGAGCGGATAGGTTGCAAGATTTGGTGTGCTATCCACCATAACAACAGACCGCGGACGGCAGTTTGAGTCAGCTTTATTTTGCTCCCTCATGAATCTGCTCGGTACACACCACATGCGCACAACCTCGTATCATCCTATCGCCAACGGTATGGTGGAAAGATTCGGTCGCTCACTCAAATCCTCATTCAAGGCACAATGAGACTCTACCCATTGGTGCAGGCAGCTACCACTCGTCCTACTTGGCCTCTGATCGGCAGTCAAGGAAGAGTTCAACTGCAGCCCTGCAGAACTCGTGTATGGCAGCACTTTACGTCTTCCAGTTGATATTTTCTCCCCAAGTGATCCGCAACCTGAACCGGACCCTGCAACCTACGCTAATGAACTAAAAGCTGCCATGCGCAGAGTACAACGACGAGCACCGATCTATGTGCCACACGATCTCCGAACATCTACGCAAGTCTTCGTTCGACGAGACACGGTTCGTAAGCCGCTACAACAACCATATGATGGACCCTTCAGGGTGGTAGAATGGAGAGACAAATATTTTGTACTGGACTAAGGAGGCCGAACAGACACTGTGTCTGTTGACCGACTCAAAGCTGCGCACTTGGCAGCTGCCATCGAGACACGTGGCTGTCGACGCGTCACCTGGGCTACGCCTCTCTGCCGCCCACTTCTCTAGGAGGGTATGGTGGAAAGGGTAGTGACCAGCAAAGAAGGCGAAGAAGCCCAGTGGTCAATAAGCGCGAGCGCAAAGGCACGAGGAATTCGATGCTAATCGGGTCGGTGGCTACGGTCGACGGCTCCTTCTCGTTTTGTGTATATTCAATAACTTATAAGATCATGCGCTTTGCGGCCAGAAAACAATGTGGATTTCAGCAATTAGAACGTTGCAGTAAATCATGATTCTTCCGTCACGACAGCGCTCTTTCTGGTGTTCAGATGAAAACGAGACGCTAACATTTTATTTATATTGTGCTGGAGTCGTTAAAACAAACGTTTGTCAAAAAACAAAAAAGAGATCAACAATTTTTGAAAAAAATTTTCTTGGCCCTGTCGGGATGTGAAAAACGTCATAAACAAGAAGGTTCGAAATAGTCATGAGTACTGTGAACATTATGAAGCAACCCGCGACTGAGGAATACGAAAGCTGACACCATGAGAGGAGAAGAAGAACATCTTTTGAGACGTTCGTCTTGAGCACTCTGTTAAAAAACGCTACCTGCTCACAGTGTGGACGAAGACTGAGTGAAGCAATGAGTTAGTGAAAGACAGTTTTGCCTGACCTAACCAGAGGCACGAGCAAGTACACATTTATCGAACGAGGGAAACCATCGCAGGCCACGCCTCGCCGTCGTATTTCGCGTCGATGCTCCGTGTCAGGGGACGCCACGCTGCTCACGGTCACCGTACACCATCGTCACAAAGAGTGGGCTTGTTCCGACGAGACGTGGACGCAGCTAGGGATTGCCCATAATCACGTATCGATCGGCTACGTAGCGGAAAAAAGAAAGAAAAAGAAAAAAAAGCCCATTGGAGCATAATAGAGCCCAGAAGCGACAGATGCAATCGCACTGACCCAGATAAATCTGCTGCAGTCGCGCAAACTCTGCTCAAAGTTTCCCGCATACGTTCTCTACTTCATTTTGTTTTCTTTTATTTCTGGCCCCCTTTGTTTCTCTCATTTGGTCTGCCCCCCTCTCTACCGTTGGGAAGCCCGAGTCTGTAGTATCCACGTACCGTTGCGGGCCCATATCGATTTGCGATGGCTATCTGAAGCAATGCAAAAAGTCGTTTTTGGGCGACATTGACGATCCGCGCCGCCGCGACCGGTCGACGTTCCCATAGCGACTAACGACGTTCTCGGCCGACCACCGCCGCACCATTTTTCACCTGGCCGATAACAAAAAGTGGCCGCTCGATTCCCGCCGTGGGCCGCTATTAAATTATCCACAGCGCGCGGTACGACCTTTGATTAAAACTTCATTAGCGCCGGCTATGCCGCTGTATACGCTCCCGAGAATGCGCCTTCGCTGTCGCTACGTTCAGCATTGGCACCTGCGTGTGTATCCGTGGGATTGTTGGTTGGCCGCCTTGTTTTTTGTTTTTTTTTGACCCTGGCATTGATTTGGACGTGCGCCGCCTTGAAACCGTGCTTCACGGCAACGATGGGTTTATTCTCATAAAGAACAGCCAACTCGCCCCATCTTATAAGACCTTCATGAGCTCTGTAATCGGTTCACCATCCCGTTGTCGGTTTAATGATAATGGGATGATCCTGTGTCTATGGAGTTGTCAACGTATACGCTCGAAATGTTTTCTGTCTTTTTCCTGTCGAAGCACGCTGATATATATTGACGGAGTGAAGCCTCATTTACATCGTGGGAACTTGCGCAGTTGCGACGTCCCTCGTGCACCAAAAAAGAAGCTGCGGTGCACGACGTTGCAGTTGCAAATTCGGAAACAAAATCGCACCGTGTAAATCGGGCTTAAAGGCTGCAACATGCGTGCGAAAAATCAACCGAAAATCACGCGGAATTCACACACGCGAAAATTGTTTCCTGCTGTTTTCAAATAACCAGGGTATTTACTGGACTGAAATAGAATACACTGTCTCGTTCAAAGCATATTTAAGTTTTTTGCGCGATAAACATCCGCATGGGGTGCGTTTATCAACTAATATTTTGTAACTATGTTCTTCATGTTCCAAAATTCATGCGAGCTCCATATGTTTTGTTTTTTGCTTTTTTTGCACATGTGTTTACGTCCTAAACGCTCGAACACAGAACACTAATGGGAAATCTTACAAATGTCAATACAAAAAACACAATATTACAGGCTATTTTTTTATTGCATATCAAAGGTATTTAGTGCAACTATAAAGCAAATGAAGTTTCCGTAAATGTACAGTCGTCGCGGGAGTTAATAGCTCCACGCGAGCGTGCGTTTTTTTCCGAGGGGCGCTTGACTGGTGGCTTTCGGTAGAACTAGAGATGACGTCAGGGCGAGTCCATGCGGAGTGGGCGGGGAAGCCGTCTCAATTCAAGGGAATCGTTGTTATCATCCGAACGTCCGCACGCCTGAGTGTAGTTCGAATGAAAAGGGAAGATGATTCTGCAGAAGTCAAGATCGCCAACCACGAATGACACGGCAGTTTGAAAAGAGAGAAGGAAATACGTCGTATTTTCTAACTTCTGCAGAATCATCTCCCATTTTCATTCGACCTACGCTCACCCGCAGGCAGATGATAGCAACGGTTCCCTTGAATTGAGCGGCTTCCCCCGTCCACTCCGCATGGACTCGCCCTGACGTCATCTTTAGTTTTATCGCAAGTCACCAGTCGAGCGCCCCTCGGAAATAAACGCGCGCTCGCGTGGAGCTATTAACTCCCGCGGCGACTGTACAGTCGGCTCGGAATGAAACGCGAACAAGGAGCGCATGGGTTTCGGCCCACGCTGAGTCACCTAGAGACGCAACACCGAAGGTTTAAATGCATTGAGTAATAGTCTAACCAGTGGCGTCACAAGGGGGGGGCGGGGGGGCGGACCGCCCCGGGTGCAGGGCTCAGGGGGTGTCGCGGCGGGCCGCGAGAGCGGGGGGGGGGGGGAGAGTCGCGGCAGGCCACGCGAGAGGGGGGGGGGGGGAGTGGCGGTGGGCCACGCGAGAGCAGGGGGGGGGGGTGTCGCGGCGGGCTACCGCCCCGGGTGCCGCTGACCCTCGTGACGCCACTGAGTCTAACACATCGAAGGAGGAGCCATCTTCTTGCAGCTCCCATCTGGTTCAGGTGGTGCAGCATCTAGCGAAAACCATGCACCCACTGTTCGCGTTTCATTCCGTGCAGACTGTACATTATGTGACTTTTTCCTGTATAATAAAAGTTCATGCGTAGTCCCTTCTCCTAATGGTGTGGAACAATTGTTTCAAGGTCAGACTTAGAGCGACTTTTGGTTTGTGTTTTACACGTGTGTTCCAGCCTTAAGTGTGCTGGGAAAAGACCATCTCACATGTTGCGTTTCTTCGCTAAAACGAGAGAACAACGGCGTACAACCAACATCATCACTGGCGTTGATAAACGGCAATGATGAGAACTGATGCGCGGCGCCTCACGTTCGCTTCTGTAACAATAGGGGAAAAAATTACCAACTGGACGGCCTTCTGAAGACCAAGGACAAAAAGCTCCCAGAGTGATTTTGTTTTTTCTTTTACCTTTTCGACACGCGCATCGACCTTGCTCTTCTCCGCTGGGAAAACGGTACTGGGTCACAACTGGCTGTAACGTCACACTCGTCACAGGCCGAAATAAAACGACGCTAATGAAAGATCGAGCCGTTACTCGCAGTCTGTATGATGAAAGTGTTCAAATGCTCTACTTCTCCCTCCTGATTCCGTCGAAATCGTTTGCGTTTTTGACAGTCCTACAGATCACCCCATCGCTCCCTCCCTCCGCGTGTTTGCGGTGCTTGCATAGCAGACGAGAAACAAGGTCGTCAGCGACAAGCTGCCCCATCGATTGGACAGGAATACACGCACGCAATCGCATATCTGTATGCCCGCAGATTGCTCCAGCCCCGTTCCGCGCCGGCAGTCAGGGCACTATTAGCGTTCATCGCTATACTTTGGCTGTTTCGTCGCCGCATAGCTTAGAGATCGTTCGAAGAAATTCTCCCTCAAAGCGACACGAACACACTGGAATATAGTCGCTTGTTTACACAAGTCCTTTAATTACGCCCTGTCTTCTCAAACTCGTACATACATGGTGTTTCTTTTTTTTTTTCAAACTTTACAGATTTGTTTTAAAAAAGCTGTGAAAGCTACACTTATGCGGTTTGTGCACGTGAGTTATACGACCAGGGCAAACTTGAACGTGGTTCAACTACTCTACTCAAACTACTGTAGTTAAATTACTTTTCCGAGTAACTTGGTAAATTTTAATTTCAACTTTATTTGGGTAATTAGAAATTTAATTTAACTACGTTTTTCAAGTAACTTCTACTCAAATTACTAACTACTTTCAAAATCTAGTGATAATTTTGCTATCACAAACGTTTCAGCACAGAAATAAATAAGACGCCGGCAGATGATGTGGCATTCTCGAACAAGTTGCCCCCTCACATTCTGTTCCCATGCACATATACTCGGCAGCTGTAGAAACTGCATCACAGGCGTCCTTGGGCCAAGGTGGCGACGAGCAGCCAAAACATAACACCGGCGAGCACGAACGCAGGAAGAGATGCTTAACAAGCCTTGGTGGGGTATTGACCTAATCCGGTAATGCACGCAGGCGCCGCGCCTCCAGCTACAACTGTGCGAGCAAAGATGGGGGTAAAGGGGGTGAAAGACGGGGACATTCCGAGGGTTGAAGCTATTTTCTTGTTGTCTGCCTTTAGTGAGTTCTGACTCGAGCGGTTTGGGGGTTCTATGGGAGCCGCCACTGGAATGACCTCGCAGCTGGGCGCCTGCTGCCATGGTCGCCTTCGTCGTCAGCGGATACTCCCTTGCAAAGCCAGACACCCCGCGCACAGACGCAGACACAGATAATCCGTTCATGGGAGCACGTTCCCGCTTCCAGCTGCAACTGTACGAGCGTCGATGCTTGTTCACGTAATCCTTCGCGTCCTTCCGACCTTCCACGCCTAGGAGACCTCCTGTTTGTTGCAACGATTTACTTGTCAGGCATGTCAGGCGTGTCAGGATACCGTAGTCGCCGGCGAGGACTGCGAGTCACCCTTGTGAGATCCTTTTGTTCGACCCGGCGTCAGCGGCGAAATATACTTCGTTTCATCTTCTGTTAAACCAAAACAATTTTTTTTTCAGTAGCGTATCACTAGCATTGCAACGAGACGCGCAGTCGTCCAGATGATCTCCTCGTAGTGGCGTGAGACTTGATTCCTTGACGGTCAGGTGCGTACTCTTTGCGTAGTCTCCGAACGCCGTGGGAATAAAGAGGGACCAGACATAACAATCTCAACTTGCCGAAGAAAAAAGGAGGAGAGTTTGTTATAAAAGACCCTCTAGCCGAGGCAAACCTCACATGTTTCGTCATGGACACCGAAGATGCCGACACCCGCTTACACGACCTTGCCTAGTCTTTTTCTGAAATTCAAAGCTGCCGTTGCATCCAGCGCGTCGGTGGAACGTCTTTTTAGCTTGGCTGGGGACGTCTTTAGGAGAAAAAGGGGAAAACTCTCCAATAACAACTTTGAAAGTCAATTGCTTCAGCGAGCGAATAAACTATTTTGGTGAAAACGCAAGCCATAAAATGACCGCATTTATTTTAGGCTGGCAGTGTTTTTCACGGATCGAAACTGCTGTTCATTTTGCTACCACAAAAATACAAAAAGTAACTTCCACAGTAACTTCAAAGTAACTCGATACTTTTTACAGTAGTCAGTAGTTTACTTAATTACTATTACAAATGCGTAATTTCTACTCTACTTCAATTACTCTTGACGTCGATACTCAGTAACTTAACTACCTTTTTTGAGTAATTTGTACATGTCTGGGCCAGGGGGACATAGTCTATGAAGCTAATCGTAACGATCAGTCGGTTAATTAAGTAAAATTTGTTAATTAACGTTTGAATTAGTGAAAATAGACATGTGGTTCAAATCAGAAACTTGCTGAGTGTCGTCTAAAACCCCTGTAACAGTAATTTTTACGAAGACCTTGAGCGCGTGAGAAGCGCAGTGTTGCGATGAATCGTGGAGCAGGTACAAGGCTGGGGCTCTCATAAGAGACGGAAACAATTTCCGTGTTGCGTGAGCAACACGGAAATAATGTAGCTCGTCCACGTGCGCGACACAGACTGCGCATAGGTAACCGAAACGTTTGTCATCCAATTTTTTTTCATTGGTGACAGGGAAGTGCCAAGCCATGAATCAAGCAGCTGCGACGGCACTCGGCTCGTCTTTCTAAAACTGCACTCCTTTGCAGGTTGGTTTCGTATTCTTATATAAACTTTTGGAGCCTTTCGGCTACATTGCCGTCGCTGCTGCCAATTGCAATTGCACTTCCATTTTTTGTGTGATAAGGTGTTATTTACCATGTCAAAAGACCTCACGAAACGTTTTACCGAGTTACGGGATGAAATGAAGACTGAATGGAAATTAATGAGAGAAGCCTTAGAGAGAGACATTCGTAGTGAAATACGTGATCTTCGTACTGATATAAGAGAAATGAAGTCCAGCATGGACTTCATCAATGCTCAATACGAGGATATTAAGGAGAAGCTCGAAAGCGGAATTACAATCAACAAGGAACTAAAGAAAGAAAACGAAGAACTGCGAGCAAGGTGCCTCGCGCTTGAAACAGAAATGAGAGCAAACCAAGCTAGCATCGTACGCTGTGAACAACATTCTCGCGCCAAGAATATTGAAGTGAAAGGTATTCCGGTGGCCGAAAACGAGAGTCTCATTTCAAAATTGCGTAAGCTAGGGGAGCTAATCGGCGAACCGATTGATGAATCGGACGTTGAAATCTGCCACCGTGTCCGCACTCGAGAACGCGGCAAACAAAACATTATCGTGCAGTTCATCCGTAGGGAAAAGCGTGACAGGGTACTTGCAAGCGCCCGAGTAAAACGGCTAACGAATGAAGATTTGGGCCTTTCTGATAACGCGCCTGTCTTCGTGAACGAGCATCTGTGTCCGGCCCTGAAGAAATCGCTTGGTCAGGCTATCGCTAGGAAACGCGATATCGGCTGGAAATTCGTGTGGGTACGAAATGGCACGATTTTTAAGCCCGCAAAGCAGAAAACGCGCATATCATATCGATTGAACACTGCCATGATCTGCTAGGGAGGAACTGCACGGTGGTGATTTGATTAGATTTGAATTATAAATTAGTACTCAAACATGGCAGTAACCAATTTCTTCTTACCACAAGATATCTGCAAGGACACAAGTATAACTATATGTAAGTCTTTGAAACCCTTTCACCTAAATATTAGATCAGCTAGATCTAAGTCGGACGATCTTATGCTTCTGTTTAAATCATTTAACTGCTCATTTGACGTGATAATGCTTACCTAAACTTGGTACCGAGATGAAACTGAATTTTTTTATTTTACTTCAATAACAACATTTTTATCAAAATCGTTTATCTGGGCGTGGGGGTGGTGTTGCTATGCTAGTGGGCAGTGATGACTTTGAAATTGTCGAAGAGTATACAACCGTTTTTAGAAGATTAGGAAATAGTATGCGTAAAGCAATACGTTTACATGTTCTCTGTTGTATATCGCCCACCAAGCGGCAATGGAGCTCAATTTTTTACGTTTCTAGACAAACTGCTTTGTTATGCGAACGAATGCAAATATTATCTTTTTCTTGGTGGAGATTTCAATATAAATTTATTAGAAGATACCACAAGCGCTACTGACCGGTTGTTATTATTAACGGCAAATAACTTTTTCAATTGTATTACGCACCCCACTTGCACTACGTCGACCATATCAACTTTAATTGATTTATTCGTTACTAATTATGATAACGAAAAGGTGAAGGCTGGCGTAATAAGTTCAGACATTAGTGACCATTTGCCCATATTTATGTTAGTCGACACAATACGAGAACCACGCAAACATGAAACAGCTACAATAACCATTCAGGACATTACACCAGCCACATTAGATATGTTTAGACAGAGGCTAGTTAACACGGATTGGGAGGATATATTCAGCAGTGCTGGCGTTGATAGTGCGTATAACAAGTTTATTGAAAAGTTTAAACAGGCTTATTCTGACTGCTTTCCGGTCAAGGCCGTAAAGCTCGCCACAAAGGGAAGGAAACCTTGGATGACATCAACACTTTTTAAAAATATACACAAGAAATACCAGCTTTATCAATTATTTCTGACAACTCGAGATAAAACTGTATTAGAAGAGCTTAGAAAGTACAGAAATAAATTAACCACAGATATTAGAAGAGTGAAAAAGAGGTATTACTTTAGCTTATTCGATGCTGAGTGTCTGAGAAAAGGAGATCTGTTGTGGAAACGTTTAAAGAATGTTTTTAATGCGTCATATAGCTCAAATAAGCTTGAGAGCCTAGAACGGAACGGACAAGCCTTAATTGTGGCCAGTACCTGGCGAACGCATTTAATAATTTCTTCTTGAACATAGGTAGTAGCAACTCTAATGCGTCAAAAAGTATTTTATCACAATCACTATTCTTTTCCCCTCCAGACGAAGCTGAGGTCTATTCCTCTGTCATGTGTATTAGACCCAGTCGTGATGCGGATGATTTACAAATTCTACCTGTAAAATATGTGATCGATATTATCGCCCCATGCCTAACGTTTATTTACATTCCCCAAAAAGGTGCAAATTGCGAAAGTTTTAGCTTTGTTTAAAGGCGGAAACAAAAATGAATTAGCAAATTACCGACCTATATCTATTTTACCAGTGTTTTCAAAGGGGTTAGAAAAAATAATTCACTCTCGAATTGTAAATTTCTGTGATAAACACTCCCTTATAACAGAATGTCAATTTGGCTTCCGGAAGAAACGGTCAACAGAAACAGCGTTATTAGTTCAAAAGAGGAAATACTCAGGAACTTCGAAGAAAAAAATTAACGCTTGGAATATTTTAAGACTTTAGCAAAGCTTTTGACTGTATTAACCACTCGATTTTACTAGAAAAATTGTTTTCTTATGGTATTCGTGATCTTCCACTTGCCTTAATTAAATCATATCTAGAATATCGCTCTCAGTTTGTTCTAATCAATGACCAACGCTCAACCCTTTTAAACATTTCATCAGGAGTACCGCAAGGCAGTATTTTGGGACCACTTCTATTTTTATTTTATGTTAACGATATAGTGAACATTGACTTAGGATGTAAATATATAATCTATGCGGATGATACAAGTATATTTTTTTCAGGCATATGCGAAGCGGGTCTGAGGGATAAAGCTAATGCGTTTCTTTTAAAGTTAAAAACTTGGGCAGAATTAAACTGTTTGCATATTAATGTATCCAAATCAAAAGCCGTGACATTCCGTCCACGGGGTCCGAGTAATGAAGTTTACGATCCTCTTAATTTTGGTTCTTTAAATATTGAATTTGGAAGCAGTATTAAAACGCTTGGAATTGTTTTCTGGGAAAACATGCTTTGGACTAATCATGTTAAATATCTCTGCACTAAACTGGGAAAAATCGTGGGAATTATTAATAAACACAGACATATTCTTCCAACAAGTGTAAAGAGGGTTCTGTATAATTCATTATTTTATTCTCATCTGTGTTACTGTAATCTAGTCTGGGGAAACACATCTTTCTCGAATTTAAACCTACTACATTTACTGCAGAAAAAGGTGATTAGAATAATTGCAAATGTCCCCTACATACATCCAACACAGTCCTTGTTTAAATCATACAAAATTCTGAATATAAAACAGGTCTATGATTATCGATTAACCATCGCGTATAAATATGCGGCATTTTGGCGCTCAAATATTGTTCTTAAACTATCGGATTTTAAAGAAAAATCGGACTTTTATTCATTTAGACATCACCAGCCTTGGCAGATTCCGAAGTGTAAGACCAATTATGGTAAACAAAGAATAAGTTACACTTTGCCTGTTTTATTGAATAGCTACTTTGATAGAAATATATATGTACATTTGTCCAAAAGTACTATCCTTGAACTGTTCATTTAGACTTGCATGTTGTCCATTATATGTCATATTCACACACTTCGTAAATAGATCTCCCTGTGCTCTGCCGTAGCTGCTGAATGGGGGGACCGGAGCTTAGTCAAGCTGCATTTCTGCAGCTTTTTTCTCCGGCCTCCCATTCACCATATGTATCTGCGGTGAAAAATAAACTCGTATCGTATCGCATTGTATCGCATCGTATAACTCAGGTGCTTTGTTTTCCGGTAAAACCCGATATTCCCGATTTGTTTCACCCGGAACGAGCTTTATAAAAAACGGATTAATCCCGATTTCTCCCCGAAAACCCACTTCCCTTGGAGGCGAAAACCAGCTGAAAGTCTAGAAATCCGGAGACATTCTAGGATCACTTTTATATGTGTCCCCAAAGTCGGTAGTTCGAAGATCACAAATATTTCCTAATTTCCGTGACCGCCAACACATATTCGCTTCCAAACGAGTTTACATGGTATACCTGGAAGCAAGTCCATGGGAGCTAAGTACTGACCCAGTAATCTGCTGGCTTGGCGCTAATGCGCGATACCCTAGGTCAGTGGTTCTTAACCACTGATCTTTCGCGGACCCTATCTGGATTGGCGGAGATGATGGAGGACCCCGTCCCAGGTGAGAGGAACAGAAAGGTACACGTGAATCATGATCACGATTTATCATATGAATACAAATAAGGGCAGGTGGATTTCTCTGATTAACATACATACGAGAACCCGAAAATTGGACCATTTCTTCTCAATCTATAAAAAGACAACGTTTCTTGCCGGGCTTGACTGATGAGACAGGGCTTTGCGGACCCCAAAGGGTCCGCAGACCTCCCTTGAGAGCCACTGCCCTAGGTAATAAATATCTCGCCGACAATGTTCTAAGTTACAAAAAAAACCTGCGCTACCTCAAAAGAAAAAAAAAATGAGTTTTTTTTTTTAATCGTATTTTAATTGCTATTGCGCCACTTTTACCGCAGGGAAATGGGGGAAATGAAGGATGCGAAGTACGGTGGGGGTGAAATGATTAAATGTGGTGCCTGAGCCGGGACTTTCGATCTCCATACAGACATCATGGATCAGCAAAAACAAAAATGCGAGAAACAATTGAAATGTGACGTGAGCTTGAACATTATGTTTCTGCGTATTATCTGTATATTGTTTGATTTTCTTAGTGTAAATAAAAAGACTCGTGTACTGAAACCGACGCGCTATAGTGAATTTGATTTGATATCACTGATATCTTCTAAATATAACCCGTCAAGACCCGAATTCCGGAATGACTCCTTACAAAACCCGATTTCTTCCGGATGATCGCGTATAAGAATAGCGCCCGATTTTTAATCCCCTTTTATATATATATATATATATATATATATATATATATATATATATATATATATATATATATATATATATATATTCCCCCTGTGATAACGAAGACCCTAAACGCATCCTATTGAAATTACGACAAGTAGCGTCGTGCTGGTTTGCGAGAGTGGGGAATAACTGGAAAAATATGCATGCAAGTAATGTAGACAAAATTTATAAATCTTCATCTCTGACGCGCAAAGCCTATTTAAATACGATAAAAGGTTATATTCTGCAGGGCGAAACAAATAAAAAAAAACATTAAAAAAAATTTGGGGCTCCAATCCACGCTGTGAAGGTGGTTGGTCAGCGAAGCTGTGGTATCACCTGCAACGATTGCCTACTGCACTATACGAAATGCCGCCGCCGGTCGCAGCACGCCGCCACTGGTCGTATTGCCGTTTCTTTTCCCTTTGCCGCTCCTAGTATTCCCGCTGCTCCTCGGGAGTCCTAACTATGCGTGGCCTATTCATCGCGGTGCTGCAGCAACAATGAAATCAGGTTGCTATACTCTATTTCATCTTACGTTTAGGCGCAGCGGATGTTACGAGCCATCGGAGCCAATCGGAGGCCGTGTGAGTGTCATGTGACCTTAGAAAGGGGGTACAGCGACGAGCGCAAAGCGTATCACAGGCCACGTCCACAGAAGGGGATTGGCTAAGGTAGCTTCTAGCATTCGCTGCGTCCGGACGTAATCTGAAACGGGGTATGTGCCGGTTCTTTTTATATATGAAAGGCTAGTGGCGTCACTCCCCGCGTCGCAAGCTGCCGTCGCCGCGGCAGCTTGGGCAACAGTAATCTTCACCGGGAACGTATGCAACCTGCGCTACGTGCTTCACATTGTTTTCAGGAGCTCCTTATCATTCATTATATGGCTATGATGCTTGTTTTGGGCTTATTCTTTATTGAAACGAATGTTGTGCTGTAGGTTGTTTGTGTGGTGTTTGTAGGTTTCGCTTCAATCCTCTTAAGTCTTTTTTTCCGTGAGAATGCCGACACCAAAACACACGCGGGAAGAAGGAACGTGCTTCGCATTGTTCGCAGGCGCCGTTATCATCCATTATGCGGTTTGCACTTCGCACGAGGGCTTCGAATGACGTCAACCCCTTTCGAAGCAGCTGGAAACGTAATCTTTACCGGAACGCGTGGGAGGGTGTTCCTACTGGTCACACGCGCCTTATCATCCATCACGTGGTTTTGATCCTTGTTTTGTGGTTTTCTTTATTGAAACGGATACTGAGCTGTATGCTGTATGCCTGATTTCAAAGGAGATATGCTGTTTTGCCTCCAATTGTTCGCCGGGAGTTTTTGGCTTACAACGCCAACGATACGAAAATTTCCTTGGCTGGTAGAGGTATACAGCTTCGTTCTAAAATATAAATGTTGAATTATCTACGCCCTGATGGTCCACAACACCGCCGCGATGTACCCAGGATAGCAAGAACGTGAGTGGAATCGCACCCGTGAGAGTGGGATACAGGCCCGGCGCGATAACCGCTGCGCCACACTGTAAGGACCATAAACTTTGCTTATGACCCTAAGTACGGTCGCACGGTGCAGCTCACGCAGGTATTTCGCGCTATATGCGTTCAGGAACTTTTCTGCAAGGTATTACCATGAGTCTACTTTGCTAAAGGAGTCGCACATAGTCCCGACCTCTTTAAAAAAACATTCAAAATAAAATTTAAAAGAAAATATTTTTTATTAAACAAAATTGTTTTTTGCAATATTTACGCCGTTAGCCGCAATTAAGTTGGAGGTCACGGTACACTCTAAGCCCCGCCCACAGATCAGTGGCCCAACCTATTACTACTGGATTGGCTTGGCTCCTTGGCTAAACACGCTAAAAAGTCTAGCTTCTTCTTTTCGCAACATCCGGTCGTCTAGTCTGGGCAACGCTTGCTAGATGTGCGAGTGCAGGCGCGCGGCAGCCACTTTCATCGTCTGCTATTTGAATGCGAAAGCATGAACTGTCCCATGGAGCGAAGCCGGCGTTGTCTGTAACCGTTGCCCGTTTCTATTCCCAGTAAAATACAAAGAAAAGCACAGCAGCGCAGACGCCTCGTCACGGAAGCCGTCGTGAAGCCCGCAGGTTTCGCCGCGCCTGCGCAGTGGGGGAGCGCCATGTGCGATAAAAAGACGGGGCGGGCTGCCTGTAGGAATGCTTTCCCATTCCTGCACGCAGACAGTCTTAAGTGTATCTGCCACATGTTTTTTCCCCCGTCTATCGTCGTGTGCAGAACCCGTGAGACGCGGACACGGAAGCTGCGCGTCGGCGTCCGTTTTCGCCTCCGTCCGTCTGCTATTCCGCCCCCGTCTAGAAACTTCTGCAACGCTCAGAAGACGCGACCATGAAAGCGGCGTTCTAGCGTTCCTTCATGCACGAGCAACGGTCCAATCCAAGCGTCTCTCAGCGTCTACTAATGTGCGTCATAAGTGATCGAGAGTGACTTCTTGTTATTTTTTTTTCACATGACATCTGCAAGCAAGGCGGGTGAGAGTCATGACGCAAGATTAAAATGCGACGTAAAACTATTCGCTTTGGTAGGTCAGGTGCACTGCAAAATTGGAGAGCTCCTTGCTTTTCGAAGCGAAATGACGGAGACATAGGCAAACTAACGCCCGATAGCCTCCAGCAACATAGCTCTCAAATTCTTACCTGTGTATGTAGGTATTATCTCGGTATTAAACCATGGTTGCAATAACAACGGTTTCACAATTTACTGAGCAGTGTAGCCGCCTTTACGGGAACCACCATCTTTATTCAGCACCAACACGCGCCAGAAAACAACTCCAGTCGGAAAAAGCAACATAGCTGACGTGGGACGCTAGGCCAGTCCCGCTACGAAACAAGCACCCACCCGCACAGCGCTCTCGAAGGCGATGGACGCTAGGCTTACAAAAACTGTGATGCTTTTCTGTTGAAACTTGAAAGACTGTTGAAAAAAGTCATCAGAGGATATAAAATGTCAATAGCCTTTCATGTGACTTTCCCTAGCTTTTCTTTTGACTTTCATTTGAATATTGAATATTTTTTATTAAAAACTTTGCTGACTTAAAAAAAAATCAGCAGACTTTCTGTCGCCTCCAAGATGCTTTTCTGCGGCTGTTCAATTGAAACGCTACAGCCGTTTACAAAGAAAAAATTATTTACAGCTTAGCTATTCGTTCAACAAAGTTTTGGAAGCCTTACTACGGCTTTCCACTCTGCTCCAAATTGGCTGCAGCAAAATAACGTAAACAAAAAACACGCGAATTTTTGTTTTGTTAGTAAGTTGTGTATTTGTGGTATTTGAAGGAAGGACTACATACATTCCACAACTACATATTAGAAACGAACACAAACACAAACACCGTGAAGCACTAAACACCTGAATCACTTTTTTTTCTTTATTACCTGCTTAGACAGATTCTTACAATAGAAAGAAAAGGGAAAGGCTAAAACACTTCAGCCGCAAAATAGCCGTGGCGGCTGGCTAAAATCTTCTAAAAATGGCCAACTCATCCAACAGTGGTCACCAATCTGGAGGTTCGGCGAGGGCACGATAAACTTTTGTTACATACACAATATTTTCGATCGAGTTTTAGCGCACAGTGCGGACATTCACGTCTGCGTGCCGTAAACTCATTCTCGTTTTTCACATACTGTGGGGGCTCAATAGCATAATCATATCCTACGCAGTTTCATCTTCATTGTTCACAGCCACATAACAAATACCGCGTAGGTTGGCAGGTAAATCTTTTTTGAGGGTGCGCTGGAGGATATCCCAATGGAACATAGCGTCCCAACATTCGACAAACACGTGTTCTACGGTTTCGGGTCTTCTACATAATAAACAATTTCTGGACCAAGGGACGAATAAACCTTTTTCCTCCAGCCAAGTTTTCACCGGAAGAATGGCGTAATGTAATTGAAAGAAAAAGGTTTCAACACTTGGCTTGACCGGCATTCTTTTCACTCCTTTTAGTACGTCTAAACCACAGCCGCCACAGTATAATGATCGATACAATGGAAGAGGAAACAAAACATGGACTAAATCTTTATACAAGTTTTGCCTTGAAACTGTAACCAAATATTCCATAGAAAAACAAAGTTTCAACATCCGGAAAGACAATAAAACTTCTCTCATGTACCCACCCACGAACACATGCGCCCATTACAACACCGGATGACACAACAAATTCAGGCAGAAAACTCTGCAGGCGAACTTGAATCACAGTGCGTAAAAAAGCGTCGTTTTGATCCCGAAGAAAACTAAATCTAGAAATAATTTGCCTTATAAATAAACGATATAGCCCTAGTCCATCACTTCGCACTGAACGAAAGAGATTTGTGCGGGCACAGGACTCCCAATTCGAGTTCCATTTGAAAACCGCAAAAACTCTGTGGAACTTATGCGCATTGACACGAGACATAGAGAGCACCTGTAGGACACACCAAACCTTCGATATCAAAACAACATTATACACAGTGGAAAGCGCGAAAATAGACAAATCCTTCCCCTCCACCCTTCCGCCTTTGTTCTAACGTTCTCAGTCTCTTCATTCCAGTATGAAGTACTTTCACGCTAATGCTCTAACGGCATACCTAGATACTTGGTGGGGAAACTCTTCCACCTAACATTCATAACAACATCTTCAATTCAATTCAATTTTTATTTTCAGATCAAGTCATACAAAATAAAGAGCTGACCCACAAAAGCAGCATTCTGCTTGTATGTGAGGCCAGGCGACCCGATAGAATACGTGTTGTTACAAAAAACAAAAAGAAAACACTCCGCAGCACACAAAAAAATGAAAGGAACACAAAATTAGCAACACAAATCAATACAAAAAGGAACACCTTAGAGCATGAAATATCGGTGCTTATAGTCAAGTCTACTCACGCAACCATCATATAAAAGTACGAAATATCTCCAACGGTCAGGCTACGATATCTACAGCTCAGATGCTTGACACCAGTTCCTTAGTTTTCTTTTTAGTACCCTAGTGCATGGATTCTATATTCATAAGGGACTCTGGGAGTTCGTTAAATAAGGAAGGAATGTAATGATTTCTATTTTTTCTTTCCATACAGTGTGTATATTTTCGGAATGACGTATCCTTCAGTACGTCTCAAATCTCTATTTTTATTTACGGCAGGTTTGTAGGAATTACTGATATAATTAGTTATTGCTACGTATGTAAAGAAGCTTTTAAAAACAGGATGCCCAGCTCTTTAACTTTCTCTTGAGTTTCCAATGCTTGATATGAAGTTCCATATGATATGTTGTTTACCATGTGTTTTAATTTCCCATCTATCGCTCTTGTTTTGTATTCTGAACAATGACCGTACAGTGTAATACCGTACCGTAACGCAGCTTCCGCCAAATATTTAAACACAAGTAATCTTATCTTCAAGCTGCACATACTTTAGAGTTTATACAAATACGCAGATATGACTCGTAGTTTTTTTTACTCGTAGTTTTTACGCCTAAATATTTAACTGAACTGTCGTATGTTAAAGGTTTACAGCTACAATCCAGACACTGTACCGAGTGCAAGCAAATATTTGGAGATATTACAATCTGTTTGTGCGGATTTCGAAAACACATCAGTTTCGTTTTTGCAGCCTTCTCAGAAATGCAATTCGCCCCAAACCATCTAATTATCATATCAATGTCTCTCTGAAAAACAGAAATTGATTCATCATACTTTTCATGTGGTAAAACTAATACGGTGTCATCTTCGTATTGAAACATTTTTGACTGGAGGGGCAGAAATCCTAACTCATTTATATAAATGGTAAAGAACATCGGTCCCAAAGTACTTCCTTGTGGCACCCCGAATGGGACTTGAGCCGGGCTGCTAAGATTATTCATTATCTTAACCATTCGGAATCGATCCTTGAAGTAATTCTCAAAAAATTGATAAAAAGGACCCCGAAACCCCATACTATATAATTTTTTCAATAATAATGAATGATCGATGGTATCGAATGCCTTTGACAGGTCTATGAAAAGAGATAGGGCTATTTTGTTTTTATCGAGTGTTTCGGTAATGCATCCAGCGAAATCTTCCAGCAGAGTAATGGTAGTTTTCTGTTGTCGAAAGCCGTACTGCATAGTGCTTATCAGGGAAAATTTGTCGCAAAAATGTTTCATTGCTATTGTGGAGATCTGGCTGCCCTCCCCCGCGCCGACCCTCCGGGCCCTAATTTCCGGCCTCCGAGATAGGCCATGCCTCGGGGGAGCGCCGATGGCCTCGCGTACCACAAGGTCCGGCTGGACCACTCCCCTAAGCCAACCGACGTCACACGACTGGCTTCCCAGGAGAAAGGAGCCAAGGCTTGAAAAGGGGAGCCGGACAAAGGAAGGCTCTCTCTTGGACGGTGAAGCTCTCGGGTGGCGGGACACGAAGGAAGCGGGCAGCGGTGACAAGGAGACGAGGACGCTGGCGCGGGATTCTCCGGGAGACGGACGCTGGCGCGGGGCAGTGCGGGCGCTACGTCGAGTGGCGGACTCGACGGACGGACCGAACGGCGGCCCTGGGTGACGACGTCCCCATGACGCCACCTGTGGACGACTACCGCTGGGACTTGGAACAGCTGCATGGCAGCGGACTTTGCCCCGGCCACGTTGATGACCGTTCCCCGATCCCGAAACCCCCCAATGCAATGAGTGAGTGAATAAGCCCTTTTGCCGAGAGCGAAGTATTGCTGTGTCATATTCATCCGGGAACACTGTCTGAGGGAATCGGAGCTAGAAGCCCGCATAAACTGGCGCCGCAACGTGGGGCTTGATTTTTAATCAGGATGGCATTCCGATTCCCAACCTGTTTCCGGTTGAATAGAGGCACTGTTTCGCGCTCTTTTGGGGGGTTATCTTTGTTGCGGGAACGCCGCACGAAGTTTCGTTGCGGGCGCGCCGCACGAAGGTCCTGACATGATCGCCTGCCCGACGAGGAGGCGCGGACCTGCACCGTAGTCTTTAGGGATTAACCCTTTTACGCAGCATGTCAGGAATTTACTTACCCCCGTTCCGAGAAGCGCCTTGAGTATTTGCTGTTCAGCGCACCGTTGGATGCTGGCAGGTTGATCCTGCTACGCAAGAGCGCTGTGTGCGTCGAAATTAGCGCACTTTTTGAGGCCCGTGGCGTCGGGCGTCACCCCACCTGCGGCCGTCCACGTCTGCGGGGAAAGATGCCCGCTCACGGTATGGGGGATGTGATGCGCCTAACCGCCTTTGCTCCCGTATCGATGTATTGTTTTCAACCGCCTGTTACCGATCGGACGCGTTAGAAGGGCATCGCTCTGGGGGAGAACGCTCCCACCGCGGATGGCGGTTGCACCGAATGTGTTTGGAAATTATCCCCGCATTGCATTTTGTCCGGGAGGAGCATAGCGTCTCGGTTTTACTGCATGCTAGCTCCCAGTTGGCCTTGCACCTGCAGAATTTTTTTCAACCAGGGAAAAAGTCCTCCTCACCACCCCTCCCATTTCCTCCTCTCCTTCGTTTAACTTGACGGCGGGGGGACTTCTTTTGTTGCTGCATCTCGAGGCTGGATAAGCCAAACTAAGCTCATATTGGGCGATTTGTGGCGGGAATGACAGCGACCTTGTGAGCCCTCTTTCCTCCGGCGATACCAGAGAAGCGCCCGGAACCAAACTCTTCCTTCGGCAGCGTTTCAGAGCCTCTCGGTCTCGTCCCTGAATATTTGTTTTGTTTTGCGGTAACCATATTCATGTGCAAGGCTGCTTGGCTACTCCGAGTATTCCAACGAGGAAATAAAACGTCTTTGCACAGCCGCGCCAGTTTGATTTGTAACGTAAATGGTGATAGATATGATTTGCTTCATTTACGCACAAAAACGCGTTTGAACCTGAACTTTTAAGGCTGTACAGTTTGATTTTTTTTTTCGGCCGAAGTTTTTGTAATAAATTTGTTCTTTTTGGCATTGATTTTTGTTTTTTGTCGCGCACACCCAACACGTGAGAATCTTTACATTGATAATTCCCTGCCAGTGAAAAGTGAACGGACGGCCGCGTGAGTGCACGAAGTTGCTGAGTAAGCGTGCAATACCGGAGGATCGTTGTTGTTTGAAATGAGTGCAAGATTGGTTACTATTGGTATCAAGCACCTCCGAGCCGCTTTTGATGTGAACCTTGCTGCGTCACGTGCGTT
Organism: Ixodes ricinus; assembly: GCA_037355805.1. Classification (NCBI taxonomy): domain Eukaryota; kingdom Metazoa; phylum Arthropoda; class Arachnida; order Ixodida; family Ixodidae; genus Ixodes; species Ixodes ricinus. Next base: position 57,330 of record JAZHYW010006456.1, on the reverse strand, counting down.
ACATTTCCGGTCTCGCTTTCTTTCCCTTGTGCTCCGTGGAACATCTCGTCGTTTTGTAGCCTTCAGCCGCAGGTTTCCACGTACTGTAACCCTGCAGTAAGCGTACCGAAAGCCTTAGGCCACCTTAGGGCTCAAAAAGGGAAGTGAAATCATGTCATAAACTCCTTTAGTTCTAAATAAGACACGGCAACAAGTGGGTGGTTTTCGAAAGCGTTTCTTTTGCGCGGGTTCGCGTGCAAGGGTGTCTTTTTCAGCAGTGAAGCAACTTGTGAGATGGAACATCCATGTAAACTCAGCCTTCAGATCATGCTTCAAGGATGCGCTTTTGAAGACACGCCCTCACCTGCCATTCTAGTTTCATCCGGATTTACTACATACCCTACGTTCTTTCATGTTTTAAAAGGTTCATCGTTTTACATTTTAGATAAACTGACAATCCAGCGTCACGCGCTTTCCGGCTGTCACCAGCTCTTTTGTGAAGCAGAGTACTACGTGTCCTGAGCCAGTGTTCATTGCCGACTTTCACGGACATCGACAACTTGTGCCATCCATTTTCAAATGCAGTACTATTCAAAGCTTTCAATAGAAAAGCTTTGAATGTTACTGTTATCACAGGAACTTCAGATATAGGTTCACCATAGTCATTCACTTTGTCTTGGTACAGAAAAAGAGCCTAAATAAGACAGCAAGATTATTACAATAGCGGTTGAATTTTTTTGTGAAATAGTATGGAAAATCTCTAAAGAGAGACAAACTTTTCTTTCTATATTTTTAATAAGCTAATTCCAGTAAAAAGGAATCGCTGAATAAAACTGCCGGGACTATCGATTACGTGTGTAGCTAGCTCAATCTACGGTAGCAGGTTCAAGTAAACTTCGGAGCATTTTGTGCGACAACACCACATGAGCGGTACCCAGAACGGTGTGTCCAGCGTTAATTAACATGGTCTGCATGACATCGGACATCTGCGAGCGTGGCGCAGTAAGATCCGTGCCGTGATTTCACACTGTGGTGCCGGGTTCTAAGTTCATCCCGCTGTGTTCGCTCCCTTTTCCTATAGGTCTCAAATAACGCAGGCGAACCTTTCCTTTTGTTGGAATACAACTTTAAAGCTTCTACATATTATGAAATGTAATGTGGTAGGTTGGTGCAGTTCGTGGGAATTTCTTATAGGCACCAAAAATAACAACAAAACCAGGACAGGCTGAACTTGCAAGACGCTTGGACAGAGCCGGTCGAAATAAAAATGAAACTGCAGTTATGTGGTACGCTGGGTAATTGGTTTTGAATAGGCGCAAGAAAAAAACAACAAAAAAAACAAGACAAGCTGAGCGATGTAAAACACCTCGTTCAATTTATTTCTCTGTCCTCTTGGAGCCCAACAAAACGCACAATGTTCCGCTTCGCAGTGCTTTCATTATTGCGCACGGAAATAAAACAAAATTGTTTAATACTGTTTTCACATGAGTGCAATGAAATAGAGACTTTTATTTCCGAGCTGCTTTCCGCTCTGCTTCCGGGCTCCCCACCAAACTGAGAATTTCTGTGCAGGGTGAGTGAACTATTTGGATATAAATTGGCATGCGCTTTAAATCTGGTAGTTGCGTTGACAAGCAGCGTGTTTCTGGCATGACTAGCGTTTTGCCTTCCCGTCGCGTGGCAGGGAATTAAAAATATCCCTGACGTCATTTGTGCATCCGGTTTCGCAGGGCGCCGTCTGCTTGACCTTTGTCGAAAACGACCGAGAACTCTGTACGCAAGGTTCCCGGCGGCAGACGCTTAGGAAAATAATCTTATTCTTCCATTGAAGACAAACTCGCTTTCCGCTCGCAAAGCCGAGCAGCGAAACGAAATCCCCGGGCGGTGGTTTTAGGGATCTGCAAGGTCACCCGCGCTTTCTCGGCAACTCTACTTGACAAGTGCCAGAGTTGGTTTCGTGAAGTCGAGGAAAGCACTTCTTGGAGAGCTATGATGCATTCCAGCATTTATTGAAGGTAAGTTTTCATGCTTATTCGTTGGCATACTCATCTGAGTTGTCCCTTACATAGTTTTCATACTTGTGTGTTTGCATGCTCCTCTCAGTTTTCCCTTTGATAGATAAACCCACAAAAGCCAAACAGTTTTTTTTTTCGAACGAGAGCACTTTGATGAGAACAGCTTTCAAGAAAGTTGCCGCTGGTAGAAAACACAGTGCTGAACGTATCTGCAAGATGATACCGTTAGGAATATAATGCCTGACAAACGAAACTTGGTCGCAGTTCCGTATGTGTGACACCGTTTTGTGCGTTGTTTAATATTATGAACTTTTCTTGTGTAGATTAAACTAGGCTTGAAGATATAAGTGTCCGAAAACCGTAAAGCATATGAGCACGCGTATATTCGATTTGAAGGTTCGCAAAACATTTACATCCATGACGCTCAAGCATGCATTAAATGCCGAAGGAAAGGGAGAAAGGTGTACGATCGATTCACACGAGCATTGAACTAGCGGAATATCAGTTTTAGAATGGCAGGCATATGAGTGCAAGGATGGATCAACTTAAATTATCATAAGATGTAGTGCTAAAGAGATTGATACAATTTTGACAAGGTGTGCATTTACACGATAACCATTGGAGCTGCACACGTGAAAAATGTATTAAAATTTAGTAAGGGTGAACGCTCAATATTGGGAAGTTTCGGCAGACCGCGGTATCGTAATATGAAAAATGGTACCAAAAGGTGCCATGCTACTTCAAAGCATGTGTTTAAATGAGCGCCCGCTGCGGTGTCGCGGGCCTAGAATATGGCCTCCAAAATCTCCTCATTTCTAAGCCAAGTGGTCGGACTGTGCCACGGCTTGACGATGTGGCGTCGTAAAACCAAGCTATGTCTGTGTGCCAGTCTATTTGCAGGACATTTCAGTGGAAAGTCTACTACACCACATGGACGCTCTGAAAGAGCTTTGTGTTATTGTTTGCTTGTATTAATGTTTACGTTCTGTTAATTTCGATCAAGTTATAAGCTAGGGTTAATTAGTCTACCTTTGTTTGCGTATTTCAGAGCTTTGGAAGTCCATGCCAGAAGTCCAAGATGACCGGACAGCTAAGGGCTACTACGCATTTGATCAAAAAGCGCGTGAGAGATGGGACAGAAAAGACATTCGTATATGAAAGGGCTAGTTTCCGACGGAGCGTGAACCTTGCTTTCTCTGAAGAAGATGACATGACTTTTGTTTATGGCTTAATGACGCAGGTAAAAGCCGCGTATAAAGGTGTCTCCTTGGGGAGTCTAATGACAAAGGCGTTGCAGCGACTTCTGGAACCATAGGGCGTGGAAAAACAATTGGAACCGAATGTCCCCCGCACAGAGTGTGCGCAGCTGGAGAGCGAAGACGCATCCACCTCGTTGACGCCAGATTCGACGCCTGAACCATCTCTGGTTCTCTGCGACACTGCCGCCCTTTGTGAGCTTACTCGGATTGTAGACAAACACGGTAGGGAGTGTCCGGAAAGCCTTGTTTTGGACAAGGTAACACTCTGGGGGTTTGCATCACGCTTGCACTGCAACTGCAAAAACCATTCATTGTTCGTAAAACGAGCACACTCATCGGCTCCCTCAGAGTTGTTGATTGTCTTCTTACAGTGGCCTACGTCTGTTGCGGAGTTCTCCCGCCGCAGTTTGAGAAGGTTTGCCGTTTCGCTACGTTACCGTACTCGTCAAGAACTCTGGAGAAAGTTATCACCAAAATCGAAGCGGCAGTAGAGCTCCTGAAGGTTGAAAGCATGTCAAATGCGCAACAGCAAGAATCAGCGCTCACCGAGCAAGATGATTCTTCTCCGACAGCGGTCAACATCGAGACTGACGCTTGACATGCCTGCCGCAAAAACTCACACCACATGGACGTTGTGGCACTTGGCCCGAAATCTCACAAAGTCGTCGGAATTGTACACGTCAGCAAAAAAGACGAATTATCTTCACAAAAACACGAAGCATACGGGACGAAGATGCTATACGATTACTTCGAGTCGAGAAACATTTGTGTCCTAGATCATGCTCATGACCGCAACACAAGCGTCAATAAAATAATCAGAGAAAAAACGGACCATCAAATTAAAAAAAACGCTGGCACGTTGCGAAGAACCTCAAAAATGGGTTTCTCGCGATATCCTCTGGACCCAAGAAGAACGAGGGCAGAACGTGGCATGCGGAACTGTCAGACAAGTGCAAAGCAGTTCGCAACCACGCGTACTATGCAATGGCCACATGTGAGGGAGATGCATCCAAGCTCAGAAATACTTTATTGAACTGCGTCAACCATTTCTGCGGAAAACATGAGAAGTGCAGCGTGGAGTCACCATGCAAAGAGCACAGACATGTTCCTACAACCCTGCTGATAAAATATCCTGTTGCGTTGGAGCTTCTAAGCACATTCTTGAGGACCACAGCCGTGTTCAAGAACGCCGAAGACTACGTTAAGTCAAAGGACACATTTTATATCGAATCATTCAATAACCCCATGCTTATCTACCTTGACAAGCGCGATCATTATCAAGACAAGTCGTACAACCTGAGACAGAGCTTAGCTCTCCTTGATTGGAACGAGCACGTTGGAAGAGGTCACACTTCCATCGACTTGATTGAGGACTGCCAGCATCCTGATCGGCAGGGCGGAAAAAAGAAATACGCGCGAAAGACGTACAGGTAGGTCATTTTGCATTCTGCAACGATCTCGTCTAAAACTCATCAAGCGCCTTTTTTTTTTCAGCTTTGTTTGGAAAATTTTTGAGTTGGTATTGCAAGCGGCTGCCCTCGATGATGCCAACGTTGTGACGGATGACTCCCTCGTGGATGACAAGAACTAACAGCTTGGGTACACTGTTTGTTTATATTAAATGCGGTTACAATGACGTCGGCGTATAACTCCATTTATTGCGTTATAGCAGCTCTTGGCGAAGTGAGTGTACAAAAACGTTCCTCATTGTACAGGTTGGGACACCACTGGACATGGGCCAAGGCGGACAAAACAACGGCAGTTCATCGACTAAAAGTTTTATCTTAATTACAATATAAATAAACAGGTTATTGAATAAAACTGTTATTTTAAGAAAGACATAGTGAAAACATGAAGGTTATTTATATTTTTGTAAAACAAGCTCTCAGGTAGCGAGTCAAGAACATAAGACGCGAGTAGGAGGACGTATCCCCCGATCCCCATCCTTCTCCTGCCTCCCTTTCTTGTGACACACCCCCATTGTTTGTAGGTACTACTGTGGCTTATCTTTCTCCCCAGAAAATGTTTCAGGACGGGAGCCTTGCGGACACAATGCTCACTCGTTTTAGACAGAGGTCGAGCAGATGACGCCATAAGAAATCGCATGCAGGAGTTTATTTTGTCTCGTTGGCTGGCGTGTGTAAAATAGGAGCATGCCATTTTTCACTTCGCTCGGATGTTCGACGCGTTTCCATTGTCTTATGTTTTTGACCGTGGCTATGCTCTAGGTAGAAAGGGGTTACTGAGATCTAGAACAGATCGTCTCTTCAGAATAACATTGGGATCGGGAGCTCGCTTTGCCCCTGTATAGTGTTTCCGAGTGGGATAACCTTCTTTAATCGTTTAGAGCTATCACATTCGAAGGGAGAAACAGACACATTGGAGCTTCCTTTCGTTCTCAAGACATAGCAAAGGCTAGATTATTTTGCACCAACTAAACTTGAAAGCTCGACAACATGAAAAAAGGTGTTGGGGACAATGAAACATAGTGTTGTTCCCGCATTACAGGATGTAGCGCGACACAGCGGAAAAAAACTTGTTTCAAAAACTTGTAGCGACCTTGGTCGGAAGAAGGATGTTTTTTTGAGAAATGCTTGGAGAAGCGGCACTTAGGCCCAAGGAGCACGGTGGTTCCGCGATCGTCGGCCCGTCACGCAACGAAGGCGAATTCGCTTGCGAGCGACTAGCAAGAAAACTAAAATACACAAATACAACAGCATTCTTGAAGCATGCTCTGAAGCATGCCTATGCTCTATCTCACAAGTAGCTTCACTGCTAAAAAGATACCTTCGCACGAGTGCGGCCTAAGGCTTTCGGTACGCTTACTGCAGGGTTGCAGTACGTGGAAACCTGCAGCTGAAGGCTACAAAACGACGAGATGTTCCACCAAGCACAAGGGAAAGAAAGCGAGACCGGAAATGTAACGCACGTGACGCAGCAAGGTTCACATCAAAAGCGGCTCGGAGGTGCTTGATACCAATAGCAACCAATCTTGCACTCATTTCAAATAACAACGATCCTCCAGTATTGCACGCTTACTCAGCAACTTCGTGCACTCACGCGGCCGTTCGTTCACTTTTCACTGACAGGGAATTATCAACGTAAAGATTCTCACGTGTTGGGTGTGCGCGACAAAAAAAACAAAAATCAATGCCAAAAAGAACAAATTTATTACAAAAACATCGGCCGAAAAAAAAATCAATCAGTACAGCCTGAAAAGTTCAAGTTCAAACGCGTTTTGGTGCGTAAATGAAGCAAATCATATCTATCGCCATTTACGTAACTGAGGCGGCTGTGCAAAAACGTTTTATTTCCTCGTTGGAATACTCGGAGTAGCCAAGCAGCCTAGCACATGGATATGGTTACCGCAAAACAAAACAAATATTCAGGGACGAGGCCGAGAGGCTCTGAAACGCTGCCGAAGGAAGAGTTTGGTTCCGGGCGCTTCTCTGGTATCGCCGGAGGAAAGAGGGCTCACAAGGTCGGTGTCCCTCCCGCCGCAAATCGCCCAATATGCGCTTAGTTTGGCCTATCCGGGCTTGAGATGCAGCAACAAAAGGTTCCCCCCCCCCCTGTCAAGATAAACGGAGGAGAGGAGGAAATGGGAGGGGTGGTGAGAAGGACTTTTCCCTGGTTGAAAAAATTCTGCAGGTCGGTCTTTATGCTGACAGCGCGGTTTTGAGCTTCGTTAGTCGATAGCGTTTTAAGGTACGGATGCGCTCTTGTGGTTCCAACCAAGATCGCTTTGAACGAGTACCTTGTGGCCAGAGGCTACATTTAGGAGCTAAGCCCACTAAATCGTGCCGGATACGCGATGTCTGGTGCGCAGCCATCGGAATCCAGAAAACCACCGAGTTTCCGTTTTCACTTTATCAGTGGCTGTGTGTAATGCTCCGTGGAGTCCAGTCAGACGCGATGGGCATGACCCGTGCGTATCTGATTATAGGGTCGTGAGGTTGATCCCGTTTAATTGTGCGCACAGTTGGTTCCGGATCCTCACACCGCCATATCGAGGGTTGAGCCTCGCGGCGGGAGTTACTCTTTCATTTCGTTTTCTCCGTCTCCGAAGGAGCGGCGGCTATAGCACGCGCTGTGCGCTGCCGCCGGATACAGTACGGTTCTTGGCCGTGCTTTGGTTCGCGTTGGGACGCGAGGGCGTAGGGAGCGTAATTGGTCGGGCAGAGACCTGGATTAGAGTGAAATTATAGATTTAGGGAAGAAGCGACAGCTAGTGGGGGAAAAGAGCTGTGCTCGTGCAGTGAAGAGCTGCACGAGGGGAGTGGCGGTCTTGCGAAGATGGGACGAGTTGTTCATAGTTTTATCCTGTACAGATGCGCGGTTGGCCCGGGAAAACGTACGGTTCACGTCGGCGGGTACGTGCCCGGGAAGCCTAGAAATTATGGCAGCGGCATGGCCGTCGGCGGCCTATAACTGTTGTGCGTTGGGTCAGCCCGTCGCTGTACAAACTGCAGCTTTTGCATGAATAGGTAGCGGGTGTTGGAATCCAGTGGTAAATGCGGTAGACACTTCGACGCTGCGGAAACTGTTTATGCAGAGCAAATGTAGTTTATTGGCTCGTCCATTTCCAAGACCGGCCGGTTAGATTATTTGGCATTTCGGTGTCGCGCTCGTTGCGCGGAAGTTGAAAGGTGCGCGGGTGGGATACTTACATTGTTCGGACCCTGCCTGTCTTTACAGTCGCAAGAAGACTTTTCAGTTTTGCGGCGTGTTGACTTGGTTGGGGGCGAGCTTTGTGCGAAACCTACTGCGTTTGTATGTGGACACGTTGCTCGGGTCGAGAACGTCGAAGAGTCGCGAGACGCGTTGACGGCATAGGCGCCGACTACGGGGGAGCTCGGGGCCCGAGCCCCCCCCCCCGAACTTTCCCGGGGGGGGCAGAGCCCCCCGGCGGTGCCGGGCTCCCCCCCCCCTTCCGCCCGAGCTCTTCGGAAAAGCAAGTACCATCGCCTCCGGAACCCTGGCCCTGGGTGCACCTAATTAATCTCATCTGTGCGCCCAGGTGCCCGCACATATCGATAGCTGGCACCCAGTGGATAAATTGTTCTAACTATTCGCGCAGTCCTGTTCGAAGACCCTACGTAGTATTAGCAAATACGATAAAGGCTAGTGATGGAAATTCCTTCGAAAGCCATTGGAAGTAGTCGCGAATGACGGAAGTGGCACCTCTAGCGGACCTGCAGCCTACGGAAGTAGACGACATAATACGTTTTGTAAGCCCCATTTTGTTTTCCCAAACGTTGAAACAATTCATCATGGTCAGTGCGCTTGAACCCCGGAATTCACTGATCACAACTGCAATGACAGCTAAATTATAGGGTCACAAAAGCAGACATTTGTTTAAGTATCATGCCGTAAGCATGCTTATGCTACGTTCTCCAGGGGATTACACACGTTTGGGACGTCTCTTTCAAGCGAAAAAAGAATTCAAGCGTTTTAAACAACCGTCCACAAAGGTTTCTCTTGATGTTCTCGGCACAACGCGATAATCTTGTCATGACATCTTGGCTGAATGCGAATATCGCCGGTTGTCAGAGGCTGTCCAGCGGCTCATGCCAGTAGCTTAACGAAAGTCGAGACCGATCTCACCAGTCAGTTTAGCTACGCCGCCGCTGCCACAATGCATAGCGGGAACTTTAGTCGTTTTGCACGCGCGGCAACCCCGCTGTGGGCCTGCGCGAGCTGAGCACGAGACGCCACGAGCTACATCGTACACTGTAGCAGGGCTGGGCAGTATCGCGATACAAAAGTATCGCGATAGTATCTTAGAGATACTTTCGAGTATCTGTATTTCTGTATCGAGATACATTTGAAAAATGTATTTGCATCTCAGTAGTGAAATACTTTTACGATGTATCGATTATATCGCGATAATCTGCCAGGCTTATGTATCTCGTTCCATATATTGTCGGAAATGAGCTGATGAGTTTGCACAAAAAAAAAAAAAAAACTTGTCGCTAGGAATTATTCCATTCGCTCGGAGAAACCGGGAGATCGCCCTCCGGCTTTGGTGCAGTCAAAGCAAATGGGAGTCGTTTTCTACTTTGCTGTCCCCTCTCCTTTTTACAGCAGCCAGTTTTCTTTCAAAGGACAGCAGGCTTTTATTGTTTAGAAATAGATGATAAGGGAACACCAACTGAAAAGCAAATAACTAAGTGTTCAAAACGGGACACGAGGCAAAAGGGGAGACGTTTTGGGAAGCGACCCTTTGTAAAGCACTCGTCGGCCGCCGGCACGTATGAAGGTTCACTGGGGGAGATAATGAGTCCTTATCGGTATCAGCGAATGTAGCTGTGAATAGAAGCGTTCTAGAATAGAAAGGGACAAAAGCCGACAGAAAGCAAGAAGTACAGGCACTACGACCTGTATCCGCCTTGGATTGCACCCTTCTCACCTCACTGCGGGAGTTCCTGAACCTTAGAGGGCTGCCGACGGACCCGGCAGTTGTATTCCGTATCGAGTTTCAATATTGATATTTGTCCTTTAGGCGTGTTAAGTTTTCTTTGCTTTATGCTGATACGTTAGTGTATATTTTGCCCGAACGTCGGAACGCGTCTGTCACGCCCCGCAAGTTCTTGGTTTCCCCCATGATACAAAACAAACCCGGAGACGAGGGACACAGAAAACTGCAAATACTGCTCGTCCGCAGCGGCGACTTTTTTTGTTCGTGAGCCTTGTGTTGAGACGGAACCGACGCTGTCTGAAAGACAATCTGTTTGAGAAGCTGCTGTTGCTCAAGTGCAATTAATGTAATTATCTTGTTGGGAAACTGATCTTGTGTACAAAATAAAGGGTTGTATTGTACTTGAGCCATATGTTTCACTTGCGATACATAGTGCGTTGTCTACATGAAGCTGCATTACTAAATGTCTTTACGGAACATGACCTTATCCGAAATTAAAAAAAAAGTATTTCACTATCTCTGTTTCAGTATCTGTATTCCTGTATCTGTATTCCGGAATACATTTTTGCTGTATTTGCGGAAGTATCTCTGAAATATCCCGTTACGTCAAAAAAGAATGTATCTCAGTATCTGTATCTTAGGCTTTCAGCACACGTGTATCTCGATATTTGTATTCCCGAATACTTTTTTGAGTATCTCTGCCCATCCCTGCACTGTAGCCTGCTTTCTGCGAACTAAAGTTATGGCGGCGTCACGCATGCGCAGAACGGCTGGTGAGATTACAGAAGAGGCACTTTTGGGGGGTCATTTCTAGACAAAAATAAAAAGAAATACCAATAAGAAATACATGATTGAAAACCCCGAGACTGCAGGTAACGACACATACACTTAAAAGTCTCGAACACAGCCGAATATTTATTTTCAATAAAGTTCTTATCAATATATAGGCACCTTCACAAAGAACGGACAGGGAGAAAACCCCAAAAAACCCTCTTTGTGAAGGTGCATATATAAGCAGTTTATTGAAAATAAAAATTCAGCTGTGTTTGCGAGTTTTAAGTGTATGTGTCGTTACCTGCAGTCTCGGGGTTTTCAAATATGCATAATCTACACCAGCTCGTTTGCGCCCTTACGTTTAGTTCAGCAATAAGAAAATTGCACAATGCACAGGATAGAAAATACGCAGGAAAAGACTCCCTCGGCGCCGGCAATCGTTTGGGCGGTCTTGCAAAACAAAATGAACAGAAAAAGGAGCTTGGGCACCTTACATTGGAAGCTGGTGGTCGGGTAGGATGCAAAAAGAAAGCAGAAGCAAGACGAAGGCAATAATAACAAAAAAAGAGCTCCGCTAACTTGACTTGCTCCTTACACTGTACTTATTTGTTTGTTTTCTTCGGTCGAGGTTCTGCTCCCGGTTGTGTTTGAGCTTGTCGACACCCGTCTGCTATTTGTTTTTTGTGTTTCGAAGGCGGCCTATTTGATTGGCTCTAAGAAGCTCTTTCTTGATTGGTGAAAAGCGTGGTCTCTGGACTTTACGGGCTCCGTGAATGCCGTAGAAATGCATATAAGGAAGCGTTCCCGCTTCCTTTCCGTTCGAAGCCTACTGAGCGACTTCCTCGGCGAGTCCGCGCCGCGGGCCATCGGGAGACCGCTCTACGCCGTCGGAAAGTGCTCGCCATGCAACTGGGCCACCACCGGCTGGTATGACACCGTTGTTTCTTATGTTACCAACCTTATATTTTTTCTGTCAAATTAGTGCTCGGATTCATTACATGCAAGTTTAATCGTAATAACCTTAGTTAGGCGCCTGTTCCTCAGCGGGTTCGTAATATATAAGCGAATGACATTTTAGCGAATGACACTTTAGCGAATAGGAGTCATTTGAATGAATGGACGTTTTCGCGAATGACGGTTTAGCGAATAGGCTGTTTGTAGGCGGCGGCACGCTGTAGGGCGTTTCGTCAGGCGTGTATTTGCGCGTTTCTCCTTGTAGTGCAGGCGTAGGTGTGCCTTTGGGAACGTTGTGCGGCAAAAAGTGTTCAGCAAAGAAAAAAAAACGGGAGGTAGCGTCGAGTGAGCTCTGCCGCGCTCAGCAGATTCGCGGCCGTTCGGTGAAGCCGCAGTATACGTTTTGAAAGAAGTTAGCAAGTGAATAGTCGGTTCATACAACATTATATGGCGTGCGAATTTGCAGAGAGCGGTAAGTGGAGGTCTACAGTGCAGAGGAACAGTGAATGCGCGTTTTATAGCAGGCTGCATAAATTGATACCATTTGCTTTCACGGCGTGGTAAGCAAACAAAACTATCGCGTTTAGGTAGCTGTGGTTCTTTATAACGCTCTTTATAACCTTCTTCACTGTCGCGTTGACTACACGATGTAAAATTATCGCCCTCCTAACGTTAATATTAGAGGAGAAAACTTTGAACTCCGTAGCAATAATTAGTCGCTAATTATCTAACTAGATAATCTAGCTATGAATATTACATTGCTTTCTCAAATGCCCAAGAACAGTGGAAAGATGTTTGCGTAGCAACTTTTGATTCATTGTTTATACGTTTCTCGTTAATAAAAAAACTGTTCTCTTGCCTTTCAAGATTTAAGTCAGCTTCCTCCCTGACGAAATTTTAACAAACAAACTTGTCAAAAGTTTGAAGACTTAATTGCTTCTACATCTTTGTTTTTGATTTGCAGTGAGTGTTCAAAAGCCATGGAGAGATACCTGACCAAGAAACGAAAAGCTCCGGGCGAGGACGGCGACAGCAGTTCCACATCCAGCGTCGCAAGCTCAGTCACTGCAGAGGCTCGTCCAAGCGCTGATAACAGCACACCGAGCTTGTCGTCCACTGAAGAAGCAGGAACTTCCAGCATTCGAACCGTCGGTGAGGTTTCTGATATATCATGCTCAGAAAAACAAGCAGGACGGCGTTACCAGTCCACTTGGAAAAATACCTACACATGGATCTCCTACAATGCCCAAAGTGGCAAGGTGTTCTGCGAGACCTGTCGTGTGGCTTCCGTAATGAAACTGCCGCTTCCTAACACTTCTCGCGACAAGGATTCTCACCTAGCTTTTGTTACAAACGGCTTCTCCAACTGGAAAAAAGCTCTGCTCCGGTTTAAGAGCCATGAGAGCTCCAACTTCCATAAAGAGGCATGCCGGGCCGTCGTAGCTGCAAAAGGCGGCGTAAATGTCGTCTCTGCTTGTGTCAAGGGAAAGGCGAAAGAAATGGATGACGCGAGGCAGGCCCTCTTAGCAATATTGTCGTCTCTGCTGTACCTGTCAACCCAGGGTTTGGCAATACGTGGCCACGAAGACACAGAGAGTAATTTGAGGCAGTTGCTGGAACTCCGTGCTAATGACATCCCGTCGCTGCAATCGTGGCTTCAACGAACAAAATACAAATGGATTTCCCATCAGATTCTAAACGAGAACTTGGAACTCATGGCACACGATGTCCTCCGTTCACTCACAGATGAAGTCCGTGAGGCGGAGCACTATTCGGTTATCCTGGACGAGACAGCAGACATTTCTGCCAAAGAACAACTCTCAGTTTGTTTTCGGGTGGTTACAGAGAACTTTGAAGTCCAGGAGTTGTTTTGCGGTTTCTTTAGCACGGCTGACACTACAGCAGCGAGCCTCTTTACTGTTCTAAAAGACATTCTTTGTCGATTTAACTTGCAAGTGAACAAGTGCCGCGGTCAGTGCTATGACGGAGCAGCAAACATGGGAGGGAAACATAGAGGAGTACAAGCTCTCATGCAAGAAGAAGAGCCACGGGCGCTGTATGTACACTGCCTGGCGCACGTCCTCAACTTGGTCTTGCAGGACGTAAGCCAGAAAGTGGACATGTGTCGTGACCTTTTGTATTTTGTGACCGAACTGATAAACTTCGTGACCTGCTCTCCAAAGCGCGTGGCTCTTTTTCAAGAACTTCAGAGGGAGGAGGATGTGAACTTGCGAAAATTTTGTCCCACAAGGTGGACGTTAAAGGCCGCTTCTCTGCGGTCAGTTCTTTTAAATTATGAAAGTCTTATCACATTTCTGCGGGAGACAGCATCTGAAGAGCGAAATGAGGCTGGAGCAAAAGCAAGCGGTCTTCTAAAAATGCTCTACAAGTTTGACATATTTTTCGTACTCAAGCTTCTTACGATGGTATTTTCACGGATGGAAGCTCTGAACACCGCCTTGCAGAAAAGGACGCTCAGATTTCACGAAGCAGAGAAAATGGTGAAAGCCGTCAACGAAAGCATCACTGAACTGCGGCAGACCTTTTCCCGCTTTTGGGAGGAAGCATTGGAAGAGGCTGACAAGGTGGACGTTGAAGATCCCTCTGTTACAGTTGTCAGGCAAAAAAAGACCCCACGCCGTTATGAGGAAGGTTCTGCTGCTCACGTATTTCCATCGGTGATGGACATGTGCCGCCAGCGGTACAACGAAGTGCTTGACACCGTGCTGTCGTCTCTGAGGAACAGGTATCCGCCTGGCGTGTGGCAACATATGGCACACATCGAGCAGTTTGCCATAGGAAATGAAGATCTCACGTATGTCACGAAATTCTACGGCGACGATCTCGAACCAGGACGCCTGTTGCTACACAGAGACATGCTGATAGATATTGTAAAGCAGCACAACCCTGCACCCCTACAGACATTCCACGATGTAGTGCAGATATTTTCGGGCGACAAAGGTCAGCACCTGAGGAATCTTTTGCCGGAAATGGCGAAGTTAATCAAAATTGCGTTGACCATACCAGTCACGTCATGCACCTCAGAGAGGTCATTTTCTTGTCTGCGGCGACTCAAAACCTATTTACGGTCGACGATGGGGCAGACTCGACTGAATCACCTGGCACTTCTTCACACTCACAAGGAGCTCTCCCGCAAAATAAATTTAAATGACGTCGCCGACGAATTCATTAGCAGGTCAAGTGTACGAATGAACACGTTCTCCACATCAGCGAAATCCTCTCATTAAACAACGGACTGTCTCATGTGGCATTAGGCAATGGAGTGTTTGTTGTCCGCAGTGTTTTATGTTATTTCTCGTTACCGATGTTACATAGTGCATCGGCCGCTTAGTAATGCAGCTGAAGCAGTTTGCGTTTGTGTTTTGTTCGTTCTCCAGTTCCCGTTTGTATTAATTTATTTATTAATTTACCTGAGTTTATATCATTCTATCTGTTTTTGTTTAATTGCCCAGGAAGAGAAATGCAAAACTTTTGCAGGTAGTCAAAGTATGCCGTGTATTGCTTTATTTTATATTATTAATTCTAGTCATAAATTACGCCGTCGTGCAATGTAAAAGGATGACCCATAAATTGTGATAAGACATTGTGATATATTCTGCAATTTGTGTATCTATGTGATATGTCATTTTGTGACTTTAATCTTTCTCCGAAAAATGTTTCATGATCTGTATTTTACCTATGTGTAGTGAGACCTTCACTGTTGAAGAAACAAGAGCTCCCCCATACACCCAAAGCAATGGTGTGTTGGTTAGGCTGTTTAATGTCTATTTTCTCGACCAAAGATGAATAAAACATATTTTTTTGCAGAAGTGTTCAACAGGCCGCACTTAATTGTCACCCAAAATCGCTAAGGGGCGGGGTTCAGTCGGTTTGGTGGATGTCCCAGCCCCTCACTCCTTTCCACCGGGAGCCGCGTGCAAAGCGACCGCTGCGCAGCCCTCTGGGCCAAATTAGACTTATACTGTAAAACCGTTTATTTTCGCGACCCCCTGATTTTCGCGAATTTCGACTTTTCGGCCGGACTCCGGCCGAAACGTCAAAAAATACACCGTCCGTTGTTGCTGTTTTCACCAAGGGTTTTATTATACCCACGCCTTCGGCCCCCCGCCACCATGCCCGTGTTTGTATGTGTGTGTGGCGGGGGGGGGGGGGATTAAGGCGGGCTTGTCGGGCCCCAGCCCCCCCCGGGAAATTGAGAACTTTCCGCCTATGGTTGACGGCGTACTTTTATTGCTCGATCCCGGCCGGCCTTGACATCAGCAGGAAGACTTTTTAGTTATGCGGTGTCGGGGTTTGGCCGGGGGAGAACTCTAACGTGCGTTGATGCCCTTGTCGCGGTTGTCGAGCCCGTGCGGGGTTCGGTGCGGACCGCCGTTACGCGCTCGTCGCTCCTGTTGGGAGGCCACCTCCGAGCAGCGAAGCGGTAATGTCTGGTTACATGTCTAGACGTTACGGACATAGCCGTGTAAATGGGCTGTCCGATGAGATCTGCTGTTCGCACGATCTAGATACTGTTTCCTTTGTACTGGTATTAGAGGCCGGTACCACGGAACAACAGCCTCTCAGTAAGTTGATGATCCCTTCTGATGATGGCGTGCTGCGTAGCTCGCCCGTAGCGTGTTTGTAGCTCGGGTGTCGCGAACGCCGAGTGCGTGAGTGCCTGTCTTGAATAATTTCAGCTGTTGGCAGCGAGTTTTTTATCCGTAGCTATTTCGAGTCGCACCTCGCGAACGGGGCAGGATTTGTGGCCGTTTCTGTTTTACGGGAGGTTATTGTTAGTTTTTGAGGTTTTGTGCGTTCTTCGTGAGTGTGTTGGAGATTAATATTGTTGTCAGAGGCGTGCGGCTCTGACGCTCTGGTAGATTATTTTCTGCTTTAAAAGAATGCGGTTGAGTTTTATAGGAGCTAACGTTGTATAGTGGGCGTATGCACGATTTGAGTAAACAGTGAGTGCTCATGCTTTTTAGTTGAGGAATAGTTTTCCTCTTAGGTACCGCTCGAATGTGTAGCGTGACGTTCTGGATGATTGTCTGCCTGTTGGTATTGAAATTAAGAGTTTTGTTTTTATTTCGTGGCATGTCCAATGATCGAAAGATTTTGGTTTCGTCGCGCTGTCTGATATAGCGTGCCGGTATTCGTTTTTGCGCGATTCGCTGTCTGGGATATTAGGGACGGAAGCGAACTTCAAGCCGGCGTGTGTTGTGTGCCTGAGTGCCTGTGCGTGTTGTGAGCTGTGGTGCTCCGGACCAGTTCGTGGACGTGCTCCGTCGGTCGCGGGCTTCCCAGTGGATGAACGTTCACCTCTGGCCTGCCTGGTTTGATGCCATCACCATTATCATCGAGGGTGCTCGTCATCATCGGTGACACTCAGCTGAGCAAGTTTTCTGCCTGAGGTCCTGGGGACCACGCAACCTTGGGCCCCCCCCCGAGTCCGAGCCTTGAGGGGAGGGAGGTGTGGAGATCTGGCTGCCCTCCCCCGCGCCGACCCTCCGGGCCCTAATTTCCGGCCTCCGAGATAGGCCATGCCTCGGGGGAGCGCCGATGGCCTCGCGTACCACAAGGTCCGGCTGGACCACTCCCCTAAGCCAACCGACGTCACACGACTGGCCCCCCAGAACGAAGGGGCGAAGGCTTGAAAAGGAGAAGCCGGACAAAGGAAGGGGCACTCTCTTGGACGTTGAAGCTCTCGGGCGGCGGGACACGAAGGAAGCGTGCAGCGGTGACAAGGAGACGAGGACGCTGGCGCGGGATTCTACGGGAGACGGACGCTGGCGCGGGGCAGTGCGGGCGCTACGTCGAGTGGCGGACTCGACGGACGGACCGGACGGCGGCCCTGGGCGACGACGTCCCCATGACGCCGTGTGGACGACTACCGCTGGGACTTGGAGCAGCTGCATGGCAGCGGACTTTGCCCCGGCCACGCTGATGACCGTTCCCCGATCCCTAAACCCCCCAATGCAGTGAGTGAGTGAATAAGCCCTTTTGGCGAGAGCGAAGTATTGCTGTGTCATATTCATCCGGGAACACGGTCTGAGGGAATCGGAGCTAGAAGCCCGCACTATTTGAACCAATTTTTCGATTACGTGTGTCATGAATGGTAGGATTGATATGCTCCCGACCTCTTGCTGCTTTCCTTTTTTGTATAACGGCCTTATCACGGATACTTTTAAACCCTTAGAAATATTTCCGGTGTGCAGTGTGTCATTCACTATTTTAAGCAAAATGTGTTTTACTTTATCGAAATTGTAGCGTATGTCTCTAACTCGGATATTGTCGATTCCTGGCGTTTTTTGTTATTGACATAGCGTGGATGATACGCAACAAATCACTTTCTCTCCTATCTGGAAGATAAGCTGAGTTGACGCAGCATGTTGGGGAAACGTCATTTAAGCTGGTCGCCGGTATATTATTTTTAATTTTTTTACGTCGTCGATAAAGATTTTGTTGAAATTTTTTGCTAACTCACAGAAGGAACTAGATTCTTTAAAATGTTTTTGTATCGTATCATCAATACTATTTTTAGTTTTCCTGCCAATTATTTGGTTAACCAAGTTCCAGGTTTCTTTCGGATTTCTAGTCGAAGCTTTAAACTGGTTTACATAATAATTTCGTTTCGCCAAACGAATTATAGCTGTAACCTTTTTGCGTATTTCACGGAACTCTTTTTAAGCATGATATCAACAGTATTTTGCTTGCATCACTTCCAAAGACTCTCCTTCTGATGACACAATTCTAATATTTCCGGATTTATCCAAATATTTTCGGGCCTCCTTTTTTAATTTCACCTTTCTAGTAGCGCTTGCATAAATATCCTGAAATCGGTGAACCAGCTTTTCGTAGACTGTTAGGTGATCATAGTCCAGCAAGGAATTCCAATCGTACCTCTGAATAAAACTATCAATTTTGTTGCTATCTAGTACAGTTTTATACTTGTCCTCCGCTGTTGGGTTTTGAAGTAGATCCTCTTCTAATATTAAAATAACCGTTAAATTTGTATCACCAAGCTCCAGATAATGTGTTTAAGTTGCTTATTCTAATAACTATGTGGTCAATACATGTCTTTGTTATTTTATAACCGTAATGTTCTTCCCGTATATAATCCTGAGTAACGTTTTCAAGCCCAAACGCACAAAGGGTGTCAAGATAGCACAACACTCCAGGTTTTAACTCATTCGAAACATCAATATTAAAATCTCCTGCAAGAATTAAATATTTATTGTTATCGAATTTCGGAAGCAGCTTCAATAATTCATCACAAAACATGTTTAAATTGGAACTGGGTGCTCTGTAAACGGCACAAACTACATAGGAAAACTTATCCTTATTTACGACTGCCGCGCAAATTTCTGCATTATCCAATTTAACGTAAATTCTATCGGATAAACAGTGGCTATTTATGTATAATAAGATTCCCCCACCCCTCTGCCTTCTCTGTATATATTGTAGGAATGAAACTCTGTTAGACTAAAGGACGCACAAGATGCCTCGTGTAAATTTACCTCGGTTAGTATAAGCACATCAAGGAGAGGAAGCCGGCCCGCCATAAGCACCATTAACTGATGAAAATGCTTGTAGATGCTTCGCATATTTACATCTAATAAACTTAACTTTGTACTCACGCAACGGTCCTTTGCTATTGACTGTTTTGTGTAAGCGTCCCATTCCTCAAAAGACTCAAAGGAAGACTGCATGATTATCTAATTTTGACGAAATCTCTTTCGCTCTCAATCTGAATTACTGCGGCGCCCTCGTTGTGTCTCACAAATATCTTTTCATTTTTTACCCATGTACACTTGTATTTTTTTTTCTCTGGCACATGCCTTTGTTGTCCACAACAAATTCTTGATTGCTCGGGTTAAGTTTTCATTAATGTAAATGTTTTCGCTCCTAAGACTAGCTCTTTTTTTTGCCCAAACGTCTCTCGTGCGCTCTCATTGAACCTCACCAGTATGGGTGCTGGTCTACCTTCCTTTGCGCTTAGTCTGTGGGCAGCCTCGACGTCAGTGGTTGTGAGTTGTGGCACGCCTAGCTTAGTAGCAATGTCGATAATTACCTCCAACAGGTTTTGGTTGGGTTGTTGAGTGACTCCGTGAATTTCGATGTTCTGCCTTCGGGAATATTGTTCCGCATTGTCGACGGCCTTTCTTAGTGCCCAGATTTCTTCGTCCCTTTGAGTTATTTTCTCTTCTAATTAGTTCACCTTCTGTTCTAGACCCTTAAGGCTGTGGTCCCACGGCGGCCATCTTGAACAAGGCGTTAGTTCAACCAATAGATGGCGACACGCACCCGTGAGGTGGCCGAAATATTGGCTCACGGTGGGATGGCTCGAGCACCATCACGTTCCCATCGTGGCCTTGCTCCGCGCCGCTGCCAGCTGTGCTCAGCTGGCTCAAAGCGTGGCCCAGCAAACTCATGTATGCGAGAATGTCAGGCCGATATAGGGACATGCGGTTCGGCGGTTGCCACGGGCCTTCGCAATAAATCTTACCAAGAAGAAATCAATTGTTGATTGTCGTGTCAATATTCTGTCAGTGAAAAATTCTTCTGCAGGAATGCACGCTCAGTAGACTCACTCTCAATCTTCCAAGACACCAGTGGAAGCGGACGTCAAGTAAACTGTCTTCGCGATTTACGGTACTTACCTCACCATTATAATTACGACTGAAAGGTGATGTCACAAAATATTGTGTTTCACGGGATTCCGAACATGTTGTAAAGGTTGTTGCGTTATAGTTTCCAGAAAACAAACGCCGTTGCAATATTTTCGGAAGTACCGACACACATAATGTTGTAAGTACAGCTGAGGAGGAGGAATATGATGAAAACCATCAGTATAAATAGGAAGACGTTTATTTGCAATAAAGACGCTATGATTGAGCGGCGTTTAGCGACGGAA
Source organism: Ixodes ricinus (assembly GCA_037355805.1). Lineage (NCBI taxonomy): Eukaryota > Metazoa > Arthropoda > Arachnida > Ixodida > Ixodidae > Ixodes > Ixodes ricinus. The sequence continues at coordinate 37,011 of JAZHYW010006456.1, read as the reverse complement.
AGTGACCCTAGTGAGAAATACACCAGGCCGAGGGCTGGTGTGACTTGATGTTACACCAGACTTTTTCACAGATGTGATTTGGGACATTTCCTGGTGTTCAGGTGTGACACCAGAAATCTGGTGTGTTGGTGTGACACCAGAAATCTGGTGTTCTGATGTGACACCAGCAATCTGGTGTTCTGGTGGGACATCAGGTTTTGTTGTAGTGTGATACCAGAGCACCTGTTGACTGGGTGTTGCTTTACTCACAAAAAAGGGTACAATGATAAGTTTGACAACAACGCTGCTGTCATATTACTTTATTAAAAAAGTAAAAAAGCACAACAGTAAAACTTCGGAAGCTTTACTGTCGTAGGGAGTTGGCCGCGATCAACTGGGGTTTGTCCGGAGCCACTACTCTACGTCGAAGAACCGGACGCCCTGTCGTTCTGCAATTCTTGGCCTTTCAGCTTGCGGTTGACTCGTGTCTTAGTTACGCTGATCCGTTGCGCGTACCCCTCCGCGCCAGAAATCTCCTCTTCTAAGGCATCACATTCGACAGATGGCTCGATTTCCTTGTCCAGCTCTTTCATGGAAGCTTCCTTAAGCAGAAGAATATCAAATGTTTCTTCGAGCTCACCGATGTCGGTTGGATCCGTGACCAGCAGGACGCCAATCTCGTTGATGATCTTTGTTCTGGCGGCTCGCAGGGTAATCCTCTTTCGCTTCAGGCGGTCGACGCCCTCCTCGCTCGTAGTAGGCATGATCTGGCCGTTAATTCCCGGTTTTCGGCACCAAAAACTGTAATAATTACTAGCTTTTTCTGTTGTTTTGCTACCAAACCAAGCTCGTCGGAAGTCAGGAAAGCGCACCAACACACATCTTTTCGGCTTCGACTCACAAAGAAGACTTCTTTATTTTCTCAAACTTAAACAAGAATACCGGCGGAAAGGGAAAGATAAACCCTCGAAGAGGCGAGCCGGCGAGCGCCCCAAGCTGCTCAAGGCCACGCGGGAAAGTTCTCGGGACGAGGGGAACACTTCTTGAGCAGAAAGGAGCCCGCCGCGGGGTCTCCGGCGACCACCAAGACGGGAGGAAACAAGGCACCCCGTCGGGGGACGGGGCGGCACACAAACTAATAGAAAACACGCTCGCGGACGGGGGAAAAGTCAACAAAAACACAACTCTGGTGTCACATCAAACTGCGTGGTGTGCACACCAAGCTGCCTGGTGGACACATGAGCCCTTGTGGTGTGACAGCAGACTCTCTTGGTGTACACATCAGGCTGATGTGCGGGTACACCAGCATTTCTGGTGGGTACATCAGGCTGGTGTGCTCGATACAGCAGCATTGCTGGTGGGCACATCAGATATTCTGGTGTCACATCAGGATTCTCTGATGTCACGCCAGGATTGCCTGGTGTATTTTTCATTAGGGTGATGAGCGTGCGGGAATTTATAAGTTCAGCATGATTGCTAACAATGGACATGCGGACAATGAACACCTGTTTTGTCGGGAGATGGAGTTGCGGTGATGACCTGGTATCGGACGACTCGTGGCAGACGAACAAGGAAGTTTCTTCTCAGCAAATGGTAAGCGTCAAGCGTCAAGCATAGCACGTCCCTACCGACGTTGTCGACGTTTCGAGCACTTACCGCTTTCGACAAAAGTGTTGGCCCCAGGGCTAACTTTGCGGAAAGACACGAAGTCTTCCTCGAGTCCAGCGCCATCGCGAACAGCAACTGAAAACTATCCACTATTGAGTCGGTGGGTAGCGAAACGTATCCAGAATCTGCGGAGTCATGGTCGATGCGTACCGTAAGTGATTGGAAGTGTACACGATGCATGCCACGACGTCCAAACGCGTCGCTGACGTTCTACGCTCTCTTTTCGCTACTTTTGGCCTACCGAAAATACTTTTCCCTGATAACGCGCCGAATCTTCTTTCAGATAAAAGAAAGAAGTTTTGAGAAAAATAAATACGGCATAAGGCACCACATTAGTGGACCATACCACCCTGCAACTAGCGGTCAAGCAGAACAGATAGATGGTGTGAAACGAAGAAAGCCCCTTGAAGCGGAACAAGCAGTTCAGTGAAGAATCGCCAGGTTCTTGTTCCTGCAGCACGCGACGGTCTCGTCTTCCACGAGACAAACAGCCACCGAAGCAATGTCCGGCGAACGAAGAGCCAGACCCCTCGATCTGATGATACTATGGCCTACGAACGAAGATCGAGAGATTCCTAGATCGAAAGTAATGGCAGTTTACTCGATCGGAGAACTCGTCTACTTGAGGAATTTCAGCGGAAGTCCGGCCTTTCATGTAAAACTTGAGTAGAAAAGGCTCTATGTTGGTTGACCAGAAGGTGTCATCCCTCTGAATACGTTGGATATCAATGCACTTGAGTGTAAATATAACGAAATCACAGAACTCTCTTTGTGTATTGTGTAATTGCCCTTGTATTTGGTAGCAGAATCTATGGTGGGGATTCGGACCTTTCACATCAGGCTCCTTTTTTATTTTCGCGTCAATCTCTTTTGCGGTTTCTGTAGGCTATAAGAATCGTTTGAAACAAGGACACTTTACCTCAACGAGGCCATTTGTTCCAAGCAGTCCATCAGCGGATGCTGCTAGAAATATGTCCTTCATATTAATGAATAAGCCACACTTTCGCACGAGTGCAATTTTCATGTTCCACGTACAGTGTAAGCAGTATCCTCATTGATTCTCACCATATTCAGTTGCGGGTGAAGAAAAGTCTTTGGGTACACGATACTTGAAACAAGTCTGGCATTGTACGTTGTGCTTCTCGTACCCACTCAATGTCGTCCTGATCATTTAATCATTACCTCGTCATCTCATATCGCTCTTCATCAACAGTAAGTACAATAGGCTTCCGCCATATTACAATCCATGAATTTAAAAGTTGAGTCGTTCAGCCCTTCATTATGCTTACGCGATTTACATATATGTTAGTCACGTTACATTACCTCGAGACGACCGAGGTCCATCGTCGATCTTCAAATATACCTGCTATGTGAATTAGACGCACAATCAAAAAGAACACAGCGTGCCGCCTCTTTCTTTTGGATCGTCTCTTTGAAACCGCGCAAGCTGGCGTTCTTTTCTGAGACGGTTAGAACGGTCACACATAATACCTGCGTTTCTCCTACCCGGCCGCTTCCTCCTCTCATTATGTGTAGTTGGTTGTAACTAAATAAGCTATATAATGGTGCATTATTTATATTTGGTTTCAGTTGGGGGAAAGGAGGTGTATTGTTTTCGGGTGTATTCTTTTACTTTTCGTCTTTATTGTTTATCGATTTCAATCATTTCGAATAATGAACACATTATATCACACTACGCTTGTGTAATTATTTATCTTAGATTTATTAACGTGACCCAGTACTTGAACCATTCATTTGTCGATAGTAAATCTTCCAACATGTTTTCTAAATGTGAAGGTAAAAAGACACAGACAGTGATGATGATACAGACGCCAACACCGCCCTCGAAAATTTATTGAACATTAGAAATCAGCAGTATTGTCTGCCATCCGGCAGGCAGCGCAACAAAACACCCAAACAGTTTTTAATTGTTTTTAAAATTAACTAAGCTCTACAACTATCAAGAAACCAAAGGGAAGATCATTGTGAATATCTAATACATCGCAATGGATATCTATTCCATACTATAAATTTTATTAGCTGTAAAAAAATCTGTTTGATGTCCATTAAAGATATTCGCCAAAACAGGTAAGTTTGAAGGGCTCCTGGAGCGTTATGACTTTGAAAATGAAAAAAGCCATCGTCCACTTCTTAGGTAAACTATTCTAGTCTAAATCTTATATAAGATTTTATCATAGTTTAATTATTTCCTCGGCGGCATTTGAAGCACTGTGACTCCGAAGCACAAAAAAGTGCTACGTTTGATATAGAATATCTAAACAAAAAAAATGTACACAACATTAAATTTTTTTCTGCATATTACCAATTATAAGCACTACATCTGTACCTAATTTCATTGGCCTAGCGCATGTCATTAAAAACATATTTGTGCTGAAAAATTACAGTTTTAGGGCCATATTTGGAGAGTTGAACAAACCAAAGTAGTGCAAATACCAAAAGTATATCGTTACATTCTGCTCCGACATCATCTTAACAAAACTGCTCTATTGAAACCGTGTTATCTTTAATAGATTCTTCATGAAACATGAACCAGCGGAGCGAGTGAGGGTCCGCGCCATCATATTCGCTACGCTACAAATGCGCATGAACAGGTATAAACCAATACATAACATGATATCAAATGAAAAAAGATTGCATTGCCTTTCGAATGACATCAATCCCACAAAACAGTATTCAAAATAAGATGAGTAATGACCTAGCAAAAGTACCTAAACTGCCACATTCAGAGGGACCGTAGCTGTCCAGTCTAGCCATCAGCTCTTGGTGCCTTGCTGACTGGTTATTCATAGGTTCTTCAATGCCCTCAATCGTCCTCCTTGGTTTTCAATCTTAGACATCAACTCATCACCTTTTCCAGTCTGAGCCTCCAGCAACTTTTCAATTCCGTCGATTCTAATCAGGAGGGCAGTCAGTTTACGATTGATAGCATCGTTCTGTTGCACTAGTTTTCCAGGCTCCCCCTGGGACCGTTGTCCTAACACACTCCCTAATTCCTCAGGAGACACAGACTGGCGCTGTGCTTGCAGCTTGCACGTCCCGCACCGCCACCAAGAAATGCTCTCTGACGTCATCGTCTTCAATGCTTAGGTCGTTGTTCCGGAACATTTCCCCGTATGGTAATGGTTCGCGCACTCTGCACATTTCAAGCACGCACCATCAGGGGTCACAGGTTTCATACATGACAAACAGTCACCCCTTTCTTCCATTATAAAGAACACTCAGTAAACAAAAAAAAAAAAGAGAGAGAATGCAGACGCAGTGAGATGTGAATCCGCCCACCCACAACGAAACAGTTAGTAGTCAGGCTTACCTACGAAACCAAGAAACCTTAGTAACCGTGGCCATGCATCTCGCTGGTCTGCGGAGTGCCGTTCGTCGACAGGGGCCTAAGTAGTCGACAGACGCTGGCGATAGCCCGTTCCGAAGCAAGCTGACCGTAATCAGGCACGTGGGGACGCCCACCGATGACTTGGCAGGGATGCGAGGCTTTTCAACCACCGATGACGGGGCGGTGATACCACGCTTGTCGATCGGAGCCGGGCCCTCGATGCACCGTGACCGCGTGAGCCCCTTGTCGTCGCGCAGGCAGATGTTCGCCTACGAAACCAAGAAACCTTAGTGACCGTGGCCCTCGGGGAGGGGGGTCACGTGACGTCGAAGAGGGGGGGGGGATTTTCCCCGCTAAATTTAGCGGAAAAAATTATCCGCTAAATTTAGCGGGGAAATTTTTCGCTAGGTTTAGCGGAGAAAATTTCCCGCTAAATTTAGCGGAAAATTTTCCCCGCTAGATCTAGCGGGAAATGTTTCCCACTAAATCTAGCGGAAAATTTTCCCCGCTAAATTTAGCGGAAAGTTTTCCTCGCTAAATCTAGCGGGAAAATTTCCCCGCTCAATCTAGCAAAAAATTTTCCCCGTTAAATTTAGCGGAAAATTTTTCCCGCTAAATTTAGCGGAATATTTTCCCGCTAAATGTAGCGGAAAAATTTTCCGCTAAATTTAGCGGTGAAAATCTTTTTGCTAGATTGAGCGGGGAAAATTTCCCGCTAGATTTAGCTCGGAAAATTTTCCTCTAGATTTAGCGGGGAAAATTTTCCGCTAGATTTAGCGGGGATATAGCGGGGTCGCCGTCGCCGTCGGCGTAACCGCGCGGTGCATGATGGGTAAATTTTCCGCTAGATTTAGTGGGGAAAATTTTCCCGTTAAATTTAGCGGAAAATTGTCCCGCAAGATTTAGCGGAAATTTACCCATCATGCACCGCGCGGTTACGCCGACGGCGACGCCGACGGCGACGGCGACGCCGCTTAAGCCGGAAACGGGCGCCTAAGAGCTGCGCTCTAAAATGAAAGACGTTTACGACACCTTGTAACGCCGAATTAGAGCGCAGGGTACTGAGGGAGGGTATACCTCTCCTCCTCATCCTCCCTGCTACTCCCTCCCTCCTCTTTCTCCTCCTCCTCCCCTCCTCCTCCCTCCCTCATCCTTCAAGCTCCTCCCCTCCTCTCATCCTTCTCCCCCTCCCTCCCCTCCCTCCTCCTCCCCCTCCGCCTCCCACTCGCCCGCCTCCTCCTCCTCCCCGCGCGGTGCATTATGGGAAATGTCCCATAATGCGCCGCGCGGGACCCTCGTGACGTCACGTGTGACCTCACGAGGGTCCCTCGCGGTGTATTATAGGACATTTATGGTATCCCCCTCCCCCTCCTTCCTCCCCACGCGTTGCATTATGGGAAATATCCCATAATGCACCGCGCGGAACCTCGTGACGTCACACGTGACGTCACGAGTGACATCACCAGTGTGTCGTGCGTTGCATTATGGGACATTTTCCATAATGCACCGCGCAGTTACGCCAACGGCGACGGCGACACCGACGCCACTCAAGCGGAAACGGGCGCCTAAAGGTCCATACGCACATTCGCGTTTGAACGCGTTTCAGTGCGTTGCGGAGTCCTTGCGGCCAGGCGCGATCCTTTGCGGTACGACGCGCGCCTTCCCGCAACGCTCCGTAGCGCGACGCAAGCGAGTAGAGACTCGGTCAACTTTCCGAAGCGTTGCGGTGCGTTCGACCAATCAGAAACCGAGAGGGAGGGTGACGTGTCCGCTCGCGCCACTCGGCCGACTCGGCGAGACGTATCCGGTTCTCCGCTCGCAGAACTTGCTTTTCGTTTTGGGGAGAGGTGGGGAGTGTCTTTTCCAAGGCTGCGGTGGTTCAAGCTTGACAAAACGTCGGGGAAGCCAGCGGGATTGTCCCAAGATTGAAAACTTCGACGCTGTCGCTGTGCACCGCCATGTTGCCTTGGATTTTGCTTACTATTGGTGAGCCGCTAGCGACGATAGCGCGTTCTTATTGGCTCTTGACTACGGTTGACTGCGTGTCAACACAACTGTGCGTACAAGTTTGGCGCAAGCGCTCTTCGCAACGCAACGCGTCCCTTGCCGCTACGGAATGCACCGCGCTCAAACCCGAATGTGCGTATGGGCCTTTAGAGCTGCGCTCTAAAGATCCCAACGCACAGCCCACAGTGGATGATCTTTACTGTATAAATTTTCAAAAATTTTGCCCACTATTGCTCTAAAAGGCTCATCCTTAACAATACTACTGCTGAGCTTCCATGGTGTCCAGTCCCATTTTGGTGATTTTGCCTTATTGCCAAGAGTAAACATGACTATCGCATGATCAGTGACAGACACGTGCTTAACAGAGTAATCACTACAAAGAGGTAAAAGATCGAGCGAGACATATACCCTATGCAGTCTCGCATGATTCCGGCCTTGAAAATGCGTAAACTGTCCATTTTCCTGATTCATACAGGCCGCGACGTCTTCAAAGAAATGTCCCGAAACAAGGTCATTCAAAGAAAATGAACTTGAGCCTAAAACATAAACACTACTCGCTCGATCTTGTGGCCTACACACGTAGTTAAAATCACCAAGAAAATTAATTACTCGCTCGCAATCGAGATGCGTACTCAGACTTTAAAAAGAAAAAAACTTTACGTTCACCTTCGCGATTCGGCGCGTAGACACAGAAAACACGCCAATCAGCATTAGAAAAAGAGAAATCGCAGTAGACAAATCGACCGGAACCACAAGAATGCACGGCTGTTTCTACGACACCAATCAACCGACGAATAAGCAAACAACAGCCGGCGGAAAACCCCACAGCGTGCGACACGCAAACGTTGAAAAAAAATTCTGAAAAGTTCGCACCATACGGTCAGTCTGTTAAAGGGATACTTCAACGAAATTTGAAATATTCCCGTTGTGTTCAAAAATAGGTTGAATATGATCCAAAATATCCGTAAATGACAATCGCACGTTTGCATTTTGATCCTGGTGGCTGTATTTTTCGTTATAAACGGCCCACTCTGGCAAGCGCTCGGAGAAGGCCCAGCTTAGAGCATGTGACATCCAACGCAATCGTGACGTAGGTCGTCTCGAGACGAGCAAAGCTACGGCGAGGCTGACGTCGAGAGGGTGGCCTAGAGTGCCTTCATGTGCGCTTCGCATAGAGTGATGCCAACTGCCTGTTTCCCTTTCCCACACCCTCTCCCGCCGCCATCGCACATGAAGGCTCCCTAGGATGGCCTAAGGCCCCTGTATACACCAACCTCATGTTTACAAACAAACCGGAGCGCCCGGAGCGCCCCTAGCGGACGCCACCGGCGCCGCGCATGCGCGATGGGGGTGTGGGCAACAAGCTCGCCGTCGCCCATAAACACACCATTGAAATGCGACGTTGTCGGCGTCAGTGTGAGTCCCCCTGCCCTTTTTCGCGTTCGAATTGTTGGTTCTACGTCTTCCTGGCGATGTTTGACTACATGAGCGGCGTCAGCGAAATTAACGAGGCTCGTTACACCGCAAAACTTCGCGTGAAAAATCTGACATGCGGCGATTCATTCCGCGTGGACGCCGCCGAATATACGCTAAAGCCTGATTCACATGATGAGATTTCGCTCGCAATTTTCAGTCGCGACGTCGCTCGTGCTGCAAAAGCGTGAACCGTAGCTGAGATGGTCGACATCGATACTGAAAATCGCAAGCAGAACCGGACGAAGTGTATCAGGCACAACAAGTCGGTGATGGCCGCTGGTAACAATAATCAACATCTCCTTGTATCTACTGTTTACGTCTAGCCTGCGTACCAACGTTCAAACTTCAGTCTTTTGAAACCTGCACTTACTTCTTATCGCAAGTACCGGGCCAACATTTAGTCTACGGGCCGGTGTCGTCTAAAAGAGCAGACGACAAGCAGAAGCGTTTGAAAGAGCAGACGACAGTTCGAACGATCAGACGGCCGTTCGAACTTCAAGACGCACTGAACGGTAGTCCGCAGGTGGGCCGTACAACTTGACGATTTTCCGGCGTTCATGTTGGAACAAAACAAATAAACCCGATGACCACAAGTATCCGTGAATTCAACCCAAAGTGCTTCCCGCCCAAGCAATTGTGGTTGGGCGGCGTCTGGTTTACCATTTTTACGGCACATATCCACGTTCTCGGACGAACCGAGAACATGAAAACTGATCTTCAAACCTTTCTCGACTCTTTTGGTACAGACCCAGTCGCGGCGGTTTGACGAAAAACCATGTTTTCGTCAGGTTCCTTTCAAAACCACGCAGGAATACACGCCTCACATGGGGCCTTCCGCCCACAGCCCCAGACCGGAAGTGCGACCGACGCGCCACCACCGCGCCGTGACGTAACAGAGATGAGTTCGTGTATACACCTTTTTCGTTTAGCCTCGCTACCCAGCCACGTTGTCCCCATATCCGGTATGCGTTCCGAACAAAACCAAGATATTACAACCCTGAACAAGTCAAAAAGTATAGAAGTGTCATAACAAGAACGACTGACGGTTGCAATTAAAATGTTACCACGTTCTACTGTCAAGGCGAGAAGAAAACGATGTTTTCACGCATACCGGAAGTTCCAGAATTGAAGATGGCGGCGCCCACGTAGAAAAGGTGTATACACGAACTCAACTCTCCTACGTCACGCCGCGGTGGTGGCGCGTCGGGCGCACTTCCGGTCTGGGGCGGTGGGCAGAAGTCGCCGTGCGAGACATGCATTCCTGTGTCCTTTTAGAAGAAATCAGACAAAAAACCTGCCTTCTCGTCAAAATGCTGCGACGGGGGCTGTACCAAGAGAGTCTGGAAAGGTTTGAAGATCAGTTTTCATGTGTTTCTGCCCCTCCGTTCGTCCGAGAACGTGGATAGTAGCCGTGAAAAGGGCAAACCAGACGCTGTCGAACTACGATTGCTTGTGCGGGCAACAATTTGTGGTCGCCAGATGTATTTGTTTTGTTCCAACATGAACGAGAGAAAACCGCCAAGTTGTCCGGACCACCCACGGGTTGAGTACGTCTTCAAATTCACACGGCCGCCTGATCGTTCGAACTTTCGTCTGCTCTTTCAAACTTGTCTGCTTTTTGTCGTCTGCTCGTTCAAACAGAAGCGGCCCATAGACCAAACTTTGACCCGGTGGTTGCAATAAGAAGTAATTGCAGGCCTCAAAAGACTTAAGTAGGCTCGGTGGAAACAGTAGATACAAGATGTTGATCATTGGTACCAGTGGCCATCACCGACTTGTTACGCTTGGTCTGTTCCCGCTTCCGATTTTCAGTATCGACGTCGATCATCGCCGCTACCTTCTACACTTTTGCAGCACGAGCGACGTCGCGACCGAAAATAGCTAGAAGAATCTCATGATGGTTTTGGCATCCATTCTGCGGCGTTCATGCGAATGAATCGCCGCACGTCAAATTATTTACGCAAAGTTTAGCAGCGTAACGAGCCTTGGTAATTTCGCTCAGGCGATTAAAGTGGTAAGACATTGCTATGAGGACGTAGAATCGACAATTCCAACGCGAAACAGAGTATGCAGACTCACACAGACACCGACAACGTGACATTCCAATGGTTTGTTGACGCGGGACGCGGTGCTTCTTGCCCGCACTCCATTGCGGATGCGTTCGAACTGTCGTCTGCTCTTTCAAACTTGTCTGCTTTTTGTCGTCAGCTCGTTCAAACGACAGCGGCCCGTAAACCAAACATTGACCCGGTAATTGCGATAAGAACTAAGTGCAGGCCTCAAAACACTTTTGAAGGTTGGTTAGGGTAAGTAGGCTAAGTGTAAACAATAGATACAAGGATATGTTGGTCATTCTTATCAGCGCCATCACCGACTTGTAATGCCCGATTCTACTTGCGGTTTTCAGTATCGACGTCCACCATCTCAGCTACGGTCCACACTTTTGCAGCCAGAGCGACGTCGCGACTGAAAATAGCGATTAGAATCTCATCGTTGGAGTCAGGCCTTAGCGCCCATTCTGCGGCGTCCACGTGAAATTAATCGCCGCACGTCACATTATTCACGCAAAGTTTTGCCCCGTTAATTTTGCTGAAGCCGCTCAAGTAGTCAGACATTGTTGGGAGGACGTAAAATCAACAGTTCCAATGCGAAAAAGAGCACGGGGACTCCCACCGACGCCGACAACAACGAAATTCAATGGTTTGTTTATGGGCGACGGCGGGCTTCTTGCCCACCGTCCACCGCGCATGCGCGGCGCCGGTGGCGTCCGCTAGGGGCGCTCCCGTTTGTTTGTAAACATGAGTTGGTGTATGACTGAAGGTAGCGCAAACGCATTGTCTCGAAATAGGGAAGAGAATTTCTCTCGCCGATCCCCTTTCCCTCTCAAATGTTCTCTTTCCCCTCGCTTCAATTGGATCTGGCGCGACACGTGACCATTGTCTTCCCGCATGATCCGCGCGCGATTCGGTCGTCTGCTCGAAACCCGCGCCATCACTGGGCCAGGCGTAGCGGCGGCTCCGTTCGCGGCCCAGCCGTAGTTTTTTTGAATCATTTTATCACAAACTCGGAGGCAACGCGATGCCATCATGCTGCGCTGTAGATTGCACAAACAGCATTGCGGAAGGGAAGAAGCATTTTTGCCGTCCCGACGGGAAAGGAAAATCTTCAACGGCGAAGACAATGGCTCCACCGGATCGGTCGGGAAAGTTTCGAGTGCCTCCGAGGGAGACTTTGCGAAGTAAGTCATTGTCAAACTCTCAATCGTATTACCTGTCTCTTTCGGTCTCGCCGATGAAGATCGCCTATTACGATCATGAGACGAGACAAACACGGAAGTATATTACCGGCACGAAGGACTTAGACACGTCTTTTCGCGCGTATTGGATCTTAGAGACTGACTCGCTCACTCTTAGCTCGCTTGCTTTGAGTCGGCCGAGTTGAGAACGATGCGTGAGAGACTAGGGTGCCACTAAAATAAAAAGGGTTGTAGTGTTACCTCGTGCATCTTGCGTCAGTGAAAGGAGAGTCACCAACAATCGAGCACCTCGCGATTTTGTTTGTGCAACATATTTCCGCGATCGGTACTTCACAAATGGCAACTAAAGATATGCGATGCTGCATTTATTTTTCAGGATCACTTCACGAACGATCAGCTTGTGCTAGTGACCTTGGCAAAGACTGGCCTCAAGAAACTCAAGCCATATGCAGATCCTTCAATTTTTTCACACCGACCTCTTCCGAATGTGCAATATTTTGGCTTGTAGCAATAAATATTATTCTTCATGTCTTCATCTTTGTATGTGATTTGTCTTCTGTGATTAATAAAACATCAATTATTGACAATAAAAAAAAATTGCTCTTGTATTCAAAAGGCTTTGCTGAAGGATCCCTCTGTCTTCGTTTTGTAACTCACAAAGTAAGGTACGCCCGCGGGTGTGCGGCAAAGCTTGTGCGCTTTGAGAGTGAACTCAAGGGTCTACCTTGCGCGTGAGAACGTCAAAACACTAATATATGTGATAAATGAGAAACGGGCTGGCAAGGCAACCGAGCACACGCAATTTTTCATTTTAACGGAGGGGATACAATTGAGTGTATTTGATTATTCGACGGGCAGTTTATGAACGAGGCGCGTAAACAGCAGACGTCGCATATTCCTCCGCGCGCATGAGCACAGTTGCAGGTAGTATTCGACGCTTATAAAATGTGTATGAACAGTGTATGAATTAGACCAAGCCGCTGGATTGACAAAACGATCGGTGATGCTAAACATTACCGAAAAGTCCTGTTTTACACGATGCATAGAGGTGTCATTTATTTGCTTAACTCCAGCGATGCCGATTCTTCAAATGCACTTTGTTCAAGATACTAAAACGTTTTAGCAGTTTTAGTAGAGCGTACGCTAAGGATTGCGAGCCTTGCGGGCGTGTGCCCAATTCATGCTCAAAGCGACGGCACGAGCTCCCGCTAGCAACGCAGTCCTTGCCCATGAAACTCTATTTAGACGCAGGGAGAGCTGCATTCATATCGCGTGCCTGCTCTCAGCTTTTGCTGCAATAAACGGGTAAACGAAATATATTTTCGCAGTGCATGCCGATGTTCCAAAAAACTCAACGGCTGTTTTTATTTTTTTATTATCGTTTGCGTTTAGCGGAATTGGAGAAAGCTTGTCTTCACGCCCGGGCGATTCCAACTCTGCTCGTGCTATTATATTTGCCGATAGAGACGTCTTCCCGAACTTTATAACTCCAATAAAGGTGCACAAACGCTAGTTTCTTCGTGTCAGAAAACAAAACTCTCTTTACATTAAAAAAAAATAATCTATTCCGCCGTATTCAATAACATGATCGGCCAGGCACCCGGTAGTGCCCGGCACACAGACGCGCGCCGTCGCGCGCGTTGCGGGCCAGCGGCCCAGCTCAGACAATGGCGGCGAGGGGCGTGGCGCGGACATAGGGCGAGGAGCGATTGCCGTCGATGGAAAGGAGGAAAACGAGGAGAGGAGTAATTGCGCTACCTTTCCGTATAGACCTTTTCATCCTCCTCCGCATGGGCGCTGCCATCTTGAAATCACGTGACGCGGCAGCCATTAGGTTGCTTCAACTTGCTGCTCCGCTCTCCCCTCCGCGCCTTGGCGGATGCGTTGTATTCGTGTTCTCCGTCGCGTTTCACCGCGCTTTCTTGCCTTCCTTCGGAAACTAGTCCGATACGCCTACTCGACGACTAAAACATCACGAGGGTTCAAATGTTCTCATGACAACTGACGTTTGTTTACTAATAGTGGCGGAACATTCTCAGTAAGAAGCGCGTATATTTATATCGCGCATTTAGTATCGGAAGGCGTCAAGAATAGTCAGCGCAAGGAGACTATCTGGTATTTCCTGAAAGTATCGTTCTTTGTATTCATAATATATCGAAAACAGTTTCTTTTGATTACGTAAGAAAACTCGCGGAGGAGATAGACAACGAACGTTTAACTTGTATTTTATCTGAGGCTAGAAGTAATGATACGTCAACATCAGGCGATTTGTTTGTTCATAATATCTCACCTACATGATGTATGAAGTTCTTAATCTTTTTTTGCGACGTAAACATTCGGTTGGTCGGTTTACTTATGAAGTTTAAGAAATTGTATACCGTGCTCGCTCCCATTTCGACAGTTATTTAAGTGATTTATTAATTATATTTAGACAACCAGTGCCATCCACTTAATTTATTTTAACACAAAGGTTGGAACTTCCCGCGTAAGAAACTGCCACAGACACTTAACAGTTGAGAGTTTAGAGTAGCGTGCACAAAAAATAACGTCGTTTCTATTTGCAAATTTAAAACGCGGTTCGGGTTCGGCGCATGCGCAATAATAACGACGTTTTTTTTTTTTTTTTTGCGTATGCTGTTTTAATTTTTGTTAGTTATCTATTGTCCGCAATATTTGACGCAAAAAAGAAAGCCGCCTGCATAACAATTATTTGAGTCCAGGATTGTCGGTCTCGAATAGAGGTTTAATTTTGGTGGCTGGCGACGCCAAAATTTACAAAGCGAATCTGTTCAAACAAATAAATATTTGTTCACACAGGTCCGTGAAGTGGTGCCTAGCGCTAGAATTCAGCCAAACTTTCCGAGGTATTTATCCTCCTGCGCGCTTTAATTTCATTTGGCCAATTTTACAGAAGACAAATGCCAGATTTCATTTGACGGGCCTGTCACTTATATCTTGAGTAAGCAAATTTTCATATAAAACTAATTTACTTGCTAGGGCAAATATCGCGAAATGCTGCTTATGAGTACTTCAGCAGGGTTGCTAATTTAAGAAATTTCCTACTCGGCCTGTCAAAACATGCTCGAGTACTGAATTAAAAAAATAAATAAAAGAGGCCGAGACGATACTACTTGTTTATATCAATTATCTGCGTCATTACACGATACGTTTTTAGTCTGCGAGGTTCCCTAAAGGTTGGGTGCCCACGAAAACCAAACAGTGAGTAGTAAACTCGCGGGTTCATCTGTTTTGGCCGATTCAGCACATTGCTAATCAAGCTATCGATATGCTTCTTTACATTCACGTGTTAGATTCTTCATTAGTATGTTTTTCGGAAAACTGGTGCCATCGGGTACAGCCGCAGACGATGGTAATCCTCCCTGTACATCAGACAGGCGTTTCGCAACCGACCATAATCAGATACATCAAAGAGTTGGTAAAAAAAAGCCCGCAATTTAGGCTAAAATACACCTCGTGGTCCTCAAAGTGGCTCAATACCACTGTTTCATTGGTTGTGTGGTACAAGGAAAATAATCGTATCACAAAATTAAGCAAAAACCACGTAAAACAGCAACATAGCCGCGTTCACGTTGAAACCGAAACCAACCAAATTGAAGCAACCTAATGGCGCCGAAAGCGTCAGCGCCCTCTATCCGCCGGTGAGGCAACTACTAAAATGAAAAGGTCCATACAGGGGGCCTTAGGATGGCCTAGTCGTTCCAGCCACCGAAGCGGCTGCTTTTGTACGAATTTTGTGTGACGGGTTAATCTTCTATAATCTTGTAGGGGGACAATAGCGACTTCTGCGACACACAAAGGGATTCTCGGGAAGAGGGGAGTTCCTCCTTCCCCCTTCTCTCGTCGTGGCCGGAGGCGGGACGACCTCCGTCACTAGCTGTCAAGGTTCCTAGACGAGCATTACAAACGAGGCGTTAGCGACATCCACCAGGTGCTCTTTGCTAATGGTTTAATTCATTTTAAAATTCCTTTTCGAGACTTTTTTTAACAAGATATTGGTATGTTCCATGCGATACTGCTCTTTTGAACACATATAGACCAAAAAATGAGCGCCGAAATTTCGTTGTAGTATCCCTTTAATGGCTTTCAATTTTGGTTTCTTGAACGGCAAGAAAACCGTATGATGCCTACCTTGAGTTCTGAGGAGCTGGCCGTCCGACGTGCGGACTCAACGCCCGAAAGGCACCGAGCACGCGATCAGAGGGGTGGCCGAATGTTCGGTTTGACTTGGAGCCGTCTTCTCCTGAGGGCCTTGGAGATTGGCTCTTCCTGGCTCTTTGCTTTGGGGTCCCCGCCACCGTCGTCCCGCGTCCGCTTCGTGGCTGGGCCACCGAGGCGTCCTGGTCCTCCATGGGCGAGTCCCCTAACGAATCAGGGGCGGCGTCGCCGCGCGTGCCGGCTGCCGTGTTGCCAGGCCTCGACGTTGAAAAAAAATTCTGAAAAGTTCGCACCATACGGTTAGTCTGTATGGCCCGGCTAGCCGTCCCAGAAACGGGCGCGGCGTTGATATCGGACGGGTCCGCGTTACCCACAGGAGCGGCCGCTACGCTCGCCGAGGTCGCAGCCTGCTCAGCCTTGTCCTCGTCCATCAGCAGCTCCGCGGACTCCTCAGTCTGCGACTCCTCAGAGTCTGCGACGGGCGTATGTCTTGACGCAGTCAAGACATACGCCGGGCCTCGTGTTTAAAGGGGCAGTGCAACGATTTTAATGATGAAAGAATTGGCAGTTTGCATTTTTTATATTGTTGATGTAAGCCCAAGTGACCAAAAACGCGTCACCTTTCCCCGAAAAACTGCTATTCTGCTGCGTACTCGCAAAGCAAAAAACGAATTATTTGCCGATCTGCAGCCGCCTGTCGGGGTTACGGGAACTAAAATGACACCGTCTCCGGGGGTACGCGGAAGTCAACAAACCCTGTCCCCCTCAGCCCCGTGGTGAACAGTCCTTTGTGTCGATCGCTCGCCGCGACCTTCGACGAGGCTAATCCTGTCAAAGTTGACAATCGCGGATGAAGCGGCTGGTCTCTGAAGAGAGAACCCAGGGGAAACTACGTGAACCTCCAGAGTGCGTCACTCGAAAGTCGACGTGGAGAGTGGAGGGGCACTTTGACCTTCAATTTGTTTCATTTTTTTTTTTAAATAAGAACTAGCGCTCGCAAGAAAATACGGTTTTCTGCTTTTCGTTCCATAGGTGACGCCAATTAATTTCCGCAGTTAATTGGCCAAAGTCTGAAAATTGTTGCACAGCCCCTTTAAAGGCGCGACACTCCGTGCACCGGGGACACCGGCGGTCGGGGCGAATATGCCCCGTGCGTCGGCGGCGGAGACATATCGGCGCCCGCCCGGGAACCACGAAGCTGGTGTGGGAGGCTCTCTAGGAGGACGCCCTTCTTGAGGTCCAGGCGGACAACGACGGTAGTAGAGTCGACGCCAACGAAGCCTTCCATTTCTCTCGGGAAACCTCCTTCACCTCCCCAAAAGGCTCGGAGGCCCACCGTACCGAGCCCGCCGGCGCGTCAAAGCTTGACACGAAGCTCCTTCCGGTTGGGGTCGACCGGCAGACACGTCTTTCCCCTCACCTGGAGGCTTGACGCCGGCGCGTCAAAGCTTGACGCGAAGCTGCTTGCAGCAGCTGCGCCTTGGCCCCTGGCGTCCGCAGCTTGAGGAGCCAGACGTGGCTCATCTGGTAGGATGCCAGACGCGCCAAGTCTGACAAGACGCCCCCTGTTTAAACGGGTCCCGGAGGTCCTCAAGGTCTCCCTTCCAGGCCAGCGTGAAGGACCACGCCGAGCTTCGCCGCTTCACCGGTGGGCAATGTCGGCAGCTGCAGACGATGATGCTTCAGAACAGGGGCAACGCTACCACCGCGGCCGCCGCCGCTGGCGAGCTGGTGAGGAGCGATGCATAATACGTCCGTTCGCTATGGCGTCCTTCCAGAAGTAAACACCTGAATCACAGTCCCGTTGACTGCTCGAAAGCTTTATATACCCTACTTATTGAAGATAATCATTTGGCCGTTGACCACCTCAGCACCTCAGCACTTATTAAAGGGGCCCTGCAATGGCTCTTTTACTAATTTTTAATTTGCACCAAACCTGAGCACACTGAACGTAGTAACTTAATGACACTTTTCTTTTCTCGAATTTCGATTTATTTTAGAAGTTATAAGCACATTAAAATTACAAAAACAAGCAAAAAATAACCTCCTTCATGACGTCCTTGGTTGCTTGAGTGGCCGTGAACTAGACGAGGGGTGGTGAGCTGAGCGAGCGCTCACGGCTGCCGTACTCCGTGTCGACGGCGCGAGAGGGCGCCACTAAAGCGTGTTCTGGATAGGCTGTATGTAGCGGGCAGCCGGAGCGGCTCTCATTGATTTTGCTGCGCGATTAAAGACTATTTCGGCATGACACTTCATTGGCCACAAACGACAGCAAACACGGGGTAAAGATCAGTTCAGAATGGGAGCCACTTCGCGCTGCCATACCGCGAAACGGCCAAACCGCAAAACAAAGCTGCTCACCGAAGGCCTTGGGAACGCTCAGAGCCGGCCGGGTCCTTCGGTCCCTACGGCCGCAGCGCCGCCGCGTACATCCGGGACCTTTCCGTGTCGGCGCCTGATCCCACTACTCCTTTCTAGTAGGCACCGCCTTTTCCACCGATTGGTGGCGGGTATGTCGACGGATCATTTCTTGTTTCCGTACTTTATAAACTGCATTTGTTTCTTTTCTGATCTCAAACACTGAACAAAAACAACTTTTATAAATAATTGAATTGGTTCGCGCCACTTATATTTTGTATTTCGACTAAAAAGAAGCTTTTAGCGGCTCTGACCAGTAGTAAGCCCAGGACCTAAGACGGCACATTACGTGCGCTTTCGGTACCGCGGGTCGCCCCCGTCGGTGGAGGAGGTTTCCGCGTCGTCCGGTTAAAATATGACGCACTGATATTTAGTGACTCTCTCCGTGCCCGCTGGCTTGCCCGAACCCCGAGGGACGTGGAAACCGCAAAAAAGGTAGACGCTTAATTATGATTGCAGGGCCCCTTTAAAGGGATTGTCCGGTCAAATTTTGTATCCGAGAAAACAATTGAATATCATTGTTATTGCCTCGAGACGCATCGTACGTGCAATATCTGAATTTTATATGCCCCTCTGCATGAGTAATTGAATTTATGCTGCTCCAATCGCACTCTAGCGTAAACGCTGTTTTCGTTGGCAACATGGGAGCTCTGACGTCACACAACACAAGGCGAGCATTTCTGTCTCGTCGTTTACCTGTACCTGCGAGTGAACGCCTCAGCGTGCTTCGTTTTTGTTGTTGTGCTCGACTTGTTTCGTGGTTGGGTGAGATTTTTATTGCGCGGTTGGGTGCCACAGCCACCGGGCAGCACATGCGAGCCAAGACATGACGTTCCACACTTTTCCGCGAGACGTGCAGTGACGAGCAAAATGGATCGTCGCCGTGCGTAGGGACTGGGTTCCCGTCAAGATAGAGATCCTGCTCATGCAGCAATCATTTCACAGAAGAGAGCTACGAGCTGAGCTCTAAGCGGACAGAAGTCTCGTAAGCTGAGGTGTGATGCTGTGCCAACGATATTAAACTACGTCCACCCACTCCTCGCCCAAATCGGATCAATCAATTTGTTTATGCAGCGAAACCGAAACCAACAGCTAGACCACCTGGAAACGATACCATTTAGCACGCGTGCAGCAAAATTCTGTATGACCCGCATGTGAAAATATAGCGTGGCTACGATTCACCAAGCTCGTCCAAGTCAAGTGACGACATGCATTTGAACGATTCGCCGGTTGCCTTTGACCCGCGGTCATCGCCTCTGAAGGAAAGACCCGCAGCCTCATCACCGATCCAGTGGATTCGCCGAGATGTGTACCAGATGCCGCGTCGTGTACCTAGTTGCCGCTTCAGAGGCGAAATCTGCATGCTTTGCTTTGCAAGCGCTCCTAATTCGATCGGTGGCCGTCGCAGTTGTGTTTGCGCGAAACGGCATACGTTTGCTCGAAGCTTATGGCTGCTTGCAGTAATATC
This sequence comes from Ixodes ricinus, assembly GCA_037355805.1. Taxonomy (NCBI): domain Eukaryota; kingdom Metazoa; phylum Arthropoda; class Arachnida; order Ixodida; family Ixodidae; genus Ixodes; species Ixodes ricinus. Next base: position 17,214 of record JAZHYW010006456.1, on the reverse strand, counting down.
CTGCTAAAAGGCGTGACTTTTTTTGCACACGCTTGGGAACTACATTAAAAAGAACCGTATTTCAGTAGGGTACAGCCTAGGACAGTGGTTCTCAACCATCGATATTTCGCGGACCCCTTGTGGATCGGCGGAGATGATGGAGGACCCCGTTCGTGGTGAGAGGAGAGGAAATGTATAGGTTAAATATGATAATGATTTAATAAATGGATATAACTAAGGGCTAGTGTGAAGTAGACCTCTCTTATTGACGTTCACACGAAGAAAACTCGCCCGAAAACTAAAACATTTTTTTGCAACCTAAAAAAAAAAAAAAAAAAAACTTTTATTGCCGGGTTTGATTGATGAGGCAGGGCTTCGCGGACCTCAAAGGGTCCGTGGACCCCCATTTCAGAACCACTGGCCTAGGAGACTATATAATTCGAAACAAAATACAAGGCATCCATCGACCAACGCTTGTTATCCCGACCATCCGACAAACCTTTGCGTTTTGTGACGTCACGCAGCAGCTACGGATGTCAGCCATTGACACTGGCGAAATTTGGGGTGCAGTTTCGTACATACGCTCATGAAAGGTTTAATTAATAACCGGAGATCATATATCAAAATAAAAATGTCGTTTGTCTACATGAAGGCTCCCTCGACGTAACGAGCGCAAAAACTTAAGTACTTCCGGTTTCGACCGGACAATCCCTTTAAGGTTGCAAGTATTCAATCTTCTCCTCGGGAGTCTGTCAAATGGGAAAACAGTGTTTCGAAGTTGGTGGATGATATCTCTTCCTAAAAAGCATTGTTACAACTAATAATAACTTGGCGCATTCGCGAAAACAAAATCCACGAAAATGGCTCCTAGAATATATGGTTTCGCTCCTCTGCATAGCACCACTCAGGGCGGGAGCGAGTCAAGGCAGGCCCCCACTTTAAGATAGTTATTTTGCTTTCCTTTGCTGGTTTACTAGTTTAATAGGGTCATTAAAGACACTATAGTCACTTACAAAGTGAGAATGAAAGGGCGTCTTCCGAACGTGTGGCATCCAGCACGCGCCCCATGCCTTTCGTCGTGCTTTGACTGCACGCGCGCGCTCGATGTGCACGAACGCCGAAGCGTTGTCTAGGGTAGCCAGTCCCGGTATACGAACCAAGCACCCGCACAGCGCTTCCAGAGGCGCGTACTTGCGACAGTTGTTTGCTGCAAACTAGGTCGGTTGAGGAGATTTTCCTCTAAACACCTCGGTGAACGCAGAACGACTCGCACTCATAAAAATAGGCGAGCTCAACTAGCTACGCTCGTTGAGTACGCCGTAAAGACAGCCATGTTTGTTATCATTTGAAGCCGAAGTGGCCGAAGCGGAAAGGCAATCTCGGGATATTTTTGAAAACAATAATGACTCTATCTAGATTATTTGCTTCTCAAACATAAAACATATATTCTCAAACATAAAAATATTTTTCACTTCAATGGCCCTTTAATCAACGCTTACTTTTTTTGAGGGGTCTGCCTAGATTGATTTAATACCGCAAAGTTCGTCTCTCTTACGAGATGTGCCATACACCTGAGCAGAATTTCAATCGCATTTGGAACCACCTTCTAATCTTTTTTAGGTTTCTCTTTTGTAACGAGGCAATGTCAACGCCCATTAAGAACCCATGTCCGGAAACGCTTTAATAACTGTGCCCTCTTTTTTTATGACGAGAACAATGACTTTTTACACTGAAATTGTTACAGGGTACCGACGTCTGTAGATAGATGGCGCAACTAGATGGTGTCCCTGAAAACTGAGAATGTTCAAGCTGTTGTCAAGCTCCAAATGCATCTGTGTTTACTGTCAAAACCAGTACTTCAACTAATTCATCCTAACAAAATAAATACAGTGATACCCTGGGCTGCAAAACAAAACTTAAAGTTTCCAGATTTTCACTTTTTCTTTAACTAAGCACGTGCCGAGGGTGTGTATATATATATTTTTTTTCATTTATTTTTTGTTCCGTTAGAACGTTATGCGCCGAAAAATTGAGGGAGAGGAGCAGATGAGAGCTTGCGGAGACGGCAGGACGCCGAGCTCTGATTCGAATGATTGGTCGGCAGACATAAAGCTGTCTCTGAAGGTTGTCTCCCCAGCAGTCGTCGAATGCGTTCGAAAGCCAAACGCTGGACGCCAGCGTTCTAGCGCGTTCGACGAGTGCAGCGGAGAAAAAAGCAGCCATTCTTAGGTCTCCCAACGAATTGTTCCAAGCAGAGCTCTGACGTCCCCTCTGCTCTTCTGCTCCCTTTCTCAGCGCCCAATCTTCCTGTCGCGGCCCGTTCGAAGGTGGCGTGAGAACTCTCAAGCTACCATGTGTAGTTTTCTCGCCATTCTTACCCTTCTGTGCCTCTGCACTCTACAAAAAATACGCCTGCTCTCTGACTACTGCCAAATGAGGCGACAGCATCACATCTCCTGGGCGGCAGTCAAGGCATAGTCACATGGGCACGAGACGCTGCTCACGTGCCGTCATGTGACGCGGTGTCACACGGAGTGACACTGCGTCAATTATACGCAAATTAATGTTTTCCTGCTACATTCAGCGGGGAAACACTTCCCGCTAAATTTAACTATTGTGATGTTTACGGATGAACGAAACACAATCCCCGGTTTGGTACCCCAGAAATGCTATCACATTTAAAATCCCGTGCGCATACTTCCCTCTCAGAGCACACTCACATCATGCGGAGTGGCACAGTGCAAACACGATTTCAGGTAATACACGCCAAGTAGGCATTAAACGACGCGTGGAGAAGAAAATGAACAATTATTTACTAATATTAAGAACAACGAAAAAATGTAAAGAGGCCGGACGTTAGACGCACTACCATTGAACCGCCAGTCATCTAAGCCTTCATCAGGACGCGCACTGTCCTGGTGATGGCTCAGCCTGGTGAAGGCTTCCGGGGAACAACAGCAAACGGAGTCTATCGCTATCGACTCCGTTCCCTGTTGTACACGGAAGCGGTGACTCGATGACATGGCCGTGTTCGCCTCTGGCAGAGTTGGTTGGCGTGACGCGCCGCAAGCGCGCATTGCATTAACGGCACTCACGGAGCACGAATGTCCGTCGATCGAACGGTAGCTTGTTCACGACCACCGTACCGTGTCCTCGGAATCGATTTGGCCGCCCCGCCGTCCGAGCAAACCGAAAGTTCCAACAAACACCACTTACCCCGGCATTTCGTCGCCGGGGTATTCCTTCTGGAAGCGCGCGACAGGTGCTTCTTGCTCGTTTGCGTGTACACTGACTCCGCTCACGTAATTGGCGTGTCTGAGCGTTCCGGTTATCGGAGAGCTTTGATCGAGAGTCGGTGCAAAGCAGGATTGCTGATCATTGGATGTATGTTTTGACTGCGAGGTCAGCCCAAGAGTGCATCTGCCGTCTCTGCTCAGATGATGAAACTGCTAGTCAATCGTCTCTAACATGCGTCACGCAGTAGCTATTACACCAGCCTCTTTCTATAGCGTACAAACTCAATATTAGATGTACAAAAAACAATTCCTTTTAATAATCCCATTGAACGAATATTTTGGTAATCGAAAAAAATTTCAATCGCTTTTCACAAAAACCACAGTCTTTATTCGCGTCATTTTAACGCTTGATGTGTTTATTCGCCGAGTTTCATTCGAAAAATTACATGTGACGAAAACTCGTGACACGCAGGTCGAGGCAATATAAAGCACGCATAGCCCATAACAGGTAATGCATAGGCATCCAAAATATATATATATGCCGTACTTAGTCGGAATAGTCCTTACATATTCATACCTAGGTACAATTAATTGCCAACAGCAAGATGTGTTCTAAAGGAACTCAGCGGGAATGGAACCGGCCCCCTCCCTCCCCCGCGATCCGTAACTTTGCTAAATGCCACGTGTTTTTTTTTGTATTTGACTTTGCAAAACAAGCAACAAATGCACGTCACCACAAATTAAAATGTACCGCGAGGCTTTTGCAGTACATATTAAAAAAGCCCCCATTTCGAGAAGTACTTTACACAAGCTTAGCCATTCAGGCTTAGGCTCGCGTGTGGCAAATACACTTTTGATTTGTTTTATGAGATAAAAGAAATAGAAGCACTCTTCTTTGGCATTCGAGACCGCGTGCCGAACTGCCATAAGTGACCGCCAAATACTACATAGCCCCAAAATAAAATAAACATGCCACAAAGTACGCAATATTAATTTACTCACCTTTAACCATCGTATGCGCGATGGGGTAATGCGTGACTCCTTCTTTAAGGTACGCAAGAGGATATCCCAGAAAAAGAAAAAAAAACTGAGTCCCAGCGTAAAATCGAAACATGCTCGGTGGTCTCAGATTGCTTACATAACAGACAATCCACCGTCCATGACACATCCACACCCTTTTCCTAAGCCTTTCACCTGTAAAATATTGCGGTGCAATTGAAAGAGAAAAGTGTTCACTGAAGGAGGGGACATGCATTTCAGCCGCTTCAGTATATCCCGGTCTCAGCTGCAGGCAACACTTGTGTAGAGCGGAGCTGGATAACGACAAGCCGAGCTTTGGTCTTTTCTTGCTTACAACTGAAAGGTACTCAACGAAAAACGCGCAGTCAAAAAGTGCAGGGCGTCGACAACCTTTTTCTGGAACCCAAAATGTCTTGATGACTCGCCGCCACAAGCCGCCACAAGAAAGGACGGCAAACACGGTGACAACCTTGGATGAACGGGCGTGTGAAAGACTGCTCGTGATCGCGTTGAAAATTCCAAAGATCCATTGGTGGATCCTTAGGCAGTGCGTACCCTTGGAAAACGCGACACACGTCCCCCTTTGGGAAACGCTAACGCCGACCACTTCTCCTTTGGCTTTCTCTTTTGCTTCCTTTATTTCTTGCCAACTCTTTTTGGCTTCGTTATGGGGTCAGTGTTAGCGTTTCCCAAAGGGAGACGTGTGTGGCGTTTCCAAGGGCCATTCATGTTCCCTGAGGATTGTTGCGAAAGGCCCCTGGAAACGACCTTCCCTAACTAATCCGACCGGCGCCGGTGACCGCCTTGAGTATCGTCGCCACGTGGCTCCGGTCAGCTGTGCCCGGAAACGAAGCGAAAGGCGACATGAGGTCGCCAACGCACCTCGGTGAAAGAGTATCATCGAGTTGACCGGCGCGTCCCTACTTCCGGCCCCTCCCTTGGCTGCTTCTGTCTCGCCTCGAAGCACGGCGCCATCGACAGTCTTGGGACGCCCTGGACAAAGGAGGGGGCTTTGCGCCCTTTTCCCAGCTTAACGCGCTGTTGGGATTATCTCCTTAGTTGGCGAAAACCAAGAATCTGCACCTGGGGGTAATTATGTCTTTGCCCCATCCGGACTTCGACGGCGCCGGGGACCGACCAAGGACGTCTGGCCCACGGAGTGCGTGACGCGTGTAGCAGTGTGTGAGGGAGAGGGAAGGGGCGTGCCTGAACGTGACAAAGACTGACCACGCCGTTTTGGTCAAGGCAGGGACGATAGGGATTCCCTACTAGGGATGTGGGGAAAAGTGACGTTATAAAAGCAGCAGCAGGCGGCTGCTGCTTTGTGTTCTCGAGTGTTCTCATAGTGTTCTCTGAGTGTTCTCCCGTTGAGGATGTAACCTGTTCATATGTATATAAAAAGAGTTATTAAGAGACACCCCTCCTGCTCCCTGGTCCTTCCCGAGTCCGGCTTCCTGATGTGTTCCTGCCCTGGCTCGGCTCCCTGCCGCACCCAAGTTCCCGGACAACCGCTCGTCCCAACAGGATCCAACAATGAATCTTCCTTGAAGTTTTTTCCTGCGAGGCGAGCTCGGCGAACCCGCTCGCTCCAGCCTCAGTCGCACGCAGACCTTGCCGCTTCTTGCACCGCATTTGAGCCAGCCGAGCCAACACCACCTAGATAGAAAGCCGCAGCGCTTCCCCCTCTCCCTTCAAGGAGCATCGGCATGAGTAGGCTGAACTGGTAGTGCGCTTCTCCGCAAGGCTCCCCTTGACAGTTGGCTTCTTTGCAATGCACGTTCTCTTTTACTTTCCCTCTCCCTCTACGCTTTACGCGGCGCAAACAAACAAAAAAAAGGCGCCACGGCGTCGCGTTTTTTTTCTTCTTCTCCTCAACGGTCGTCTTGAAAAATCCGGCAGAAACTTCCAGTGACATTCGGTGGAAACGGGTTAATTTCCACTCATTTTCACCAGGAACCATCGTAGCTTGCCAGATTTTGGTGAAAACCAATACCGGCCGCCATTTTCAGTTACCGAGATTCCGGTGACCGTTTTGCGAACCACTTTTGGTTAAAAATCCGGCAAAAGCTTCCGTGACATTCAATGGAAACGGAAGTTCATTTCCACTCATTTCACCAGAAACCAGCGTCGTTCACCAGTCTGTGGTGGAAATAACACCGGAAGATACTTTCGCTGGAAGTTTTGCCAAACCACTTTCGATTACCCGTCGCTGGAATCCCTGCGGAAACCACTCTCGTTTTCGGACACCGAACTTCACTGGCAGCCGACGAGAAAGGGGAACGCTGGCTAAAGACAAGGAAGCCAAGTTGAGCAGGGGGACTGAGTTTGTAATGGTGGCCGTTAATGTAGTGGCATTCCCGTGAGTGCGTGTTTTAGCTCGAGACGACGTTGCAATCCTGCAAGAAGTGCGTGCAGCAGGCTGTTTTGACGATCCAAAAAGGTGAGCAGCGATCACCGGCAACTTGCTATTGCAACAGGCAAAAGTCGGGGCCACAACAGGTACGAGACCACTCGGGCGGCATTCTCGTGAGTGCGAGTTTTAGCTCGGGATGACGTTGCAACCCTCAAGAAGTGCGTGCAGCGAACTGTTTTGACGATCCAAGGTGGGCGCTTTCACCCGTTTTCATCCCGAACCAGTTTACCTGCAGTCTGTGCGAGATTATTTGCCGTCAAACAGATTTCGCTGAAATTTCATCGGCATCGGGTTTCCAGATTTCGCTGAAATGTCACCGGCAACCACTTTCGTTTCCCAGACGACCCGGTTTTAATCTTACCCAAAACGAGTGGCTCGCTTCCTGCCTGCAGACTTCACTCAAAGCCGACGCGACGAGGGAGCCGAGGCGAGAACCGGGGACCAGAGCGCGTCGCTTGGTGCCTCGCTTCCAGGACGAGTCCCCTTTTATTCACCCTCTCTACCTCCGCATTGGGTCGTGGGGGAAGTGCGAGAAAGGTCGTTTTGCTGACTTTTTTTGTAAGAAAAGCCGGCTTCTTTGGTAACCGTCAGCGAGCAACGGCCGGCCAGGAACGAACGCTCAGTCTCGAACTGCTCGTTTCATGTGTCCCGACCTGCATCTTCCAGAGGCAGCTGCGTTTTGCGAGATGAAAGAAAATATCTTTCGGTGACCTGTTTCTGCACGCCTCTTTGTACGTCCGGCTTCAGAGGCATCCGGCGAGAGCGAAGAGACTGTGCCCAAGATTTCTCAACGTCGAGCGGTTTGTTCGTTTCGCGCGTTCATGGTCTTTCGCTAGGCGCGCTGCTGGCGACTGGTGCATCCGCCAGCGACGACATCCGGGACGACGTCGTTGCGCGTGCCCGGGATTTCTCGAAGCGGCGGTGGATGTTCGTTCCGCGCGGTCGTGGCTTTCGCAGGCGCTGCTGCAGCGCCTGGTGCACCCGCGGCGACGCATCAGGGACAACATCGTGATCTGTGCCTTGTCAGTTGATTCTCAACGGCGGCGGATGTTCGTTTCGCTTGCCGTTCGTGGTTTCGCTAAACGTGCTACCGAGGCATACGCGTGTGTCCGTGTGGTGCACCTGCGCGGTTTTATTACCGTACGTGCGGAGTTACGCAACGGCATTGCGGTACATTGAAAGATATCCTTTGCGACAAAGAACTCGGTTGTTCCTATTGGTCCGTTTGCCTGGTCACAGCTGTGCAAATTGTTCTGCTGGTATCGACCCGGTTAAATAGATGCATAAAACCTTCAGGTCTATCGTGGACTAACCACTTTAGTTGTTGCCGAATCGTCAGCATCTGGTAGTGCATTCACCAACCACGGTTCACAGGCGGCCTCTAAGTGCCTTCCGTTGACTTCCGAAAAAAGAAAGAAAAAACGCGGTGAATTCCGCTTACAATCTTCAACATTTTGCCAGGTCTTGCTGGACATATCATCACTTTCGTGCGGTAAAACAGAATGTAAGAGAATGGTGCCTCACGCTCGCGCAATAATAATTATATAATTACTTAGTGCGTGACTCGATTTATCATCATTCCTACACTATTGTTGTTTGTTTGTTTTGTTTCTCCAGTGTTCACTGTGTGTCACGGTATTTTATTGGCTGCCTGGGTCTCACACCTACAAGCATCTTTGCTTTCGTGGGCCAGCACGCACACATGCTATTTTTCAAAGATAATAAAGATATTATTATCTGGTTATCTTCTGGTAAATTGTGCCTTTACTGGAAGCGAAAAGAGTCCCATAATCCAGTAAAATAGATTTTTACTGGAAACCAAGCTTCCAGTAGAAATCCGGTGACATTCGGGTAAAAAACCGAGTAACATTCCTGTAAAACAACCAGTGACATTCCAGTAAAAATCCTGTGACATTCCAGTAAGCTACGGCTTACTGGAGGTGAAAACAGTCCCATAATCCAGTAAAATAGAACTTTTACTGGAAATGACATTCCGGTAAAAAATATTTTTCAATAGGGGTCCGTCGCGTTCCTTTCTTCAACGGCTTTTTTAGCTACTCCTGCGGGTTGGCTCACGTGACAATGGGCGCGTAAAGTCGGCGCCCTAGTGAGAAATACACCAGGCCGAGGGCTGGTGTGACTTGATGTTGCACCAGACTTTTTCACAGATGTGATTTGGGACATTTCCTGGTGTTCTGGTATGACACCTAGAAATCTGGTGTGTTGGTCTGACACCAGAAATCTGGTGTTCTGATGTGACACCAGCAATCTGGTGTTCTGGTGGGACATCAGGTGTTGTTGTTGTGTGATACCAGAGCACCTGTTGACTGGGTGTTGCTTTACTCACAAAAAGGGTACAATGATAAGTTTGACAACAACGCTGCTCTCATATTACTTTATTAAAAAAGCAAAAAAGCACAACAGTAAAACTTCGGAAGCTTTACTGTTGTAGGGAGTTGGCCGCGATCAACTGGGGTTTGTCCGGAGCCACTGCTCTGCGTCGAAAAACCGGACGCCCTGTCGTTCTGCAATTCTTGGCCTTTCAGCTTGCGGTTGACTCGTGTCTTAGTTACGCTGATCCGTTCCGCGTACCGCTCCGCGCCAGAAATCTCCTCTTCTAAGGTATCACATTCGACAGATGGCTCGATTTCCTTGTCCAGCTCTTTCAGGGAAGCTTCCTTAAGTAAAAATAATATCAAATGTTTCTTCGAGGCTCACCGATGTTGGTTGGATCCGTGGCCAGCAGGACGCCAATCTTGTTGATGATCTTTGTTGTTGCGGCTCGCAGGGTAATCCTTTTTTGCTTCAGGCGGTCGACGCCCTCCTCGCTCGTAGTAGGTATGATCTGGCCGTTAATTCCCGGTTTTCGGCACCAAGAACTGTAATAATTACTAGCTTTCTCTGTTGTTTTGCGCTACCAAACCAAGCTCGTCGGAAGTCAGGGAAGCGCACCAACACGCATCTTTTCGGCTTCGACTCACAGAAGACTTCTTTATTTTCTCAAACCTGAACAAGAATACCGGCGGAAAGGGAAAGAGAAATCCTCGAAGAGGCGAGCCGGCGAGCGCCCCAAGCTGCTCAAGGCCACCCGGGAAAGTTCTCGGGACGAGGGGGACACTTCTTGAGCACAAAGGAGCCCGCCGCGGGGTCTCCGGCGACCACCAAGACGGGAGGAAACAAGGCACCCCGTCGGGGGACGAGGCGGCACACAAACTAATAGAAAACACGCTCGCGGACGGGGGGAAAAGTCAGCAAAAACACAACTCTGGTGTCACATCAAACTGCGTGGTGTGCACGCAAGCTGCCTGAGTGGGCACATGAGCCCTTGTGGTGTGACACCAGACTCTCTTGGTGTACCCATCAGGCTGATGTGCGGGTACACCAGCATTTCTGAGTGGGCACATCAGGCTGAGTGTGCTCGATGCACCAGCATTGCTGGTGGGCACATCAGATATTCTGGTGTCACACCAGGATTCTCTGATGTCACACCAGGATTTCCTGGTGTATTTTCAATAGGGCGCTCCTTTACTCCTACTCCGACGCTCCGAGTTTCATACTCCGGAGCGCAGCAACCTAAACGGCGCATAGCGTACAGGAGCGTGAAGGCCGGTTCAGACACTTGCGTTTGAGTGCGTTTGACTGCGGTGCGTCGAGAACCGAAAGCGAGTAACCGGCACATCTGTGCTTCGTATGAAGCGTAGAATCCAATTCAAGGAATCATCTTGGCACGTGATATAAGCAGCAGGGATGTCCTGGTTTCTGGCTGCCGCACCGCAGTCAAACGCAGTCAAACGCAACTGTCTGAACCAGAAGCTTGACACACCGAGGCTGCGTTCCAAACCTACTCGAATGGATCCGAGTTACCCTGGCGGATTATGTCACGTGACAACAATAATAGAGAAACGCTGGACGCGGGTAGGTTTTCGATATCCACCTTCACCCTAGAGTTAGATCGAGTAAGTTTTGGAACACGGCACACGGCCAGAAACTATCGACGGGCTACAGACGGGCCACACGAGCTCCTTCCGACCGTAGATACGTGTGGCAGAAGCCGAAAATTTTCGAAGATAAATAATTAGGCCCGTGTGGAGCGGCAGAGTCTAAAGCAAAAGAGACGACGACGTTAGTGAAGTTTTCTACGAACGTTTTAATATTCCTGAAAGGTAACCTGGATAGATCGGCCAGGTTACCCGGCCGATCCATTTAATGACCATGCATGCTGTTCCGATTTAAATTAAAGACAACATTCTTGAACCCGCTCGTCGACACAGGAAACGCTCAAATTTGTCAGAGATTCCCTGGTTCCGTCGGTTCAGTCTCGCAGCGAGACGGAAGCTACGCCGATACCGGCGTTCGATTGCTCGTCAATTCGTTTTTAAGCGGTATACATGAACAAACCTTGCCCGCAACGCTAACTCCTGTTTCGGCTTTCCAACCTACGTATCTTTATTTGCTGCGGCTGGGCTAAGCATTCTAAGCAGAGCAGCGGTCTGGCTGTCTTTTCATCACAACACAACTTTTCTGTCGCCGAGCTATCAGCACGCTCGTTCGCTAGATCAATTCATTTTCAGGCAAGACGCACGAACAAACCTTTTCCTCAACGCTCACTGATGGTTCGGCTTTCAAATCGTAGTATCTTTATTCGCTGGGCTAAGCATTCTAAAAGGGACAGAGCGGTCCGAATGTCTCCTCATATCGACAACTTTTCTGTCGCTGTGCTATCCGGCACCCTGGGTGACGTGCTAGGCTGAGCAGATAGGTGAAAACCCGTACGCAATGCGCCTGCCATTTGATAGACTTTTTCCAGGCGAGATCAGGGTGTCGAACCGGAACCGAACCGAACCGAAAACCGGAACAGAACCGTTATTTTTAGCCGAACCGGAACTGAACCGAACCGAAATCTTCGCCGCCATCTTGGAACTGAACCGGAACCGAACCGAAAAAAATATAACGGTAACCGGTTCAAAACGGTTCAAGGTATTTTTTATTTTTTGTTCGTATCACAAAATGAACACATGGAAATAAAAAGATTGGCGGCTGTATTTCTATCTATTGATCAAATCAAAATTGAAATGTATGGTAAATTGTGGGTTTTCGTGGCGCTTTTGTATTGGCACTATGATTAAACACGTGTCACGTTGTCACGTGACGTCATGGTGTCAAAACATGTTGTCAAGTAAGATGTCACGTGACCCCGTGACGTCACGTGACTCACTGCGTTAACTTGATTTAATTTGAGGAAGTCACTGGATGTATTAACCTTGTGGACAGCATGACGTAACATGACATCACGAGGTTTCACCAAGAGTCACGTGACACCGTGACGTAAGCGATTTTTATAACCTCTAGTCGAGTGCGCGGGTTCATGACAATCAGCATCGCCAAACATTCCGGTAAAGGCTCATGTAAATTAAATATTATAATAGCCCAACTCTAACAATATCTGAAGCTCAGCATAAGCTTTTGCTTTCCAAACCCTAACGCAGTACATCTTAAATGGGGGTCCGCGGACCCTTTGTGGTCCGCGAAGGCATTCTAGGGGTCACCGAAGCTCTGCCTCATCAGTCAAGCCTGGCAATAAAAGTTCTATTTTTTTTTTAAATTGAGAAGAAAAGTTCCGATTTTCGGATGAGTTTTCTCGTGTGTATGTCAATGAAAGAGGTCTACTTCACACAGCCCCTAGTTATATCAATTTATTAAATCATTATCATATTTATCCTATACCTTTACCTTCCCCTGACCACGAACAAGGTCCTTCATCATCTCCGCCGACCTACAAGGGGTTCGCGAAATATTAACGGTTGAGAACCACTGCCCTAGGGCATGACTATGATGAACACTGACGGTATATAATTGGCGTCAGATCACGTGACCACTTGTTCAAATAGCGAGTTGAGGAAGGGATCGACAGTTGTCTTTTTCCTTTATTTTTTCTGCATCTGCTATATTGCGCGGAGGGGAAAACTAATGGATGTTTTCGCAAGCTATCATGGTCAGGGGTTATTTCTTAACAGTATTCATTGAAAATGCAAATATATGTTGCAAGACCAATTTTACATCATTGAGGCACCGAAACATTTGTTCGTTGTTGCTGAACTGTATCCGAAAGTTGTTCCCGAGAATAGAAGTATTAAAATGACTAAATGCGACTTATTAATATGACGTTACATTGAACTCCATGTGCGTACAGAAGAAATACAAAAAAAAGATTTTAGTGACCTCAGAGGGACATCCGAACGTTGGCAGTCACTGCCACTCTCACACCAGCGTCGTTCTCAAGTTATTGCCCAAGTTTCGACCCCCTCTGTATCTTGCTTAAAGGAGCTATAAAAAGATTTCCATACATCACTAACTACTACTCAGGATCACTCCCTAACGTTAATAACTGATTGAACTTGGCTTTGCTCTTTTTTCTAGGCAATGGCAGTGGCAAAAAAATTAGAAAAATATGAGCATCGTTGATCCCCTCAACTCGGAGCCAGAAGCGGCCACGTGGCCTGGTGCCTATCTTATGCCGTCAACGTTAATCATACCCCCGCGCTCTGGTTGCAAAGGAACAAAACGCGTGCTGAGCTCCAGGCATTGTTAGAGTCCAACTATTCTCATCACCGCAGTGGTTGGACACGAGCGACCACCCAAGTGTCCGCCGAGGCATTGATTGTTACGAGCCGATGTACAGTGCTCATGCAGTTCTCCTGTCCAATCCATGAGCCGCGCTCGACTGTCATCAGGCGGGTGGTTTTGATCCCACAATTACGACATCAATCTTTGCGAAGGCAAGACTAAAATAAATAGTCTCATTTTATCCTCGCAATTTCACAGCGACAAAGAAGCTTCTGAATCAGTGGCGGCCTGTGCGAGTATACTTGGGCCAGACTAGCACCATTGCGCCTCTTCAAAGTCATGAACATTCCAACCCGAAATCGTTTTATGACCCCTTTAAACTTCACGGGGTGCAAAATAAGAGCAATGAAGGGTTGCTTTTAACAAGTGACAACTAAAATTGTCGAATTAGCACACACAAACGGAGGAGGCAATTCCTCAGGAATACTTTCAGCCCATCCACTCTGGCGAAGAAGGAAGACCAGCGAAGCTGTACTTTGGTGGGAATGAAGTAATGGCCGGCCGCAAGTCGGCAAGCCAGAGGGGAAAGGCTGGAGAGGTTGCCGGACATCTATGCGCGACGGCGGCAACCAGACAACCGGCAAGCCGGTTGTCTGGTTGCCGTCGTCACTTATAGATGGCGGTAGCTGTCTAGAGTTTAGTGTCATCATTTGTTTGGCGACGGACACGATACTGGGGAAACTAGCTCTTAACTGCTTCGCTGTAAAAAAAGTGTGCGTGCGTGTGCGTGCGTGTGTGTGTGTCGGGGGGGGGGAGATGGGGGGTTAGTTTTAAAAACCTTCTGTGTTGCAAAGGTTCCTCTTCCCCGCATCTTTGGCGCAGACCAAAAAACGTGGCCCTGGAAACTACTTTGTTTGCAAAAACGCTCTTGCCAAAAAGCACGTTTTTGTCGTGCCAAACGCTCGCGCCGTTAATTGGCTTTCACTGAGTTTGAACCTCTTGCAGCGTGCATTTTGCACCATCGAATTCGATCTTCTCAGCAAGAAGAAATCACAATGACCACCAGCCTATAGTGTGATGACGTCACGTGCATACCATGTTAAACAGTTGAGCTTTCTGGTGAAATGTGATGTTCGCAACACTAGCAATAGATGTCCTAATTGTAAAGTTGTGCAGTATTTATAGCAGTCTCGCGATGATATATGGCAGCCTAGAGAAATGTTAGAGGGCATGACTATTCAAGCATAGTGTCGTAAAGTGAGGGCCCAAAACAAGTGCAGGTAAAACCGAATATAACATTAGCCTCCCGAGGCAGTATTTCGCGAAGTTTCGAGCTCATGCAAGCTGATGAAATGTGATTTATACTAAGATTTTAAGAATCTTTGTATGTCCTTCGCGCTATTTATGTAAAATTATGAATTTCATTGCGTGCATCTTTTCGCATCTCTTTTTGCAATAAGGCGTTCTGTAAGGGATTTTTTGGGAAAATAACATTATTTATCTCTCTCTTTTTGAACATTTCGTGTATTTTACTTCCAATTTATCATGTGAGCACAGAGTCCTTTTTGGCGTACCCTGCAACCTGATGTTTCACACTGCCAATCAGCAAACAGAAAAACACGTTTACCCAGCCTCCACAGCTCGCGTAGTTTCGAGTATCGTCCTTCCGCGTCGGTCTCAAGCGGTTATGTGAACTTTATAAAGTAATATTATTGATCATTATAAAAATATATTTAATTACTAACTGAATATCTGACAACAGAAATAAAGGGCCGATATCCATAAAGCAATGCCTCCCAAATTATCTGAAAGGTGTTCTGCCAATCTTTTCCGGCCTTCTTATCTTCGACAGGCACGTTGTAAGTGATATGGGACAGCCTTACACACATTTCTGATTTTGAAGCTAATTTAAATAACTATTTAGGAGAAACCAGCTGACCGAACCAACCGTACAAATGAGAGGAGAACGAGAGAGACGCATTCAACCACTGGATCTCTCGTTCTCCTCTCATATGTACGGTTGGTGTGTTCAGCTGGTTTCTCCTACATATGTTTAACCAACGTGCTCAGCTCTTTCCCGTGGTTGAATAACTATGTGCTCCTCACACATGTAACTTCTCAAACATTTAAAAGTCTGTTATTGCCTCTTTTATGTGGTGAACATTACTTTTATGTGTCTGTGGGCTGGACAAAAACCAAGTAAACAGAAGCGCGCGGCGGAACTATGACGATTACGCACGCAAACCGTCGGAAAGTGTGCAATTAAGTAGCTGCCATGTCGAGTGGAACGTGGAATACTATTTTGGAACTTAACCCGAGACTGGGGTAGAAACAGAAACTTAAAAGTAGAAGAAAGAAGAAGTTTCTGTTTCTACCCCAGTCTCGGGTTAAGTTCCAACATGGTAAATATCCACCAGCTCGCCTGTACTTTGACCGTTTTTTCATTAATTGTGAAATACTACTTCGTTTTACTTAACAAAAAAGAATCTTGAAGGACGCTTAAGCTTCGCCTTTAAAAGGGGAACGCGATAGCGTTAACGGGCCTCTTTTGCATCGCATTCTCATTTGCCGCGCAAGCGTGCCTCGCGTGGCCTAGTGAAAAGCGTCTGACTGGCAACCAAAAGGTCGTGGGTTCGAATCCCGCCTAAAATTCTTAACTTTTTTTTCTTTAAGGCAAATGAATTACTTTCAAAAGTGAAATCATTTCAGACATACGGCGACCTTTAATTCGCATTACATGTCGAGTTTTAATCACTCCCATTCCAAGCTTGATGTCACGTTTCACGTAAGCATTGTGGGTTGTTTGAAATTCCTGCGCGAGGGCACGTAGCTCTGACGTCATGACCATATATCGACCAATTAGGAATTTTCAGTCACACCACCAACATCGGCTTTTCTGCGACATGAGCTCCTCAACGGTATCGGTTAAAATCATTAATTAACAAGGGTGATGCTCATTTGCAAATTAAATTGACCGGCATCTTGTCAACAACAAACCTCAACAGCCAGGCTATGCCAGCTTATCCTGTATAAGAAAATGTTCTCTCGGGCAGGCGCAATTTTGGGCCTGATTCGATCTGAGTGCGAAGGTGCGTATAGATTAGAGTGAACAATTGCGATTACTCCTTGCTGCATGATTAGTTGCATGCGTGCAGTGCTGAGTGTAAACTATGTTTGGTTAGAACAACAAGCATTTTGATTGCCGCTTGGTGTTTCTATAAAAAATAGACTGAAAGGAATTATCCTAAAACTGTTGTGACATTTTGAAAATTTCAATACGTTTAGCTCAGTTGTGTCGTCATCATATACATATATATTGTGAAGCGTATTTCGTAAACCATATTTTATGATATATATGGCCACGAGGTGCTCATTTCATAATTTTATGAGATGTAATTAATTCCTTAGTTCAAGGACACAATCACGATTTCACTTTTAATACTGCGACACAAAGTTGTACCAATCACGGGTATTTTAGGCGACCTGCCACACTCCGCGACAGCATTTTATACCGTGTAAATAGATCAGCTTGAACTTTAGAATTTTGCTTAAACACGAAGAAGGGACAAGAAAATACAGTATAGTTCTAAATTTCAAGCTGATCTATTTACAGGTATGTACCAACAAGCTCAACTCTTTAGTCTTGTACTTAAACATTTTGATTCACGTAAAATATATGTTACTGGTAAACAAAGGGATGTTGAGTCGTATGAACACGACGTTATGTACGTTAATGTAGACTTTCTTCTACTCTTGCGTCGAAATTAAATAACTGAATTTCATATTTTTGGTACCTAAAAACAAAAGTAAATTACACGGACGATCGAAGAAACTATATAGTTAATCGTCTCACGGCGTAAATAGTGTATATTGCGAGAATAACGCGGAAAAAATATTCTCAATTTAGCGGTTCAAACCGGTTCGAACCGGTTCGAACCGGTTTGAACCGTTATTTTTTGCTCCCCGGAACTGAACCGGAACCGAACCGAAAGTCGTGAACCC